>JAFEMN010000053.1:0-510346 GCA_018801565.1 Epichloe coenophiala | reverse complement strand
AGCACGGGAGCAGTGTTTCTCATCATGCCATCGAGAGCTTTGAAGATGGAGCGCAGCTGTCGCGTAAAGCCCTGCGGAGACGATGTGATGCCAATGCCGGCTTCCTTGGCCTTTTGTTGCTTGCGTGCGTGTGTGATGAACTTCAAAATGTGTCTGACCACCTTGAACGTGGACCGCAAATTTCGGGACATCTCTGGCTCTGTCGGTTTTTCGAGAAGCCGGGTGAGGGATCGGACAAGACTAGAAGTGGCGAATGGATAATTGAACTGGTTCTCTGCATATTGATCAACCAGGGGCCCGAGATTGAAGCGCCGATCATGCACGATTCCCAGCACTCTGACCAAGGCGGTGAAAACAAGGTCTTCCAGCTCGTTATTCCCCGAGTGCTCGACAAGAACGCCAAAGAGCCCGTCCAACACATCACTCAGCAACTTGACGACTTCGATTTCTGGCACAAACATGAGCTGTCTCAGTACCGCGGGAACCTCCTCCTCGGGCAAGTCTTTCCACTTCAGCAGACCCAAGATGATCCTGTCCTGCGAGAACCGTGTGCTGCAGAGAAAGGTGTTGGCAAAGAGCATCGCCAGCGGACCGGTAACATTCTCAGAGTGTTCGGCTTTGCCTCGAGGAGCCCATGGCACAGACAAGTACCCGCCCTTGCCAGAAGGGCCGGGCAAAGCGGTAAAGGTATTCTCGTCCACCTTGTAGAGAAGAAGACCATGACGGCCATCTCGTATAAAGGCTTGTCTATCCCAGAGCGGCATGTGAGCTACAGCAAAGGGGGGCCCCGGCACGTCACACAGGAACATGACAACGTGGGCTGTGGACACGTCGTTTGGTGACAAGGAGAGCCGTATCGTCTGGTTCCAGGCCTCCCCACGCTCCGTGGCAGAAGACTTGAAAGTCGTCGCCGGCTCCTTGTTGGAGCCCTCGTAGATGCAGTTTTCAAATCTCTTACCCGTAGGACCTCGGACCTCGAGCGTGACTTGGAAGTTCATACCGTGGAGTCCTGACGGCATACTAGTAGCGCTTCCACCAAAGCGAGAGAGCAAGTGCTGGCGCGCCAGATAAGCGCTGTTCAGCGTGAGATAGATGTCTGATCTCGGTTTCGTTGGTGCGCCGGAGAAGCCCATCTTGTTAGTCTGTGAGACTCCGGACAACAGCGTCGGTGTGGCCTTGATCAAGGCGTCCGCATCGGGGTGATCAAAGGCCTGTAACGAGACCTGAAGTCGCTCGCCTCGTCGAGATTTCTCATATCGCCCACTGGCGTTATCCATGAGCTCCCGAATCAATGGGTCCAGGCCTTCGGAACAAGACTCCGTCTCCGTCGACGCTCGATTGGCAGTGGGCGACCAAATCGTCAGGACCTGTTCCACCTCTTCGGTTTGCTTCATGACAGGGTTCAGTTTGAGAATGCCTACGCCAACAGTGCGTTGTACAACTTGGGCCGTATCTTGAGCGGTGCCATCAGCCTTTGAGCTGGCAGTGCTGGGAGCCCCGTAGCTATCTGCGGTGACGACTGATCGTTCCCCGTGCTGTTCGGACACGGGGTCCGTTTCGGGCAAAACAGAACCTCGAGAGAAGGTTGAGCGTCCAGACTTGCTTCTCCACATCAAGCTCCTTCTCGCAGACTTGGATCCTGTGGAGGCGGACGTTTTTGAGTTTTCTCGTGAGAAGGTGCCGTCGTTTGTGGCTCCAGATCTCGACACCGGCTTGGCCGCGAAAATTTGCTGAGAGGCTAGGACCTTGACGACGAGATACAGGTCAGTCTCGACCGACGGTGAATCTCCAATATCCTGGGCAGACAAGTCTATGAAGAGCGTTCGAGACGAAGTGCCCTGTGCGAAGCCCCCAATGGAGCCGCCCGCGGGTATATCCACTATAAAGGTTTCTGATAGCGTCGACAATTTCTCGTGTTGAGGTTTTGTGACGAGGAACAGGGCCAATGCGGTAGCCTCGGATGATGAGCCGGCGAATCCCTTGACGTCGAGCAGCAGGTGGTGGAGGCTGGTAAGCTCCACGGACAGCTGGGGCGGCTCGTCGAGGAGGGTCATGACGGACTGTAGCTGAGTTACCTTCACGACTGAATCGTCTCCCGTCAAGATTCTCCCTCTCGCCGCAGGGTCTCGGACAACGATTTCCCCTCCACAAAGCTTGTTGACTCGCACGAGATCCCATACCGTCTTCTCCCGCAGCGCGTCGTACTCGTGAGATGTGAGAACATTGTACAGAAATTGTTGTCGACTGAGGTTGAGGCTAGTAATGAGCTTCGAAAGCTTGTCCAGGTCCGCATATCGCCTAGAAAGCAGCAGCTCATGGAGGTTCTTGGAGTGCCATTCCCTCAAACACGAGGCAATCTCGTCAATCAATGGCTCGGAGGATGATGTAGGTGTCTCGTCGCCAATCTTTAGCATCGGCACCGGCGCAGCTGGTTTTGGCGCATTTGGATCTCGTTTCACTGGAACAGACAGGTTGCCTGCAGTAGTCCCATTCGGCAGTTCTGATAGCGGCCTGCGTCCATTTCTGGTACTGTCCGATTTGACCTGCGACTTTGTCTTCCCGGCCCTGTTGTCGGTGGTGCCATTCTTGGCCTCATCGCCAGTCGTCTGTAGACTTCCCACCAGTATATTCTCGTTTGTAACGCCTTGGTAGTAGTCGTGTTCATTGTCAATGTCTCGCCCTTCCGACTCTCCAAGCATCTCTCGCACCTCGACGCAACTGCGAGGGAAGATGCCGCTAAACACACGAGCTTCCAGCGTTTGGCCCTTGACTGAGGTCAGGCCGGCGAGCAAGCTCGGCGGAGCAACCAGGTAACCGCGCAGCCAGCGTCCATCTGGCGTCTCCTCGATAATGTAGAGCTCATCGCCTATTTCGAGAGGGAGGTCGGCTGGGCTTTCGGCAGTGAAAGGATATGTCGCAACAGCAAAGGCGATGCGGGGGAGAGGTTGCCAGGGCATTGAACACTGGGCGTCGACGCTCTGTCCTGCGCGATGAGGCAACTCGGGAGCTGACTATTCGGAAAGCTTCGTGCAAGCGAGAGAGAATGTTCAGCTCATGCAGCCAGAGTCAGGTTTATACCAGATTCGCGCTCGCGAGCTCAGAGGCAGAGCACACACAAAGCATCAACAAGTCCACGATGGGAGAGCTGCTTGCCCCAGACATTGATTAGATTCCCAGCACACGCGACTTGAATATTATGAGGAACCGAAGACAATGATGGAGACGATCTTACCGACAAGGTGGGAGGGAAACTTTGCTCATGGGCTTGGACGAGCAAGCAAAACCCTGAAGAGGTTTAAAGTGCTGTCTAGCAGGGTTCTTTGTCGATTTGCCCAGGTCCCGCGGGACATGCAACGTCTAATTATCAGTTCATCTACTCCGTAAGTGCATGCAATTCTAATCCGTTTTGTCGGGCGAAAGGGAAGAGGCAAGATGGCAATTAACGCAGGTAAGAACATGAGCGAATTAGAAGACACAGGAGACAGACACAGGAGACAGACACAGGCAGACAGACACAGGCAGACAAGGACTTTTTTTTTTTTTCGCGGCAACGGGGGTGCAGGACGCGAAAATGTGAAATGGCGAGGACCCCCAAAAAGCAAACACCACGCAGTTGGTCGTCTCGTCGTCTCGTCGTCTCGACGTCTCGTCCAGAAAACCAGAAAAAGGCTGGGAAGAGTCGCAATTGGACCGACCACCCCTCTTGGATCTAACGAATTCACGCCAATAATACATGCTATCCCGTCCGGTCCTGTGGTCTTTGTTAATTCATCATCCGAACTTGTTGAAGAATGTTGTTGCTTCGCGAAGGATCGACTTGATATTTCCAGCCGTGACTAGCGCTGAAGTGCACGGCCCGCCAGACGGCCTGTACGGACGTAGTGGAGTGGGTGGGGGCCCCCTTACAATTATCGAGAACCACGAGACGCAACAAAAAGGGGCGCCTGCCTACGGATTACTAGCTACGGAGTAGTACGGATCAATGTGTGATGGATGCATCATATTATCTGTGAGTGTCCATGTTCTTGAGAGCCATGCCCAGAAGTAGTACATATGTGGCTTCAGGGCTATTAGTACTCCGAATGATGGCGCCCCATAATGAGCACGCAAACACAATTTAGTAGTAGTGATTGAGAAGTTTTATCACAGTAAAAGGCCAACAGGGTCTCGCGTTGGTCCGAACAGGGGTTGCAGCGCCCCTGGCTGCATGCTGCGCTCGGGCCATCAACTCCATGCTGCAACCTCCCGACTCTGCCGTCAGCTACCCTGCAGAGTCTGAATATTGGGCTCTATTATTATTATCGTTGTTGTTGTTGTTGAAGGCGAATACGATCCTGCGCTACGTTTCCATCACGTCAGCGAAGAAAAAAAGTGGCTTCATCAACTACGGACTACGGAGTACCTACCTACATATTACACGGGCAGCGAGCACGTCGGTAAACACAATGTCATGATTCTGAGAGGCTTACTAAATTAACTACGTGCAATACCTCTTTTCGCCAATTATGAAAAGTGGTTGCCTCAGATCCCCGCAGATGTTGTGTGCCCGTCACCTACGGATACGTCACGTCACGGCAATGCGGCATGCTCCTGCCCATTCCATCCATCGAAATGAGACCGGTGTGCTTTGCCACATCATTCGCGGGAGGCGGTAAGCGCAGCAGCGCACGTCGACGAACCAGATGCACAAAATAAGCTCCGAAGATGATAGATTGCAGCCCTCTCATTGTTGTTGAATGTTGCACAAGACTCTTTGCCTTTGTTTCGCCCAAGCACAATGACCTCATCTTTTCGTCAGCGTCGACCGTGCAGATAGATACTACTAGGCTTACGTCCGTAGAAGGTTCGGAGTTGACAGACCGACAGACCGACAGACAGACTGACAGACAGACCGACAGACTGACAGACTGACAGACTGACAGACCCATCGCCAACAAACAACGTCACAACCGGCAGCAGCCCCTCCCACCAACAGAAGCCCTGCATTTATGGACTACTTTTTTCTCTGGGCATCACATTTACACAAACATTGGACGCCTTTTGCCGCGTGTTGCGGCTTTGTTTTCTCGTCTTCTTTTGTCACCCGAGTTCCAATTCCCGCATCCTTCTGTAACCAAATTATTCAGCCTGAACAGACCCGAGTCACTCACTCCGCCCCACCGTGTTAGCATGGGCACGCCGTTCATATCCCTCCTCGAACCTAGCAAGCTCGAAGGATTCAAGCGAGGAAAACCCCATGACGAACAGCCACAGACGATCCCGAAAGTGTTCTTGGATGCCATGGAAGTGCGCGAGAATGTCTTTGTCAAGGAGCAAAAGGTTCCGCTGGAGAATGAGTATGATGCCGATGACGCCCGTTCATGTCATTGGGTGGTATATGCAAGTGTGAATAAGACAAAAGAGACCGAAGTCCGCGACGATGACGGCAATGTGATCCAGCCACGGAAAAGTTCTACGCGAACCACGCCCATAGGAACTATCCGTTTAATACCGTTTCCTCATGCGCCTCATCCAAAAGTTGGAGGCAAATACTGGAATGGTCGACTGTCAAATGATAAGGAGGCTGCTGGTTCACCTGATATCATGTCAACAGCCGCGACTATAGGCGTGGACCGACCGACAACTTTCCACGACGGAAAGGAACCATACGTGAAATTGGGACGGCTAGCAGTGGTGAAGGAGTATCGAGGAAATGGCTTGTCGGGGCTCTTGGTGCAAACGCTGCTCTCGTGGCTCAAGTCCAACCCGTCCTTCTTTGACCCAAGCATCACGGAACTAGGTCTCGAGCATATGGGTGCATCGAACAAGACAGACATACCGAAGTGGGGTGGTCTTGTGTGTGTTCACGCCCAAGAGCAGGTAGTTGGTGCATGGGAGAAATGGGGGTTTATCGTCGACCGGGAAATGGGCACGTGGTGGGAGGAGGGAATACCACACGTTGGCATGTTCAAACGAGTCGAAATCAGCCCTAAGGAAGTTCGCATCTAGGGGTATCCGGGCTCCAACTCACGTTCACGATGATGGACATGACGACTTATGACCTGCAGATATATCACTTAGATAGAGGACAATGTTTTTGTTTTTTTTTGCTCTGGTCTGTATATTACATGCAGGACCTGACGAGAGCTGCCTGCTCTTTGGTGGGCCCCCATGACGTTTTCTGATTAGGAACAAATTAGAATTATGCTTGTCAGATGTCAAAAGTCTGGCACCGGCGAGTCCATTATTGAATTACCAAATGGCACATTTTGATTCTTGCAGACGCTAAGAGGCGTTAATTCATTTCTGCTCTTATTGAGCCAACTTTTTATTGAGACTCTAGAGCCATTTGTGACAAATCCATAGCCATAACGTTCCCATACCTGAACGCACAAATGCAATTCTGAAAGATGCCAGAACCACGCCGAAGCGCTTCGTAAACCTCCCTATATCCGACCAAAATGATGTCCCCCGTAAATAAACAAGGCATTTATCGGTTGCTCTTGGCCACACGCTCCAACTCGTCCTTCTTCTTGATAGCATAAGAGTTGCTGCTTCCCTTGGCGGCGTTGATCAGCTCCTCGGCAAGGCACTCAGCAATCGACTTGACGTTGCGGAAAGCGGCCTCGCGGGCACCAGTGGTGAGCAGAGCGATGGCCTGGTTGACGCGGCGGAGGGGAGAGACATCGACGGCTTGCCGTCGGACGGTACCGGCGGACCCGATTCGGGTAGAGTCCTCACGGGGACCGCAGTTGACGATGGCGTCAACTGCGACCTGGATGGGGTTCTGGTCGGTCATCAGGTGGATCTGCAGGATTCACGAGTCAGGTTGGTTGTCCATGGTCTAAATATGGTTGTGCAATTATCGGATCCGAATAGAGGGGAGAAGAGGGGAATCTGGAATCGCGAATAGATAGCCATCCCCTTCCTGAGCTCCCCTCCACTCAGGAGGAAGGAAAATGTGGGAGTAGTCCAAACGTACGATCTCGAAAACGTGAGCGACGATGCGGACAGCCATCAGCTTCTTTCCGTTGTTGCGGCCGTGCATCATGAGGGAGTTGGTCAATCGCTCAATGATAGGGCAATTGGCCTTGCGAAATCGCTTGACGGCATATCGGCCAGCGGAGTGGGTGACATAGACGGGGTTTCGCAGAGAAATGTAGTCACTATTTGAGTTGGAAATATAGACAGCCGATCAGTATAAAAGTTTCATGCTCGGTCAAAAAAAAAAAAAACCCCAACTTCTTCCAACTCTGTCGGGATTATTTTCCTTCTTTCGCGGGGGGGAGGATTGGATTGAAATTTCTTCTTTCGCACGTACGTCAGAGAGATGTCGCGAACCTCGACATCGTAGTCCCACTTGTTGAACAACTTGATGTTGCCGACCTCCTTGACGACATCCTTGGGAAGGACGTCGGAGACGACGTTGTTCTCGACCTCGATATCGCCACCGTCAGACATTCTGGCTGTTGCAGTCGAAATTTATCCGGTCTCTGGCAGGCAGGCGGGCGGACTGCGGGTTAGTAGTGCAGAGTGTCGGGATGGTATTCTTTTGAGAGGATTTGGGATGATGGGCTCGCGCAGGGCTCGGCTAGAGACCACAGATATGAGAGTAGGGTTGGGGAATTTTTGGCCGTGGTGGGTGGGTCTGACGAATCAGATATCGCGAAATGTTCGGTAGCACCCCTCCCACACGACTTATGTTAGGGGTGTTAGGGCAAGCCTGCCCTGGGCGAAACGTCAATGCAGCGCAACGAGTGGCCAGCCCAACGCCTGCCCTGCCCTCCTTGAGAACTCCATGTGGGAAAGAATGTGTTCGGCCTCAGCTTGGTGAAAAAACCCCGTTCCTCCACACTCCCGTCAACGACAAGCACATCAGAACAAAATGGTACGCCGAATACCACCTATTTTCTTTACAAGGCGCTCAAAGTCTCCGCGACGAGACGAGCATGCCGAAAAAAAACAGACAGGATCGAGGATGGACTGAAAAAATTTAATGATCGATGATTATACTAACGCTGGACTCTGTATTTTTGTCGAATTGTATAGGCGCCTGCTGCTGGAGCTAAGAAGCAAAAGAAGAAGTGGAACAAGGGCAAGGTCAAGGAAAAGACCCAGCACGCCGTCCTTCTCGACAAGGCCACCTCCGAGAAGCTCTACAAAGATGTCCAGTCCTACCGTCTGGTCACGGTCGCTGTTCTTGTCGACAGAATGAAGGTCAACGGCTCATTGGCTCGTCAGTGCATCAAAGACCTCGAGGAGAAGGGCCTCATCAAGCCTGTCGTCAACCACAGCAAGATGAAGATCTACAGTACGCTACGCACCGACTTGATCTGAGAAGATTCCGAAGCCGATTCTTTTGCTAACGTGGTATCCTTCTCTCTTCTAGCCCGCGCCGTCGGCGGTTCCTAAATCAGCCAAATGAAATGAAAGTTGTTTGTCTGGAGTATCGGTGTCTGAGTGGCCTGCACATAATAGCAGCAGCCATTAGAGTGGAAGCTCTTTTTTTTGCATGGAAGACAAAAAAAAAGGCCTGGTTGGGACGAATTCATGCTCGGTATTATAGCATACCTAGGGACCGGAACTGTGCTTTAGCATATGGCAATGAAATGAAAAGATCTTCAAATCATTTAGACTCGCGCCGTGAAACGTATGGTGGGGGAAGCTCAGCACGTAGAAGACTAAACGGACGACATGGAATGTACGTAACATGGTGGATGTCGTCATCACAACATGCAAATGTACGATTGATGTGATGTCTAAAATGTCTACGGAGGAGCGTCCACCCACAGGAGAAGACGCCTTTCATTACGATTCATGGCTGGACCAAGGCAATATCCTACACAATGGATCTCGGTTAGGCGCCTGCATCGGGTTGTATGTAAGGACGCGTATGCCGATGGATGGGACAGCAATCCTTTGAAAGAACAGCAACTTTATTTCGGTTGCCGTCTTACGAAAGAGAGACCAGGTGAGCAAAACTCTGCGTTGATCCACTGGTAGACTTGGTTGTCTGGGTATACGGTCTCACGGTGAGAAACGGGGTCAACGCCAGGATTGCAATTTGTACTCTTACGGATATCCATCTTACGCCTCAATCTACCGGGCCCCATCCGACAAAGTCACGACAGGCAGAATGCGGATACTGTGCCGAATATCTCCCCAAAATTTGAGATTTGTTCAGGCGTATGTCTCCAAGACTCAGCAAACGGATTCAATCCAACAGAAGCTGCTTGCTTCTCATCGATGGTGAAAAAAAGTCTACGAGCATGTGAGTGACCTCTTCCACGAGAGACGAGACTGCATCAAATGGAAGCGTGATCGCTCAGATGGCCAATCAACGACCACGAATCGGATTCCACAAAGTACTCCCAATTGCGATGGCATCTGCTTCAAGCCGCAGGACTACAACTATTTCGGTAGAGCCGAGAGGGTAAAGCCGAGAGGCTGTTCCGGCAACCAATCGGTCACAAGTTTGGTCTGGGCCATGTTTGTATCATGCGCCACGCCGTAATGACTACAGCTCCGAGACCTTGTGTTTTCCTTTTCAATTTGGCAAGGCTTGAAGTACGATTTACTTGTTCGGCCAAAGCGGACAGGGCCATGCCAGGTGGCGGATGGGTGCTGACTGAGATCTCCGAGAAGTCCCAGGGTCCCAGCTAACTTCAGGCCTGAGGCTGCCAAGACCGCGCCGCGAGCTGTTGCCGTGGAAAACGTACCAGACGTTATCCACGCTGATAGGCGAGGGTACCTTGAGAGGCATGCGAAAGGCGCGTGCCAACAGGGTACTCTTTCTTGCGTACCTGAGGATACAACCATTACTCTAGCGCCGCCCGGGTAGATTCGCTCAAAAACCAGTCCCCGTCAGGGCTCCGCTGCAGCATTTTTTCCTCTCCCCCCCAAACCCGTCCACCAAGCCGGCGCAGAATTTATTTCGCTCGACCGCTCGTACACCTTTCTCTCCCTTGCCTTTCCTCTTCCATCCATCTCCCCTCAATCCTTTGTCTTGTTTTCGGATAAAGAACAATCATCAAAATGTCTGGTGAAGCTCCTCAGAAGGTCTTGGGCATGCCGGTAAGTGGCTTCGATTCCCCCTCCTGTTGTTTGCCCGAGTTTCCTGTGAGATGCCGCGTTCGCGATAAGGGGTCGCGATGAAGCGGGCTGGCTACGATGGACTTTTCCAACGCCAATTGCTTCGTTGCATGATTGCAATCAATTGGAACAACGTTCGACACCAACGACCTAGAACCTGGAGCTCGCTGCTCCGATGCTTCTGGCCACGTAGCCAGACCCTCCAGATGCTTCCCTTTTGTTTTCTCCAACGCGCGGTAATACCGGGGAATCGAGGAAGTTCTTGATTTTCTTCTCAAAGAAACGCATGTGCTAACGATTTTTTCATTTTTAGCCCTTCGTGGCCGACTTCTTGAGTACGTTTCCACATTCGATCTCCTATCGGGTTCACATAAAGCGCTGTCGATAATGACGATGCTTCCCCCGTCTACCTCGGTGTAGCAGAATTTTCAGAAACACTTGGCATACTAACGTTTCTTTAGTGGGTGGTGTCTCTGCCGCCGTCTCGAAGACCGCTGCTGCCCCCATTGAGCGTGTCAAGCTCTTGATCCAAAACCAGGATGAAATGATCAAGGCTGGCCGTCTGGACCGCCGCTTCGCTGGTATCGGTGATTGTTTCAAGCGCACCGTGGCTGACGAGGGTGTCATGTCCCTGTGGCGTGGTAACACTGCCAACGTCATCCGATACTTCCCCACCCAGGCCTTGAACTTTGCTTTCCGTGACAAGTTCAAGAAGATGTTCGGTTTCAAGAAGGAGCGTGATGGTTACGCCATGTGGATGGCCGGTAACCTGGCCTCTGGTGGTGTATGTCTTCCCCCAATTCAACATGGCTCGATATGATTATTGGTTTGCAGTGAACTGACAACTTCTCTGTTTACAGGCTGCTGGTGCCACTTCCATGTTGTTCGTCTACTCTCTGGATTACGCCCGTACCCGTCTTGCCAACGACGCCAAGTCCGCCAAGGGTTCTGGTGAGCGTCAGTTCAGCGGTCTCGTCGACGTCTACCGCAAGACCCTCGCCTCTGACGGTATTGCCGGTCTTTACCGTGGTTTCATGCCCTCTGTCGCTGGTATCATCGTCTACCGTGGTCTCTACTTCGGCATGTACGACTCCATCAAGCCCGTCCTCCTGGTCGGTAGCATGGCCAACAACTTCCTTGCCTCTTTCGCTCTTGGTTGGTGCGTCACCACTGGTGCCGGTATTGCTGCCTATCCCCTTGACACCATCCGTCGTCGCATGATGATGACCTCTGGTGAGGCTGTCAAGTACAAGAACTCCTTCGATGCTGCCCGCCAGATCATTGCCAAGAACGGTGTCAAGTCTCTGTTCAACGGTGCTGGTGCCAACATTCTCCGTGGTGTTGCCGGTGCTGGTGTCCTGTCCATCTACGACCAGCTCCAGCTCATCCTCTTCGGAAAGGCCTTCAGCGGCGGCTCTGGTTAAACGCTTTTCCACATTTCTGTATAGACTTCTTCACGAGGGAGGGATGAAGAATGGTGGGCGATTCGGTGGGCTCGATGCGATGTCCGCTAATGGATCCAAAAGAAGGGGAAAGGACTGGCAGAGGGGAAGTCGGGAACAAGAGATATGTAAACATTGTCCCTCGTGTGCTCCTATGCAACAGATGCTTTTTGCGGGTTAGATTGGCATCGGCATGGCGTATTTTTCCTTCGGCACTGCCGGGTCTTTTCTAGGTCGCTGTAACTTATACACCAATGCAATTTCCCTTTGCTGTTACTGTAATAATCAAATTTGCTCCCACACGCTGTCCACCGAAATAAGTACATGTGCACAACTACAAATAATCTGGTGATGATTGCTGCCATAACAGAATGTTAGGGGAAAAAAAAATAAAACCATTCCCATCCACCAGGTCAGGTGAGCTGGGGTCATGAGTTGATGACTAAGGAGCCTCACCACCTTCACTCACGGCGGCGACGCGCCAAGCTTTCAACTCCATGACGCAATGCAAGCGTTTCGAGGATCTTAGTTGAATGCCGAGAAAGCTGTGAGTCTTTCGTACGTGGTGCATGCTTGCGTGACGCTTCTTCACCATGCCAGCTGGAAGACCATCAGGCCGTGGTCGCGGACGACCTCAAGGGACCAAGAACAGGCAGGCCACAGAAACACCTTCAGCATCCGAGCAAAGCGATCCCTTCGAGTCAGACGACGACGCAGATGAACAGCAGCAGCAGCAGCAACAACAACAACAACAACAACAACAACACGGTCGTGCCGCTCGCGGAGGAGACACGGAAGATGCACTGGCCCCGGAGAAGTCCATCCCCAGGGACCTACTCACGCGAATACTGCACGAGTTTTTCACCAAGGACTCTACGAGGATATCGAGAGATGCGAACGCCGCTGTCGGAAAGTACATGGACATTTTCGTGAGAGAAGCGATTGCCCGGGCTGCCGTGGAGAAGAATGCTGGATTCTTGGAGGTGAGTTTTGCTTTTCTTGTCCGATGATCTTGTCCGATGACAAGTCGAGGGAGCCGGAGGCTGGATATGCGCTGATGGATGTCATGCGTTAGGTGGAGGACCTGGAGAAGGTTGCGCCGCAACTACTGCTGGATTTGTAACGAGTTAGTTGTGCGGGTCTTGGGGAAAACAATTTGTCCCCATGGCGATGATGCACATGAAATCATGTGTCGAGGCGCGCATCGTTGGGGGACGATTTCTCGCGAGGGGCATTCAGAAAGGGCAAAGGACGGACGAGGGGCCGAATGGGCATATGAGGTTTTTTGTGATGACATGCCCGACAGTTCATGGGAGTCGGGCACTCTGTGGACAATCAACAAGTCGAGCACTAGTTTCTGGTTGCGACGGGTACAGTACGAAGCCATGAATTTGATGAAATTCATTCATTTATTTTTTTCTCGTGCCGGTGAGGTGGTGGCCGTGGCATTCATGATTCAGCACGGACTGTAGCCAACTGCATAATTCCGTGGAAGAAGCTAATAATAGTCAAACAAGTTGTCGTGCGGGTGCGGTGCCGGCCGCGCACGGAGGGTTTTGAAACCGGCACCGTCTCGCATCGTGTCGGAGCCACTTGTCGTGCGGCGGATCCGACATCAGAGCAAGTCGGCCCCGTGTTCTCCCCGGCCTGGATGGCGATGCATTCATTCATTCATTCATTCGTTCGCTCATTCGAGGTAGTCAACGAATGATGGAATGAGAGAGAGAGAGAGAGAGAGAGAGAGAGAAATCACAGTCCCAGATTGTCTTTCCATGACGAAGTAACAGTCAATCAGCATGCACACGCAACATTCGGCCGTGAAAACCCAAACCCGACCCAGCGCGAATCCCCCAAACACATCTCAAACCAAGCGTCACCAAAGAACCCATTTGGGGGGGCTGTGGTTGTGCCGGATCATGGGACGAAGGCGGCCTCCGTTTCCAACTTGACACAGCAGCGTAATGTCCTTCCATAAAGAATATTCCCACACCCCCCCCTTCTTGTCTTCCTAGCCGTTTCTTCTTCTTTTCCTTGGTCTTGATCACTTGTTTTTTTTTTCTCTTTATTTCTTCGGTAAAAGAGGTCACGTCGGTTTTTTTTTTCACCCTTCTTCTCTTCCATTCTTGTTGTGAGAGTTCTTTTCTATCTTGTCGTTGTCGTGCTTTACAAACACCCATTTTCGGCAACCTTGTATACTTGACAAACGAGAATACTTTCGAAAAAGAGGCTAGTCCTCGGGAACATTTTTCTGAATCTTGCCGGATTTGAAAGAAAACAACATACGACTTGATTTTGCTCTCCGGAAAGAGCAATTAGCAAATTTCCATTTTATCAGAAAAAAACTCGGGGGGTAAACAGAAAAAAAATGCACTTCACATCTCTTGCTCTCGCCGCGCTGCTGAGCGTCACCCAAGGTAAGTCTATTTGGGGTTCTCCTCGGGTCGATGGGGGGAGGGGGGGGGGTTTCTCTTCTTTTTCTTTTTTTTTTTTTGGCACGAGACTGACGGCCCCAACAGCCACCGATGTCCACGTCGTCGCCGTGGGAAAGAACCCGAGCAGGAACGAGACGAGCCTCAAGTTCTTCCCCGACAAGATCGAGGCCAAGCCAGGAAGCATGGTGCAGTTCCAGTTCTGGGCCGGCAACCACACCGTCACGCAGTCCAACTTTGACAACCCGTGCGTGCCCATCTCCAGCGTCGTCAGCTCCAACAACGCCAGCAGCAGCGCCAGGGGCATCTTCTCGTCCTTCCAGCCCGCCGCCGCCAGCAGGGAGAAGGGCATGATCCCCGTCTTCACCGTCATGGTCAACGACACCAAGCCCATGTGGCTGTTCTGCAGCCAGGGCCCCCACTGCCAGAAGGGCATGGTCATGGTCATCAACGAGAACACGTCGGCCAACGCCACGCGCTCCCTGGAGAACTACAGGAAGATTGCGCAGAGTGCCCGGCTGGGTGCCATTGAGATCCCCAATGGCGCCGGCAACGGGTCTGCTGGGCCAGGCGAGGGCTCTGGTTCCTCGCCCACCTCCTCCTCTCCTGGTGGCTCTGCTCCATCTGTCACCACTGGCGAGGGAAGATCACCTCTTCCTGCGCAGACCACGGCTCCTCTTACCGGCGGTGGTGCGTACTTGGCTGTGCCGAGTACTCTGCTTGCTGTTCTCGGGGCTAGTTTCATGTTTTTGTAGGTTTGCCATCTTGGGGGGATAGATGGAGTTTGGGGGGGGGTTGGGTTGGGTTTGGAAACTTTTTTGGTGTTTGTGGAAACATTTGACAGATACGTCGGGAAAGATGGGGAAGAACGTAAAACATGGAGGTTTTTTTTTTTTTTTTTTAAAAAAAACAAGTTAAACTCGAACTTGTGACACGTGCTTCATTTACTCAAGTTGATGTCTCGGTTGGCTCAGGTTCATGATATTTCCACTTCCTTCACCGGTGAAAACTTCATGATTCGCTAGTGACGAACAAGAATCATTGACTGCGCTTCCGCTTAGATCGCCCCTTTTGCGCCCCGGCACAAAGCTCCCTTCGAGGCAGCTTGTCCAACCAGCCCTCTTCCCTCTTCACATAGCCCACCTTTGTATACTTTTTGCTGTTGGCAAAGAAGTCGACCCAGTGCTTGAGCGCGGCGTGCGCCCTCGCCTTGGCACTGGCCAGCTCCTGTGCGCGCAGCGCCTCCATCTCAGCCGCGGTCCAGTACTTGTCCACCTCGGGGTCGTCAATCGGCAGGAACATCTCCTCGACGCCGCGCAGGTCCGCCGTCTGGTCCTCGGCAAAGCACGCCGTCACGAAGCCCCTCGCCGCGTCGCGCCCCGCGAAGACGCTGTACGACCCGCCGGGCCCGTACATGCGGCGGCCGTTGGAAACGTCGTAGATGGTCCCGTTGATGGCGAGATAGAGAGGTTTGCTGGCGTCGCGGCCGTCGTAGGCAAGAAGCTCCTTCTCCGTCATGTACACGGGGCCGTTCTGCGTCGAGACAAAATGATTAGTTGGGAGTCCCGTCTTCTTTTTCACTGATTCCTTCTATTCTCTCTCTCTCTCTCTCTTTGCGCGAAATACTCACGAGCTGGGACTTCCACCAATCGACGCGGAGATAATTGGGCTTGTTCTTCATGCCCCAGAAGAAGCTCTCGCCTCCGCTGATGACGTAGCTTAGACCGCAGGAGGCGATGAAGAGGAAGGAGAGGACGCGCAGCATGTCCACCCACGGGGTATAGTCATCGGCTTCGTCTCTGTCTTGGGCGTCGCGCTTGGACTTGGGCTTTGATTTCGACTTGGTCTTTGCCTTGACGGGTTCGGTGGCGGGTGCGTCGGAAGAAGGTGGTGCGGCTTTCCGTTGCCGGAGCTCTGCGTCGTCGGCCATGATTGCTGGGATCGTTGTTGTTGTTGTCGTCGGACTGACCTTGACCTTGGTCTCGGGCAGGGTGCGTCTATTAGGGGTTTGCTTGGAAAAGGGAGGTGGACCGAGCTTGCTCTTTGAAGTTGAGGGGGAATGGCATCAAGTGGGTTGGTTGTCTGTGACGTATGTACATAATAGCTTAAGAATCGAAGGCGAAGCGGCTCGGCAGTGGCACCATGGGGTTGGTTGGTTTGTCCTTTTGGGAACGGCGAGGCTGGGTTTGTGGATTTGGGGACTGGGGATTGGGGATTTTTCTCACGCTCTGGCAAGTTGACTGCTTAAATTATGCCGTCTGATTCATTTGACGGGAATCAACGTCCCTCCCCATTTGTCGTCTACATACGGACGTAGACTTGCACATACATACATAGAGAGAGGCTTCTTCGCCCGCTTGGTCAGCCTGTGCATTGATTGGCTGCTTTGTCTGGCAAGCATCACATGACGTCCGGGTTGCTACGGCAACAGGTGGCAGGGAGACCCCCCCACTTGGAGACGGCAGCGGTAAACATGAATCCACTCATCCATCAACTCACCTTGCTATATCAAATTCCACGCTATCGAGCAAGCACCAAACATCCCATCACCTAGCGACGCGGAGACGGTGCGGTGCCAGAGGAAGAGATTTACGCCTTGACCGTCACCGACACCGACACAATATATTCGACAAAAGACTATCGCCGGCTGCTGATGGATCCCAGCTCAAGCCGACCTGGCTCTCCGGCTGGGGGACCCCTCCAGGCAGTCACCCCCGAGCGCGCGAACCGCCGAGATGCTATATTCTCGTCTCTACGAGGCGAGAGCAAAGACAGCTCCGTCCATGAGAAGATCAACCAGTTTAACAATCTAAGCATCGCCATGCAGTCGAAGCAAATGGAACGAAAGACGGCGGATGCCGCCCTGAAGCGTGCCATGCTGGGACGAGAGGAAGCAGAGGCCGACCTGAAGCGGCTTCGGGATGAGACCCGACTCTTGCGGGGAGAGATTGAACAAGGAAAAGAGCGTGAACGAAAAGTAGGAGAAAGGCTGGAAGCCATCATGGTGAGTGCCGTGAGATGAACGTGATGCGATGCTTTTGGGGGCAGGCCTGGGTGGGCTGACAGACAAACCCACACACAACAGGACAACTACGGACGCGCCAAAGAGACGCACGCGCACACCCAAGCTCTGTGGGAGAAGGAAATCAGACGAGCTAGAAAGGAGAACTTCAAGAGCCAATCGGCCATTGTCAAGCTGCAGGAGGAGCTCAAGTCGGCACGAAACGCCACCAAGTCAGTCGAGGAAAGCCTCCAGCGCGAAAAGGAGAGGAGTAGAGTTCGGGAGCAAGAAGCCTTCACGGCGCGGTATCAGATTGTCGGCGTCCAGGAACAGCTAGACGAGGCGCTCGAACGCATCAAGCTCGTGGAGCAAGAACGGGACGCATTCAAGACTGCGGCTAAGAACGAGGAGGTGGCCCGTATTGCTGCCGAGGGAAGACTTCCGCTGCCCGCGAGCCACGACCTGACTGATGAGTTTGCATCGCCCAAGAAGAAGAAGGTTGCTCCGGCCGGGCGCCAGAGCGGACAATATGCGCCCCGCGTGTCGCTGTCAACCATGGAGGTTATGTCCTCGGCGGCCAGTGAGATGGAGATTGAAGAGCTCGGCACGCAGGTTCTGTGGGAGAGGCAGCGAGCCGATCGAGCCCAGGAGATGATTGAGTTCCTTCAGGCCGAGTGCCAGATGCGGCTGTGCTCCTGCTCCAAGACGAGCAACTCGAGAAAGAGTGCGGAAGCGCCGCAAAAGAGGCGACGCGTGTCGACAGAGCAGGAGCAGCAAGAGGACGTCGTCGTAAAGGAGGAGAGTGCGTCGCCGCAGACGTCCTTGCGCAGCTCTCATGGCTTCAATCGACCCTCGCCACACCATGAAGAACAGCGTCAGCCACAACCCGAGCCCGTGCCAGAGCCAAAACCAGAGGTCGAGGTCGAGCGAGAGGCTGAAATGGAACCAGAGCCGCCGCAGCGCGTCAAGTCGAGAAAGGAGCCGCGACGAAGCACCATCTTCTTCCCCAAAGAGGGCATCTTCCGGACCGTGTCAGAACAGGAAGCCGCGGCGCTAGATGCAGACGACGCAGAACAAGTGCTGCCAACGACGGAAGCCGACCCGAGTGCGGGTGCGGGTGCGGGTGCGGGTGCCGGTCCCAGAATGTATGCTCGGTATGCTCGCACACCCTCGGTGGACCCTCCCGCGTTTGCCCTTCTTGGAGAGGAACGCAACTCGCTGGATTTCCTCCTCGACGTCGCACACGATGAGGCTCAGTCGGCGCCGCCATGTCTGCCCGGCCTACCAACGATCCCAACGGTTGCAGATGCCGAGCCTGCGGGAAAGTCAACGACGCAACAAGAGGCAGTGCAGCAGAGCTTCTCCCCCGCGGAATCGCCAGAGCCGCGAGCCCACAGCACATCCACGGCCTCCTTCACCGTCACAACGACGGTTCCTCTCCGCGAGGACACGGCCCGACGCAGCTCGACATTCAACGAGCGGCTGCGAACGCCTTCCCACGGGAGCAGCGCCAGCTTCGACGCCAGGGATCCAGCCATGACGCCCACCATGACCCGGGAAGAGGCTCTGGCCAAGATCCGCGAGCGGAGGGGCAGGGCACGTAGCGCGGCACAAGGGGCCACAGCATCGAGCGGAAACAAGGCCGTGTCGGCGACTTGGGGACCTCGAGGTCGTTCTACTAAGAGGGACGTGAGTGCGCCCACGGCCAAGGCGACGCCAGGATTCAAGTGACGAGGCTTTTAGTGTTGGCCTGTTTTTTCCTTCCTTTTTTTTTTTTTTTTTTTCTTCCCTTTCTTCAAGGCGGGCATGGCGAAGGGCGTACAGATACATTGTTTGGAAAGGGGTATGGATGTTCATTGTGTCATGATGAGCAGGGTTTCTTTTCGTCTCACTGTATGTATAGCATGTCGAGCATGTACACAGAACAGTGCGCAGTGCACAGGGTAATAATATGAGGGTGATATTCCATGGTATCATGACATGGTTGACGAGTGGTTTTGTGAAAGACAATCTGTACGCCAAACCAAAGTTTTGTCCCCCTTCCTCCCCTTGCCCTCGATTTCCTCTTTCTTCTTCATCAATCAGTAAAAGGAAGGGAAAAGGAAGAGAGTATATCCACATCCATGTCCATCCATCCATCCATCCATCTCACGTCAAGAAGCCTCAGGTCCTATTCTCCCCTCTCCGACCCAACTGCGTCAATCTTGACGGCCACAAAGACACTCGGGCGCGCCCTGCCATGACTGTCCGCAGCCAGGATGCGCAATCGCCACTGACCCGTCATGACGGTCCACGACTCGCTCGGACTCGCTCGGGCCCGGACCCATCTCGGCGTCTTCTCTTGCGAGCCGGCCGCGTCGTCGTCGTCGTCGTCGTCGTCGTCGTGGCCGTGGCCGTGGCCGTGGCCGTTGGACGGAAGCGGAGGCGTGTAGTATTCCTGGCCGTCGAGCGTGATGGCGGCTTCGGGGCCGAGATGGACGACGACGCGCACCAGGGTCGTCCCCTCGCCCTCGTGGCTGAGCTCAGGGGGGAGGGGGAGGGAAGGAGGCGGGGCTGCCGCGGAGTTTGGCGGCGATGACCTCGAGGAGCTTGGCGACGCGGGTTCTCGTGTCGCCGAGGAACTCTAGGCGCGGGGGACGGCGGGTGTCGAAATGGATCCTGGAGGACTCGTCGCCGATCTCGAGGACGAGGTCGGCGGGGGGTCGTCGGTGTAGGGGCGGGCGTAGGTGACGGTGGCGGTGACGGTGGCGTCGTGGTGGTGGTGGTGGTGGTGGTGGTGCTCGACGGAGATGCCGACGCCGCTCTTCTGGACGTTCTGCAGGCGGATGGCGATCTCGGGGCGGCCCCCCCTCAGGGCGTTGTGCGAGAGCTCGTGAGGCAGGAGCTGCTGCTCCAGGCCCTTGAAGTGGAAGTAGCGAGCGTCGCGGAGCAGCTCCTGCCTGTGGGCGGCGTCGCGGACGCGCACGGGGTACCCGCGCAGCAGGCGGAGCAGGTCGGCGAAGGTGTCGGCGCTGCGGTTCGGCACCGACGGCGGCAGGATCGACGGCGGCCGGAGGAGGCCCTCGCGGTCGAGCCCGGGGAACACGTCGCTGTCCGGGCGGGAGAAGAAGAAGGCGAAGCCGAGGGAGAAGTAGTTTGGCGAGTTGCGCGCGTCGGTGAGAAGGTCGCGCGGGATCTGGAACTCGCGGTGGCCGATGGAGACGAAGATGCTCTCCTCGTAGAGCTGCGAAATGAGCTTGGGGACTGTTGCGCTTTCCTCCCCTTTTCGAATCAGAAGCGAGCAAACAAACAAACAAACAAACAAACGAAAAAAAAACAAAAAAACAAGGGGAACGCAAGGGGAACACAAGGGGAACGCACGACTGTAAAACTGCGCGTCGGCAAACAGGCGCACAAAGTGCTTCCCGTCCCGCGGCGTGACGTGATAGCCCTGCAGATGGAGCGCAATGTCGCGGAACGTCTCCGGGTCGCGGTCAATGTACAGCGTCCGCGCGCGCGCGTCCTCGGCCCGCCTCGTCGTCGTCGTCTGGCAGAGGAAGTACTGCGAAAAGTACGAGGGCGCGTCCGACGACAGCGACGCGCCCGACAGCCTGAAGAGCTCGCTGCCGATCTGGATGGGGAAGACGCTCTCGCGCGGGAGGATCGGCGGGATCGTGTGCACCGAGGGCGTCGCGGGCACCGTGGGCGCCGTGTGCGCCGTCGGGGAGCCGTCGCTGGGGCTGGCTGATGCCATTGGCATTTCTTCCATCCCTTTGCAAGTTGGCTTGGGTCCGGTCTGTACTGGAGCTGCAAAAGATGGGAAGAAGATGGGGATCAAGGATTGGGGTGGACGACGAATGGAACGAGGCCGAGGTGGAGCTGCATGGACAAGTTGCATTTAAAATATATACATATACACATAATCCGTACATACATGTACAAATCCGTACAATACCCAGGTACATACTCCTCTGTATGTACTGCTTGCTCCCTACTCAGTCATAGATGCATACCGAGTGCTTCACCGATTCACCGACCCATCAGCTCGACTCCCCCCCGGACCACGCCGACCACGGCGCCCGTCTGCACCGTCTCGCTGCCTCCCCCCGCGACCCTGTGCTCAATCTCGGCAAGCCCGCTCAGCCACGAGATCATCACCTCGGGGCCGACCTCCAGTTTGGCAAGCTCCTCCGACAACGACGTGATCATGTCCGCCAGCGCCAGGCCCCTCGTCACCTTGAGGGCGTTCATCGTGTTCAAGCAGCTCGTGACATCCGACGTGTCCAGCAACGTCTTCACAATCTCCCTCACCGCGTCCGGCGGCGGCGCCGCGATGCAGTCGTAAATCGTCTCCGTCGTAATCATGTCGCGCCTCACGTCGCCCTCGGCCGCCTCCTCGGCCGCCCCCTTGGCCCGAAGCGGCGTGCTCGAGGCGTGGCAGGCCTGCAGGACGTTCAGCGCCCTCCGCATGTCCCCTTTGCTCAGCTTGACCAGCGCATCCACGGCCTCTCCGCCGATGCGTACGTGCTCCTCCTCCACCACCTTCTCCACCAGCACCCGGGTGTCGCCCTCCCTGAGGGGGCTGAACCGGAACCTGGTGCATCGGCTCAGGAGCGCCGGGCTCAGCTTGTGCGCGTAGTTGGCGATGATGCAGAATCTCGTGTTGGCCGTGTACTTTTCCATGATTCTCCGCAGCGCCATCTGCGCCGTGTTGGTCATGGCGTCGGCCTCGTCGAGGATGATGAGCTTGAACCCCGCCGCCGCGTTGCATTTTGCTGTTGTCGACGCGCCGCCGCCCATGCTGAATATCTGCTTGGTGCTGGCAAACGTCTTGATTTGCTCGCGGACCACGTCGATTCCTCGGTCGTCCGAGGCGTTGAGCTCGAGCACCATTTGCCGCATGTTGGCGGCTCCGTAGATTCTCCGGGCTAGGGCGAGAATGGTCGATGTCTTGCCCGTCCCGGGGGGCCCGTACAGCAGGAGGTGAGGCAGGCGGTTGGAGTCGACAAACTTGTTGATCGTGGCCAAGATGTCTTGATGACCCGAGACGTCGTCGAGCGTCGCGGGACGGTACTTTTCGATCCTGACGAGGCGCCAGCCATTCTTCGGTGAGCAATTGCACGCATCGTTTTGAGGTTTGAGTTGTGTCATCTGGTGGCCGTCGGAGATGGATCGCTTACCATGGCAAGCTGTCTTCTGCTTCGACAGGCAGGTTGGCTGTGCTTCTCTTGCCCTTGGTGGCTTCTGACGAGAAAATCACGTCCTTGGACGGAGCGGGCGGCGCATCAACGTCCATCTCATCCTCGAAGTCGGACATGGTGCCGAGTCATGCAGGCGCGGTTGTCGAGCTAAACGAGTCGAATCGAATCAATCTCTTCACTTTACAAAAGGCAGATAGATAAACAAGAACAAGCGGCGGTGTGATATGTGTTGTTACTACTGCCTTTTGTGTGTGGTGCGAGTACTCCGTACCTGTACATACCACATGAATTGGAGGCTGCAGACGCAGACGCGTTGACCGCGCTAATCCGTAAGTGGTGCGTGACTACGGGAGTAGCCGCCGTCCGTCTCCACTCTGCTCCGTGCACATACCAACTGGTTGCAATATTCATTGCAATTCATTGTAATTCATTGTAATTCATTGTAATTCATTGTAATTCATTGTAATTCATTGTAATTCATTGTAATTCATTGTAATTCATTGTAATTCATTGTAATTCATTGTAATTCATTGTAATTCATTGTACACCTACACTCTACGGATCACAACCAACGGCGTGCACACAATAGAAAAGGTGGCAGACATTCCTTTATTCCAATGAGCTGCGCATCATGCAGTCCGTACATGGCATGAGATACTTCATCATGAGCACCAACGTGTCATGCGCAACACGACCCGCGGCCCGGCTCATGATTGACGCGACAAAGGCCAAGCAAATCCCATGTGTACTCGCAAAAGTCATCATACACGTACCTTGTCGTGTGCTTCTGCATCATGTTCGTTGCGTCAACAAGTGATTTGTCCCGAGTCCGACGTACTCAAACATAATGGGAATCTGCGCCGTAGCAAACCATGCAATCCCTTGTATTCCAAAAAAAAAAAAAAGTCAGCAAGTTTCCCATCTTGTTCCGACAAGATGGCATGGTGTTTCTGGTATAAAAACGGGCATCTTTCTTACCTGCGTAGACCACCAGCTTCGTTACTACTTCAACATCATACCTCACGCGCGGTCGGACAAGGCGTGAAAACATTTCTTCGTCATCAAGCTCTGTCTCCTCAAGAACTTCGCCCATCTCCTCGCCGCTCCAGGCTGTGGCTTCACCACCACCGCCGCCACTCGCCTTTTCGACACTGTGAGAATTGGGCTTCCGTGCCCCGGACGTCAGGGCATTCCTCTGGTCCTCATCCTTGCCCTGGAGATCAAGGCTGCTAGACTTGCTCCGTAAGCTCTGGTTGCTGCTTATGCTTTCCCGTCGCCGCCGTTCCCGATACGCGAGCGTCTCGTATGCATCGGCAGCGCTCTGGGGGCCGATGGAAACAGAGCGTCCTCGAGTGGTAGGGTGTCGGATTCCCTCGACCATGCGAGGAAAGTCGGAGGCCTTGGGGAAGAGAGTGTCCAGGCGAGATCCAGGGGGCACAGATTTGTATTCGCTCGCAGGTGTGAAGTAGCGTCGCGGCAAGTCCCATCCGTAGTTTTCCATGAGCCTGAAGAGATGAGGCAAGAACTTGAGCAGAGCGGGCTTCATCGTTTCTCTCCACGCAAAAATGACTAGCACGCCAAAGACTATCCTGGCAATATTGATCCACAGGCCAAGCGGCGCCACATCAATTGTCCCGTCACCATAAGCATGAGTTTTCCAAGGGTCCGACGCAATCTTGCCATAGGTCCAGGTGCCAAACTCCACGCCAATGATGACGCCGGCGAACGCCACACTGTCGTCGAAGCAGGGGCAGTCGTCTGCAGGCTCGGGATGTATACGGACAAAAATTATGACGATCAAGCCGGCAATAACAGGGGCGATCCACGAGCTGGAATGCATGTATGCGTCGAATGACGGGCCATGGTAGAACTCGACAAGACCAATGGCAGCGCCAATGACGGAGCCGACGATGACGTCTGAGAAGCCATGCATGCCGCAGTAGAGACGACCAAAGACAATCGACGTCGCGTAAAAGTAGGCGAGAAACTCGACCATGACCTTGACCGTCGGGGGTAACGTGTTGTCCGGACTATGCAGGCTGAGCAGCCCGTACACAGCCACGGACAGCGCATTGGCGCTATGCGTCGAAGGAAACCCGTATTCGAGAGCGGCAGACCCAGACATGGTGATTCGATGTAACGGCGGCGACAGAGGTCGAGGAAGAGAATGGAAGTCTTTGATGAAGCCCGTCCAGAAGACACCGAGCGCAAGCATGTGAACCAAGCTTAGGAAGGGGAGGTCATACACATTAGTACATCAAGGCCCTCTCCCCAGTAGAATGAATTTCTCTCCTTGTCTGTTTGTTTCAGCAAGAGAATGATCCAACATACCCCTTGCCAAGCGACGCCCATCCGCACCAGAAACATATTGGCAGCCCAATCATGAAGAAGGTATGCGTTCCCAAATTGGCAGTGATGGCAAAGTAACTGTCAAGCGCAGGCGTGCGTAACTTTTCCTGCATCCAGGCCAGATACGGCGTCTCCCACCGAATCAGCGGCAGGGCTTTTTGTCGAAGTCTATATCGCCATCGCGGAAGCGCTCTCTTGTCTGCAAATCAGGAGAGAAATCGCAAACCCGTTAGCTTTCAACATTTTCATTCCGCGTCGTCCACTCCGCTTGTTCCGGTCCCCTCCCCCCCCAAAAAGAACTCACAATGGTTCACGCTTCTTAGACCCGCGTCCACAACCTTGGCATTGTTCGCAGCAGCGGGAGCCGGCGTCGTTGTCGTGGTGTTCGTGGCATTAGGTGGCGGGGCATCATCCCATCGCGTGCCGCTCATGGTGGGAAGAAAATCGCAGGCGGATGAGCGAGCGGCAGACTTGGGTAGAATCGAGGGTCAACGGGGAAGCTTTGAAAGCGCTAGTAGCAGCTAAATTAATAAAGTGCTGTACGGATCCGTAATCCGTACTATCCGTACTGTATCAGTACATGGTACATATGTACATACGTAGTGCGCGAGACCCACTTTCCCAATCCAGCTTCAACAGCAGAGGAAACCTCAACTTCCGCACATGCACATGCACATGCACATGCAACATCAACACACAATATCACCGCCACCTCATCATGTCCCTCCTCTCCGGCAAACACGCTGTCGTGGTAGGCGCTACCGGCATAATAGGCTCCCACATTGCCCGCGCATTCGCCGCCCAAGGCGCTGTCGTGTCTCTCCTCGGCCGCACAGCCGTCCAGGCTCGCGTCAAGCTCGAACCCCAACTTGACCCTTTCACCAAAGGCAGCTCCGCCTCTTCCTCTTCAGATGGTCCGTCTTCTCACCAATTCATCAAGCTGAATGTGGCAGATAGAGCGAGCATCAAGGACGTGTTTGGGCCGCTTGAGATCCAAGTAGGAGTGCCCGGTTTCCCTTGCATTGTGGTGTGGATGGTGCTGTGAATGATATGTACGACATGTATGTTTGCTGACATGTCATGCTACATGAAAGGGAGGAGCCGTTGGGTCAATGGATATACTTGTCAACTGCGCGGGAATTTCGCAGACTACGCTTTTGAAACGGACATCGGACGAGGCGTTGGCCAGCATCGTTGATACAAATCTCTTGGCTACAATGCTCGTGTGCAAGCATGCCAGGGTGAGGCAGAACGGTATGTGACCGTTACCGGTTGTGCAATAGTGAAGAAGACGAAAAGGTTCGACAACCAATGACAACAAACAGGATGCATCATCAATGTCTCTAGTCTCATGGCTACAAAGGCTGGCCTTGGTGTCACTGCTTACACTGCCTCCAAGGCAGGTGTAGTTGGTACGTCTTGCCTCCGTGATTTCATTCGTCATTCCTACCTATCCTCGCATCGGTGGAACAAAAAAAAAACCCCTAATCAAAAGATGCCCTATTTATACACAGCGAAAGCTGAATCCAAAGCTAACTCAAGCCAAATATTGCAGGCTTTACCCGTGCCCTCTGCCGAGAGATGGCACCCCGTTCTATCCGTGTAAATGCTCTTCTACCAGGTTGGGTAGAGAGCTCCATGTGGAATCGTAAGTCTTGTTCCTCGAGATGTAGTTCACAAATTGCCTCTTTTCGGCGTCACTCAAAACTGGAGTGTCGAGGACAAAGAAAGAAGCAGAAAACAAAAAGGCAGAAAACAGAAAGGAAACGGAGCCCGACTGATAAGTCCCCTACCAGATCTGAAACCTGAGCTACAACAGGCCTATCTCAAGGATACACCTCTGAATCGTGTAGCGCATCCTGCCGAAGTGGCGGATGCTGCAGTATTCTTGGCCACCAACGCATTTGCCAACAACTGCGTTCTCAACCTCGACGGAGGTCTAAGTGCTGCGTAATGACAGCAGCCAGAACCCCTTCGTCGTCATCGTTGTCGTCGTGATATTCGCGTCAATTTCAGTCATCGTCAATGACAATGGCACCTCCGGCATCTTGCACAACGACTACATCCTCGTCGTCAGTGGTGAGCTTGGCTTTCTTGGTCGGCGGGGCGTCGTCCCCGGGGTGCGCTCGTTTGACGCCTTTGCCCTCGGTCTCGGGACCTGGCTGAGAAGTCTTGGTTCCATTATGCTGCATGCCGTTGGCATCGCCATTGGTCACCGCTGCCTTCGTTGGTTTTCTGGGGATCTTGGGGCTTCCTTCGAATTTGGGCTGAACCGGCTTGTCGTTCTCATCAATGTTGCTGCATGAATTCAGTTAGAGTCGGATCTATCCACGCCGATAATTGCTACATACCTGTCCTCGACGTCGATCACGATATTCACGAATGGTTCTTCATCATCCTCATCAACAACAGTGAGGAAACTGCCTCCCTTGATGCCTGGTGAAACGTGTCAGCTGTCCGTCGCAAGGATGACCACACACCAAAGACACACTGACCGAGATCTGATAGCTTCTTGGGCAAATTCTCTGTCTCATCAACATCATACATGACGCCAACTTCGTTGCTGAGAACAAACTCTTTATCACCAAACCCTAGCTGCCTCTTAACAATATCCTCAGCCACATCATTCAGCGTCGCTCTGGACAGATCCGCTTTGATGGAAATATTAAAGACCCCGCAAACGGGGCAATCTGGGTTTGGCAGTCGCAAGGTGTCCGGAGCAAGCAAGCGAGCCGCGGCAAATGGAGTCAAGAATACCTGTGCAAATCACAAATTAGTCTGGAATTTCAAAAGCTTGGCGCCTTCTCAATCAAGATCCATACTTCTTTGGCTTGGCCATAATCTCCCTTGAGGACCTTGAATGCCTCCAAAACGCATAGCCCCGCGACGATCGCGTTTGTTGTGGCGATGGCAGGGATAATATTGCCAGCCATTTCCTTGATATCAAACCTTGATTTGCGATCAATTCCGAAAATAGTTGACCTTATATTCGCGCCCGAGGCCACAAAATCGAGCGTGTCAATATCGTCCTTGTCAAACGTGATGATAGGCTCGGCTTCGGCTGGGTCCTTTGCCTTCTTGAGGTCCAGTATTCGCTTGCTTAATCGGTCAAGGCTGTCTTTGAACACCACGAGATTCTCTTCGAGAGTCCAGACTCGCTGGCCATCACTCAAAATTTGATCCTTGGATGCCACAGCTTCGGTGGCTTGGGTGTACACGGTCTCGTATTTGAGAGGCTCAGGCCTCCTCCTCGATTTCCACATGTCTTCGACAGATCGCAGTCTCTCGATATCGCTGTAGAAAACTTTGTCAAAGAGCATCTGTGGGAAGCTGTCTGTTCCAACAGCATCTCGAATTTTCTTCAGGGCCTCGGATTCTTTTTTGAGCTCTTCGATCTCGCTTGCTGTGCACACGTACGGTTAGCATACCGGGGAGCTAACCCAAGGACGTAATTGCAGGTGGACTTGCCGTTCTCTGCATCATCTGAATGGTCAAATGCGGATTCATCTTCGCTGACGCCAAATACTTCACTGAATGAAATGTTAGAATATTTACTCTCTCTCAGATGCATACAGACAAGACAGATGCTCAATACTTTAGTAAATAGCTCTTTCCCCAGACAATGCAGTGAATTGGCTGGCTCGGTGTGCTTCGTATCGTGCAGACAGGAAAGGATTTAGGCGTATCTTTCGGTGTGCAGTCGTAGCATGCGGTGGAGCGCTTCTTGATCACCTGAACCTGACCGTTGAAACCGGTGGTTCCGCTCTCAATCAAAGGGACGTCTGCGGCAAGACACATCTTGTTGACGTGTCGTCGAGCCTCTAGATTATCCAAAGCGTTGAAGACAATGCTGAAATCTTTGAACCAGGAAACGGTGAATTCATCGTCTTTGATGTTGGCGTGATGGGCAACAATCTTGACGTTGGGATTGAACTTGGTGGCGGCGTCTTTCGCAACCTGGTCGATAGTAATTAGTCCTTCGTTTCATTCTCTCAATCTCGGCCCAAGCACACGAAAAACTGCAACAAACCAAGGCTTTTGACTTTTTAATGTGCTCTTGTCGAAATAAAAATTGTCGGTTCAGGTTCGATAGATCGATGGTGTCGAGATCGACAATATGGACTTCGGCGAAGCCAGTCAGGACGAGGTTCTTCAGTAATTCGCAACCAATTCCTCCAGCTCCAACCATCAGCACGCGCGCCTATATATCAGCAGAGTGGTTAGCGTGGATCCCATCATTCATGATTCGAATTTTGTCGTGGCGCATCCAACATGATCTGTTTACGAGACTTGGTGCATCGATTATAAACGAGAGCACAATGATGTTATACATTCGAGGCATTCAAGGTTTTCGGGAGGAAAATTGGGGACGCCAAAACCGAACGTACCTGTTTCACAGATGAGTTCAAGGACGCGCCAAGCGACTGGTGGTTATATCGGTCTCTCGCCATCACTCGCTGTCGCTGTTGAGCGGCGGGATTCTGTTGATTCGGATTTGGCTGTGTCGGCTGCTGGTTCGAGGCTGATGGCTGCGCATTCCGCGTCTGATGGACTTGGGGAGGCGGATATTGTTCCTGAACTTGTGATTGATGCTCTGTCGCGTTGGAGGAGGATTGCTTGGCTGTTTGACCGGCAAGAGGGTCAACAGGAGCAGCTGTACCAGCTGGCGCGGGAGCCGGTGCAGCTGTCGGCTGCGCGGCCTCTTGTTGGCTGACTTGGTATGGAGCGTCCATGGCCGCGGTCGCCCCTTGACGAGATCAATTCGATGACGAAGGAGACGACGTGGCGAGTCGGTCGGGGCAGACGAGAAGAAACGGGGGAACGTTGGTCGTTGTCGATACCTGCTTTGCTCTGGATGACAACGACAAGTTGCGACCAATTGGAAGAAAGCCGAAATATGCATATGCTAGGGATTCAATACCGAATTCCTGACAGTGGACAGGGGAGGCTTTGATTGGCTGCCTTGCGTCTAGACGACTTGCCGCTTGGGGTCCCACCGCAGCATGTTTCACAAGTTTTGTGGGAGTGAGGTAAAGTGTAACTTTAACGTACATGTATGTAGGGACTCAGCAGTGATGATGCATTCATCGATGTAATCGCAGGAAAGATCAATTGAAAGGGAGGAGTTAGCAATGTCCATTACCCAAATGCTCGATTCAAGCCCATGACTCGAAGATTGATCACCAGGCTTCGCCATAGGAACAGGCAACGTAACGAATTGACGTTCTTCCCACGACACGCTTCGCTGCGACCGAGCACTTGTGCCATTCCGATTGGGCCACTCGCAATGTAGAGTAAACCTTTTTTTTCTTTCTTCTTTTTTTTTTTTTTCCCTTGAACACCGCCGAATTCATTGTCGCGATAAATGCCGTCTAGCTTCGCCACCACCAATCAATTGTTAACTTGTCATCTCGCGGTTCCGATTCATCGAAATACCACTTTTTTGTCTCGTACCCCTCGTCCTTTCCCGTCACTGCCGCTGTTGGCTCACCTCCCCCGAAAAGAAATGTCTGACGATGAAGCGGACCCTGAACTCCTCGAGCTGCTCCGCCAGCATTTGCAAGGCAAGCTGACTGTAGAAGAAGAAGCAGACACGGGTGTTCTTGAGGGTGCCGAGTATGTCTACGATCAAGGCATCGATGTCGCCATTGACATGCGGGCAACCAAGAATGCTGCCAAGACCATCTATTCGCAAATGCAGGAGAAGGGTTATTCCACAGCGACATGGTCAGAGCACGACTTGCACCCCAAGGCCAAGGACGAGAGCACCGCCGCCTTCATTTTCACCATGGACTTGCTGAACTTTTCGTTCTGGTCTGAACTCCCCGACGAGGAACGTTTTGCCATTGAATACAAGGGGAAGCGATGGACTGGCTATTGGAGTCTGGTTGCGGCCATGCAGCGGGCTCTGGAGGACGGTGAGTTTATACCAACTCTGAAACAATATCAGCAACTGCACAATCTCTTCCTTGCTCATTTCGTTATTACTCATAGATATCCCAATCACGGACCCACACTACTGGCAAAACGAAGAAGAGTGCAACTTGGAGTCCCTGCGGTACGTGTTCAGGTCGTCAACAGACGAGGAGATGCCCCTGCTGCAGGAAAGACTCGACTGCTTGAGAGAGAGCGGCCGAGTACTCTACGAGGTAATTGCATCCATTTACTTTTTTTTTTTTTTTTTTTTTTTCAATCGAAATGTCTCTAGTCTTGTGCTTTCTGACAACGTCCCCAGCGGTACAATTGCTCCATTGCCAACGTCGTAGACGCAGCCAACGGCTCTGCCGCCGAGTTAGTCAACCTTCTTGCACGAGACTTCTCCTGTTTCCGTGACGAGCACAAGTTTGAAGGGAGGAATAAGCCCGTCCGGTTTCTAAAGCGAGCTCAAATTCTTGTTGCCGACCTCTGGGCCTGCTTTGGGGGTGAGACATACGGCGAGTTCTACGACATTGACAAGATTACCATGTTTGCCGATTACCGCATACCGCAGATTCTCATCACGCTCGGGGCGCTGTACTGCAGTCCTCCGGTGGCGGCGGCAATTAAGGACAAGAAGATGTTTAGAAGTGGTGATCGATGGGAAATGCAACTGAGGGGTACGTCGCTCCTTTTTCCAGGCGGGATTCCTTCAGTCGAGCAGACCTTGCTAATACCGTGTAGCGTGTAGCATCTGGTGTGTGGAGCTGATACGGCGTGAGATCTTGCGTCACCACCCCGGTACCGAGGTCAACGCAATCCTTATAGACTTCTTTCTATACGACCGCATGAAAGAGCTGGAAGCCGCTGGCAGAGAACCGTTTCCTCATCATAGAACTCGAAGCATCTGGTACTAGCCAGACCTTAAATAGAATACACCATGCCCCAAAGCATACAAGCATATGATATTAACATTCGTCATGATTGAAATAGAATAGAATAGATTTGGACCTGCTGCACTGAAATCTCCGATTGTCCCAAGCACTTACACTGACATGAACTTCTAATAAAGCAAACGCACGCCATCCCAACATGAAGCATTTCCTGTGATCCCAAACTCATAAAAGGTTTCATGTTCGTTGTAACTCATGACCCAATGGCAATTGAATTGAGAATGTTGTCCATCTGTGCCGTTTCCACCCCACCACTAGGTTTCTTGTGCTCTTTCAACAAGACTGCCAGTACCTCAATTGGGGGGTTTAGCCCGAGACGCTCTGCTCTTTCCCATCTCCTCGTGCGGTCAATTCCAATGCAAGGCTGCGTCACAAAAGAAATAGAATTAGTTCCAGCTTCCTGAATAAACATGTCGAACTTGATGCCACTTACCCCATATTGTGAGCTCACGTCAAAGTATCGCAATACCTTGTCATTCACAGACAAGCCCTCCTGGTGCACTCTCGGCGCTTTGCGTTCCTTCTCAATGCCCCTCCAGTACTTGTCGATGTGTGAATCTGTCAACGTCTCGGCCTTGATCTCTGCTTCAGACTTTTCTGGAATTTCTGCCTCCAGCGGCTGTTCCTCCTCCTCCTCATCGTCGTCTTCTTCTTCATTCTTGCCGACGACAACCTCTTCCTCTTCAATCTTCTTCTCTACTGGCTTCGTCCTCTGAGGTACTTCGATTCTGGTCGTATTTGATGGCGTAACGAGACTCTTGACATCCTTGGGTACAGCTTTGGTGACTTTGTTAGTAAAGCTGATGGTGGATTGGCCCTTGGTAGGACCTGTGCGGCCGCGAGCGGCTCCGGTTGAGCGTCTCGTCGTAGGCATGACGAATGTGGTGATGTGGGATGTGATTGTAGAATAATAAAAATCGTTAAAACGGTGCCAAGATAACTGTTTGTTCTAATAATTCCCCGGCTAGTAGGATATTTTTTCAGCGAACACGATAGAGTCGTCGACGGATCGCAACAAAAAGGTATGACAGATTCGAGGAAGGGATGTTGTTGGTTAACGGCTGCGACTAGTGGAAAGTGGGCTGGCTGCATGAATGACGGTTGGACATTGGACAACACATTAGTACGAATTGGGTTGGCTGCCTTTGGCGGGGCAACGCGAGATTGGAACGCCATCACGTGCCCCTCTTGGTACGGATTACTCCAAGGGCAATGGGAATATGGGATGCTTGAAATCTACAAGCTCCTCAGATGCAATGCAACATGCGTAACTGTTTCGGGAGCAATAAGATTCCTGGTATTCATGTTCATGCCATGCTAGTCTCAGCTTCCAGTTGCCTCTCGGTAAAAGCAGATGCTTCGGTTCGCGCCCGCGGTGCAGAACATCTCGCTCTTGCCAGTCTTGGGCAACCATCTTACCGCCCACAATGCCTTGTCTGTCTCACTATGTGTGGCCACACACGTACTGCGCTCAACAGACCACACCTTGACTTTGCCATCCATCGACCCGCTAAGCAGATACTCTCCCGTGTCACTCCAGTCGATGGTCGTGATCCAAGACGAATGGCCAGTCAGGTTGCCAACGTGCTCGCCGTGCTTCATATCGTAGAGAGCAATAATTCCTGCATCACCAGCGGCGGCTAGCCTTGTGCTAGCAGGCGAAAATGCCACGGCTCGAACTGGCTTTGCCAAACCTGCCACATGCCGCCGTGGTTAGTCTGATTCTTGTCTTGTCTCTTTTTCTTCTTTTGAACTGCTCCGGGCATGTCTTTCAACCTGTTCGTTTTGCGGGTCACCGCCAGAGACCGTACCTGATAGGGAATACGAGATTCGTCCCGTGTCGTTGTTGAAAATGTAAACGGCTCCATTTTGATGCCCGCTGGCAGTATATTTGCCGTCCTTGCTAAGATCGATGCTCATGCCAAAACTGCCTGACCCAGCGCTTCCTGTCTCATACTCTTGAATCTTGGTCTTACTTTCGCCTTTGATGTCCCAAACGTTGATCCGCCCATCGTTTGTTGTGCTGGCGAGATACGAGCCATCTTCACTGAGGGCTATGGCCCAAACCTCGCCAGGTTTGACGGAAGGCCCAGTGATTTTACCGTTACCTGACCACTCTCCGGTGTCTTGATTCAAAGCCCAGAGTTTCAACTCGCCTCCAAAGCCCGCGCTGGCGGCGACTCTACCATTTCTCGACGTACAAATGTGGTGGCAGCCAAGCTTGTGGGCGTCGGAGATGGATTGCTTCAGTGGACATGAGGGATCTGTGGTATCGTAGACATGGAGAGTCGATGACCCTCCCGCCGACAGTACTGCCCTAGGCGTCGCAGCCAGTGAGAAGATATCTGTTATATGAGCTGCAACATTGTGTCAGTTTTGTTTGCGGATGCTCGAGAAGAGTTGTGGCCTGGTAATGGCGGGGCAGCAAGGTTGCAGTGAGTGTACCATCATCCACAGTATGGGTCGTCAAATATTGTTTTGACTAAGAGGCCTGGTCAGTCACTGCACGACGAGAAAGATGATTAATTTCCTCACCATCTTCAGTCAATCATGCGGCTGGACGGCTCAGTCAATGTTCTGTTGAGCTTAATGTAGGAGCACAACTCTTGAATGCTTGGTGGGGCAGTTTTCTGGTGTTGTCATGATGGGGCCAGTTCGGCTACAGCGCTGGGGACGTCATGACTTGCAACGTCAACCACTGGCCGTTTACTTCGATATCTTGGATTTGTCCGGATTCCAGTTGCCCGAGTTGTTTTACTACAGTAATCTTGTATCCCGCGTTTCCATTCAAACATCACAATTTCGCAGGTTGGGCCGATAGAGGCATCAATGCCATAGAACAGCAAGCGAATTCTTTGTACTTTTACATTATATCTAAGTTATACAAGGCAATCCAAGTCAGACGCCGATAGCATGCAGAACATGTCTACGAATAGAAAAACTATTACTCCTGGCATATATGAGTCCAGTCCTTCTTCATCGTCCCCATGTTGTATTTAAAATGGCTTATTCGCTGGGTAATCATCGCGCCACATCTGTCTCATATCTGGTCATTGGGTCAGTTAAGATGTTCCTAACGCTGGTCTAGATGCACATGCTTACCTTCGAGACATCTTTGGCAAAGCCGGTGTGTTCTTTTCGTCTCACCACAGCCTGGACATTTGCACAAGCTGTTCACATCCTTGAGTGCCTTTCCAGCCATTTGCCTATGTCTCTTGCGAGAATGTGACACCTTATTCTTCGGCACAGCTCGCAGAACGGATTCCCAAATATCACCTAGCAACGTGGGCAGATTCAAGCTAACTCCAGGTACGGAAATCGAGAGTGCAGGAAGCAGTTGCGGGCTAAAGTATCGAGTGTGAAAGGTCACCCAGCGGGCTGAGAAGAATGTCGGAAACGACATGCGAGGAAGAATAGAGGCAGTGGCGGCGGCCATTTTTATTAGCCTTTGCGAACCGTCCAGGCTCGTGCAATGTCGTTGTGAGGTATGCTGGTGATCCAAAGTTGTGCCAGCGTGGTGTTGCCAAACACTTTGGCCCAGGACGGTAGTCGTAGGACCCAGAAAATTCTTGGGCTGCGGCAGGTCGAAGTGCAATTGTCGAATCCCTCAATAACTCGTCGCTTCGTTAGTGTCAGAAGAGCTGGCGGCGTCGGATTCAGCTGTTCAGAGTTTTGAGTCGCAGAGACAATTGTTATAATCCATCAAGATCGCACACTCGGGTGTCGCCTCCATCAAAGCCTCCATCAAAAGTCTGCCGAAAGCTTTCTTTGTGGTGGCCCTGCTCTAGGCATTGAGCCAATCAAAAACGGCCAACGCACGGACAAAGAGTGGACCGTGCAAAAGCAACTTCCCGGATGGCCCCTCCCCCTTTCTTGGTCCCTGCACTTTCCTGCCATTGAAATTGTTGATTGGGATTGGCAGGAAGCCTGGTTAGCACCGAGCAGCCAAGCTGGCCTGTGTCCCCAAAAAGTCACCCCTTCTTCTGGATCTGTCAACGGGCCTAACTCCCATCGACCTTCCGCTCCCTTGATCGTAATCGTGATCATCTACGGACTACCGTCGTTTCGTTCGCGTCGTTCATCCTTTCTGCAGGCATCCCCCAGTTTTCTTGGAATAGGGACAAGTTCATACATCTCAGAATACTTCAACAGCTATCCCCGAAATTCCCTCAAGTTGCCTCTGCTCTTTACCCTCCCTGCCGACTAGATCTACACAATGGCCGCCGCCGCAAACACCATCTTCCCCAAGAGCCATGTCGGTTTCGACAGCATCACTTCTCAGATCGAGAAGAAGCTGTTGAAGCGTGGCTTCCAATTCAACGTTATCTGTGTTGGTACGTTTATTGAAGAGCTAGTAGCGCGGTTTTACGCTCCTTTTTGAAAACTCTTGATGGCTAACCTCCCTGTCCTGTATGTAGGCCAGACTGGTCTAGGCAAGTCCACCCTCATCAACACCATTTTCGCCTCGCACTTGATGGACTCCAAGGGTCGTCTGCAACCTGATGAAGCCATTCGCTCCACCACCGAGATTCAGAGCGTCTCCCACATGATTGAGGAGAACGGCGTTCGCCTGAGACTCAACATTGTCGATACGCCCGGTTACGGAGACCTCGTCAACAACGACCGCTGCTGGGATCCTATTGTCAAGTATATCAAGGACCAGCACTCGGCCTACCTGCGAAAGGAGCTCACTGCCCAGCGAGAGCGTTACATTCAGGACACTCGCATCCACTGCTGCCTCTTCTTCATCCAGCCTTCGGGCCACTCACTGAAGCCTATTGATATCGTTGTTCTCAAGAAGCTCTCCGATGTCGTCAATGTTGTTCCCGTTATTGCCAAGGCCGACACTTTGACCGTAGAGGAGCGCCAAATCTTCAAGGAGCGCATCAAGGAGGAATTTGCTTTCCACAACCTCAAGATGTACCCCTACGACAATGAGGAGTTTGACGATGAGGAACGTTCTCTGAATGGCCAGATCAAGGTGCGTTGATATTATGCGGAACTTGTCTACTAACGATGTATGAGGCTAACTTGCAAATTGTCTAGGGCCTCGTTCCCTTCGCCGTTGTCGGTTCCGAGAAGTCCATCATGATTGATGGCAAGCAGGTCCGCGGCCGTCAGAACAGATGGGGTGTCATCAACGTCGAAGACGAGAACCACTGCGAATTTGTCTATCTGCGTAATTTTCTCCTCCGAACTCATCTCCAGGATTTGATTGAAACCACCTCTCAGATCCACTACGAGACTTTCCGTGCCAAGCAGTTGCTGGCCCTCAAGGAGAGCAGTGCACACGCTGGTGGTGCTAGCAGCAGACCCATCAGCCCTGCTGCCGACCGAGAGCTGAGCCGCAGCTCGCAACGAATGGCCATGAACGGCTACTAGTTTCTTGTTTCTGCTTGATATTCAACTTGCGAGGGAGCAAAGGCGTCTCTTGGCCGCTAGGAGAGGCAGGCAGCCGACTATTTTCTTACGACCCTTGTTTTTTCAAAGATATCTCTCATGGTGTGATGTAGAAGTCAAAAAAGCGCAAGGATGTTTATTTGTGGAGAGCTAGCCATTTTTTTCACACAGTGATGATATGGCGAGTGGAAATTTGCAAGCAATTGGCCTCTCTTGTCAACTTGTAAAGAGAATGAGGCCGTTGCTGGCTTCAGCAGTCGATCAGTCCAGCAAAGGGTGTGAGTTTGCAGCAGCTGCCAGCGTTGGAGAACCGATAACTCCATTTTTTTCTTTTTTTCATACCCCGAGCCTAATTGAGCTTATGGACTCCGGTCCCCGATTCCTTCGGCTCATGCTTGTTCACGACCCCGAGGACTTATTTTATACGTGGTTCCATTTGTATTTACTAGCACTCATCTCGAACTTATTACCATTTCTTTAAGTCTTTAATCAGACCTCACAACTTGCACTCGAAGTATAGCTAGAGTTGGATTTTGTCACCCGAGCAAAATGGAAAAATTCATGGATGAAAATAATTTATCGTCTGCGTCCATGACTGCTGTTGTATCAATGTACTATGAGCCCTCTGACGGGATCATACATGTGACCATACATTTCGTCATTGGCGAGAATGCGCCATTGGATATTGTATCGCCATCTAATTTCAAGCCTTTTGGTAGCAACAACCAGCCAACTGATATTCCCGTGTTCCTTCCACCGCATCGTGTGCCTAGCGTCATGAATCCATGGGCTTGTAGATATACTCCTCCAGCTCCTTGTATGCTGCGTCCAGGTCATCATTAACAATGATTTTGTCGTGAATGCCGGGAGTCTTGGAGTACTCGAGTTCCTTCTGGGCCTGGGTGAGTCTCTTCTGTATGCTTGCCTCATCTTCGGTACCGCGGCCGCGAAGACGAGCCTCCAGTGCGTTGACGGATGGAGGGGCAATGAAGATGTACCGGGCAGCAATGCTAGACTGCTTGATCTGCTTGACTCCCTGCATCAACAAAAGAGTCAGTAACATGCAGCCTCGTTCCCGAAAATGCAGGCGCAAAAAGTGCATCTGCACTTTTTTGCTTTTTTTTTTTTTTTTGCAAGTTACGTACCTCCATCTCAATATCCAACAAGACAACCTTGCCCTTCTTCGTCTGTTCCTCAATCGTCATCTTGCTCGTTCCGTATCGGTTCCCCCCAAACTGGGCGTGTTCGACGAAGCCATCCTTTGCGATGAGGTCCTCGAAAGCGTCCATGGTGACGTAGTGGTAGTCTACGCCATCTTGCTCGCCGGGACGAGGGCCACGGGTCGTGTGCGATACGGAGAGGCAGAATGTGTCGGGGTGGCTGTCGAAAAGGCGTTTATACAGGGTTCCTTTGCCGACTCCTGAGGGGCCAGATATGACGAGGGGGCGGCGATCCGGGGGAGCTGGTACCGTGGATGTTAATTTGGGTTTTATGCGTTGATTTTAGGTGGGGGGGTGTGAACGAACGGGTGGCCATTCTGGAGAATGGTTGGAGGGGCAGTCTGGGGTCAGGTGCTTGCAAGTGTGTTGGTTTTGTTTTGTTGGGAGTTGTCGAGTTAGAAGGTGAGACATGAAGCATTGGACACGTATCGTCATGATGAACTCCGTACGTCGCTGTAGCCAAACATTTGTATTTCCACCGGCATACGGAGTAAATCAAGGTGGGTGATTTCGCCTTGTGGTAATTCATTGATTCGGTCGATGGATATAGGGTATGCACTGTATTGTACCGGACTTGTCAGGTGATTCAATCGATTGGCAACCCACCTCGGCTTGTTGCCGAGTCAAATAATACAGATTGTCTTGAAGTGAGGAGAGATGGCTAGTATCTGGGCGTACATCTTGCAGGGGACGAACAGAGCTTGGGACGAGTTTCACGGGGAAAAGCAGTTGGAAAAAAGGATGCATCATGGAGTATGGAGTGGAAGCACAGGAGTCATCGTTTGCCATGTTGTGCGTGCACACACACGTTACCGTGCGTCCGGCCTAGCAAACGTTGGCAACTAACTATGCAAGGCTGCGCCAGATGCAGGAACGAGCGACACCACCACGAGTTTGACGTCCACCCCGACCTCGGCCCTTGTTCATCAGTCTGATGATACATGTTAGCCATTGTGTCTGATGAATGGATGGATGGTGGACGGGAGACGAGTCCGATGTCGTTTCAACCGCCAAGACGCTAGGCCCCGCCGCGTTGGAGATTCACCTCTCCTTCCCTTTGTTTACCCCGACGAACTTGGCATCCTCGTAAGCTTCATTGCTCCTGCCCCTTTGCTGGCGTCCATTCCTTGCTGTCGCTCATTTTCCCACCACGGCTTTGCTTCGCTTCTCGTCACTCTCTCGTCCAAGAGCCTACTTCTGCTCTAATCCTGTTGTCTTTGTGTGCCATAATTTATTCAGTTTCATTTGCTCTCTTAATACCTCCCCCCACGTGCAACTGTAATCAGCTGAAGCCTGCATCGTCATCAGTATCAGTGGCGTTGAACCATGCGTGTATGTATTCACTCACAGCTTTGCCCTCGACGTTGCCAAGTGTCCAAGTTAGCAGCCATACGCAACGTCCTTGCTCACATTTACAGCGCTTACATACTGACGGGTCCTGATTGCAGATCCAATCCGCCCTTGTCGCGCTCGCCGCGTCGCTCGTTGCTGCCGTTCCGCCTTTGGAGATCAAGGGAAAGGACTTCTACAACTCCAAGACGGGCGAGAAATTTCAAGTCGTCGGCGTCGCCTATCAGCCCGGAGGCAGCGCTGCCTTCACTAACTCCCAACCTGATCCTTTGAGCCAGCCCGAGCAATGCAAGCGAGATGCCGCCCTCATGCAGGTCATGGGCGTCAATGCCATTCGTGTCTACAACTTGAACCCAGATCTCAACCATGACGAATGTGCCAGTATATTCAATGCCGTGAGTAGAAGCACATCCCGTGTTTCCCCTTGCCCAAGGACGCGCATGCTGACGTCCTGTCCTTCTTTCTCTCCCTAGGCTGGCATGTACATGATTCTCGACGTCAACTCCCCCCTTGTGGGTGAGGCCCTCGCCTCTGCCGAGCCGTGGACGACGTACTACACGAAGTATCTCAACCACACCTTTGCTGTTGTCGAAGCCTTCGGCAGCTACCCCAATACTTTGCTCTTCTTTTCCGGTAACGAAGTCATCAACGACATTCCCTCGGCCAAGTTTGCTCCTCAATACCTTCGTGCTGTCACGCGCGACCTCAAGAACTACATCAAGAAAAACTTGAAGCGAAAGATTCCTGTGGGCTACTCGGCCGCTGATGTTCGCCCTGTTCTCTGGGATACCTGGAACTTCATGCAGTGCAGTGATGGCAAGGAGGACGACATGACTCGCGCCGATGTCTTCGCCCTCAACTCATACAGTTGGTGCGGCATAGACGCCACTTTTGAGAGCTCAACCTACAAGGAGCTCGCGGACAACCTGACCACGTCATCTGTTCCCGTCTTCTTCAGCGAATATGGTTGCATTGAGCCTGCGCCTCGGCACTGGAACGAAACCCGTGCCATTTACAGCGACAAGATGACTGGCGTTCTCTCTGGCGGTATTGTGTACGAGTGGACTCAGGAGGCCAACGGCTACGGTCTCGTATCCATCAATGGCAGCACGTTGAACATCCTCGGCGATTACAACCGCCTCAAGGCCGCCTGGGCCACCGTTGACTGGAAAACTGTTCAGTCGCAGAAGGCCGAGAAGAAGGACGTGACCCCTCCCACGTGCAAGACCTCCCTCATCACGCAGAAGGGCTTTGACACTAACTTTACCGCCCCTGCTCTACCCAAAGACGCCCAAGAGCTCATTGACAACGGCATCAGCCCCAAGCCAGTGGGCAAGATTGTCAAGATCTCCGACTACAACGTCAAGATGACGGTCAAGGATTCCGAGGGCAACGAGATCAAGAATTTAAAGATTGTACCGGTGGCTGATGACGAGTTCAACATGGCTGGTAAGAACAGCGTCGACACTGGCAACACCAACGCCAACGCCACTGGCACTGGCACTGGCACTGGCACTGGCACTGGCACTGGCACTGGCACTGGCACTGGCACCGGCACCGGCAACGGCAACGGCAAGGATGGAAAGGACAAGGACGGCGACAGTAGTGCCATGCTCAACACGCCCATGATGCTGGCCGTGGTGGTGCCATTGGTTGCCGCGCTATTTGTATAGTAGAAAGAGGAGTACCTACGGAGTAGTCCGTATTGGTGTATGTTATCAACTTTGATCAGTGCCTCACCGTCAAAAATCCCCGCACGTGCGCATTAATTGTTTTGTATTGTTCCCCCCCAGTCCGTCTCGTAGCCATACACGACCCTTGCCGTCTATCCCGGCAGCGGCCAAGTCCTTTTCATATCGAAACCATAGAGATGTCTCCGTGGTATAGCTCGCAAATACACGAACATGAGGTACTAATTAGTGTTACCATCTATAATTCAACCCCATCCTCATGCGACCTTTTCCTCCCCACTTGCAAGTCTCGACGTGCTTCTCTAATCGCTCGACAAATTTTGAAACCGTGGGGTTTTTAATTGATTATTCTTGTTCTCATCTCTTGTTCATGATAATACTTAGGCCTTGAACTCCTCAACATTGCTCGAATCCCACTTGCCGGGGACAAGAGCCAGAGGAACGATGCCAGAAACGTGCATCTCGGGGCCAAAGATCTTGGCGTTGAGACCCATCTCCTGAGTAGCCGCCTTCATGTTCTTCAGACCCTCCTGGTAGTTGGGGCCAGCTCGACGGACCCAGATCTGGACGTTGTGCTCAATGAGCTGGGTAGCGTAATCCCGCAGGGCGCGGATGACACCCTTGAAGGTGCTGGCGACGTTGGTGAAGTTGGCGATACCGCCACCAATGAACAAGACCTTGCCCTTGTCGGACATGGGAGCGCGGAGCATCAAGTCCAGCACAGTGCGGGCGTAGTGGTAGGTCTGCGACTCGGTAGGGGCACCAGAGTACTCGCCGTAGTTGGCAAGATCGTCGGCGAAACCAGCAGAGGCAATTGCATCGGCATAGACAACAGAGGCACCACCACCGGCAACCAGGGTCCAAATGCGGCCGTTGGGGTTCAAAACAGTCAGCTTGAGAGAAGCACCAGTCTTGGCGTCCATCTCGGCGATGTAAGCCTCCTCCTTGGTCAACTCACGGCCAAAGGGAGCGGGGAACTCCATAGGAGGACCAGCATCAATATTAATCTTCTCGCCATTGGCGGGAGCAACATTGGTAAGGCCCAGGGCAGCAGGAGATCGAGCGATAGCCCACTTGACACCACACTCAAAGTCGGCAGTCTGGTCCAGCCTGGCGGCCAGATCCAGGAAGTGAACTTGTGCGGAAGTCTTGTCTTCATTGGGGATAACAACCAAGGGGTTGATCTCGAGGTAGGTGAACTGGCAGTCAACATAGACGGCATACAGACGGGAGATGAAGTCAACGAGGACATTGTGAACACCTTGAGGAACCTTTTTGAGAAGGGTGGCGGCGATCTCCTCGTTGGAGGGGAATTCAGCAAGATCGACGGGGATCAGAAGCTTCTCGGCCTTGGCATCGACATCGCCAACGTCAACACCACCTTCGTGGGTGAAGAGGATCCAATCGCCCTGAGGAAAGAGAAGGAACATGTTAGCACGGCTGGTATACAAGTCGGTGAGCAACTACGACTGCGCCATTTGCAGGAGAACAATGTGCTAAAGCAGAGTGCGATGCAGGAAAAAAAAAATGAAGAAGGCAAAAACAATCATCGGGAAATAACTTACATCGCGGACAGAGTTGATGTTGATATAGTATTCGGTGTCCTGAGGGTGAGGAACAAAAGGCTCAACGAGGAACTGTCTCAGGACGCCCGAGACGTGCTCGACCTTCTGCTCCTTTCCGGCTCGTTCGCCAACCCAGGCCTTGGCTTCAGCCCAAGTCTTGTTTAAAGCTAAAAGACCACTCTTGCCTCGACGCTTGATGAGTTGATCGGGCTTTGCGACGAACTTGGCACCGGACTGAAGAAGCCAAGGGTAGGTAACCTCAGCCTGGTTCAAAACATCCTCAACGTTGGCATCCTCGGGGAAGTGCAATGAAGCCAACCGAGGAGGGACGTTGTGTGTGGTGGGCTTGGGAAGAGGACTGGGCTTGATGACGGGAGCCCGAGTGAGGTGGTAGTTGAGGATGGCCTTGCCGTCAGCCTCGGAAATCGACTTGGCGGACATGTTGATGTGCGGCGAAGACGAGTTGGCGAAGATAGATGAGGTTCAGAGAGTGACTCTTTTCGAGGGGGCTGACTGCTGAATCTGATGTCGGGCAATGCGTCAGTAAAAGGGTGCCGTTGTGCAATAAAGTCCGAAGGGCAGAGGTAGCTCGAATTATTGGGCAAACAGGCGCTTGCAGCAGAAGAGGTTGAGGGCGGAACCTTGGCCAAGTGGGATGCACATACCGATGCACCAGCAAGCTCAACACAGCTAGAGGTTGAGAGGAACGACAAGAGGCAGGTTGCAATTGCAAATTATGCAAGTTCGGCAAGATGCAAATAGAAGGAGGAGGGGGTGGGTTTGGATCGATTTGGATATGGGAGAATGGTAATATGATGGGTAGGAAAAGAAGCGGGATGAGGAAGAAAGTTCGACGGCGGAGAAGGGTGCACTGAGAGGACTGCAAGCGGACAGGACCTCTACGGTTCGTACGAGCAACTCAATTGATGGGACATGGACGAGGAGGGGCTTTGTTGGAGGGTCCAGAAGGCCCTGACTGATGCAACGTCCACAATTGGGCGACGTCCACAACGTCAGCAGCAACCACGTTCAGGGCTGCTCCAGGACTGCTCCAGGACTGCTCCAGGGCTGCTCCTGGCTTACCAAACGAGCGGTGAAAGACCCAGCTGGGGGTGGGCATATTGCATCTCATCAATTGCATCAGGCGTAAAAGTTGGTAATAATAATGGCGGGTTGCCGGGAGTACATTGTAAAAGCATTGGGGGCATTGGGGGCATTGGGGTGACACGGCCTTACCCCCAGCGACTTTTTTAGGACGGACGCTAGCACGCTAGCCCACGCGCGTACTACGGAGTACAAGTGGTGCGTTCAACCTGGGCCTGCCCCAGCGGTTGAGAGATGCCAAGTGGGGAAGACCTGGAAGGCGGTGGGGCGGGACGAAGCCGAGTCAGTACATGTGCAGTGGGGTGCAATGTTGTAGCAGGTCAGGCACCGTTTTAGTTTCTAACAGGTGGTTTCGGAAAATTTGGGGGAGGTCCTAAAAATTAACCTTCCCTTAGTAGGCTAAGAGGCAATAATGACTGGGCTGCGGTGGTGGTACAGATTGTCCGGGTCCCGAGGGCTCTGTTGAAAGAACAGCTCGTCGTACTTGCCAATGTTGGATGTATTATGGTACGAGTACCAGTTTGTTATGCCCGCGACAGACACTGATGCTTGGAATAAGGGACTGAGGATAGGAAGCCACGATGCCATGTAACCTCCATAGCTGACGCCCATGACGCCTAGCTGACTTGCGCTGGCAACGTTTCTATCCACCATAGCTTGAGCTCCAGCCAACAAATCATGCGCATCCATGCCACCCATGTCGCGGGGGCAGGGTGAGAAAGCCTTGGATCTTGAGGCCGTCGGGTGAGGTCCAGTCCACGCTCTGCATCATTCCAAGCTGTGACTGCAGCCAGTCACTGCCGCCGTGAGCCCAAGATCGGACTGCTCGCGACTGGCCGTTTTTAACAATGTCCAATCGCTGGTATTGGTTCCAGCTCTCAGAAGAGACGACAAACCGCGAGAGATGCATGAAATGAAATGAGTGAGACCGGGGAACGTCTGGTGGGGTCCATATCAATCCGTATTTCATCGCGCCCTCCCAGTCGGATGATCCATCTGATAGCTATGTAGGTGAGGGGGTGGTACTTCTAGCCTTGTCGCTATTTTCAGTCCCCTACTAGTCACTTCTTTTCGTGCCTCTCTTGTTGGAAACCCTTGCTGAACCGTGCGAGGGAACAAGTTATAGTTAGTTGTAAGCTAGCTAGTAGGTAGCTTCCAATACCTTCAATGCCTTGGTTCTAGAGGCATTAAAAGTGCCTGTGTGTCGGGACCTTTTTCATTCGCAAGGAAGATACACTCTCTGAAACGGAACCGAATAATAGAGAAGGCCTTGAATCCTCATTTGAAAATGCGCCCCAAAATTGACTTCTTCCCAGGCTCCGAAGCAGGGATTCCTGCTGGGTTGACTTGCATTCCACGAACCCTCCATAATAAGCCCAACAGGCTAGCAACAGCCAAATCATCTGACACAGAACCCTCTGGTTCTGATGGTAGCAACAGGACTCCCTCGCCATTGCAGAGGGACAAGGAAGGACACTGGCCAATGTGATGGTATATTGCCCTAATGTCTTTCAGATTAGGAAGCGAGGATTCGTCGCTGTCTTTAGCTGCGGGATTGACCTCCACGAGTGTATACCTCAGAGGACCGCTTTCCAGCGGATGAGTCTGCCACTGTAATTTCTTTGCGCCCTCGCTGGTTGAGAAGGTGAAGGTGAAGAACGGATGCTGTGAATTGCCAGCGCTGGACGTGGTGTCTGGGATGGGAAATGAAGCAACAACATCAACGTCCTCCTGGTCAATCTTCAGCTTGAAACCGTCAGAAGAATTTGGAAGAGAGCTGCAATTGCATTATTAGTCATTGATCCTTGAATGCTGCGTGCCCGAGAGTTCTCACATAGCCACGCTTTCATTGTGGCCTTCCACTTTCACTCGCTCCAACTTCAGTGCCGCTTCCTTCTCACCGACGGTGGCATCAGCAACAAATCGAGCTGTACCCTCATCAGCCGAGGGTGTTTTCATGGTTCCGAGACGCGTCATGAACAAACGGCTCCCAATAGGAGCATCTCCGATTACATCGCTTCCGCCCATCGGCGCATGGCCAATGGCATGCTTATACGCAGCGCTCACATCGTGGAACTGGATGTGAAACCCAGAGTTGTTCTGAGCAGGGACGTACAGTACCCGAGAGAGGTGGGCAGGTGTCTTTGTTGGCTTTCGTGCGAAACCCTTGTTAACTATATCTGCAGCACTGCGCTCTTGCTGCTGGGCTGAGCTCAGAGTCTCGTAGCCTTGAACCCCTGCAAAGGCGGACATGATGAAGGCGTATAAGTTGGGAGAGATGTGATGAATGAGAATTGTTTGCTACTTGGCTTTACGGTGCGATTGTAAAGTTTGGAAAATACAGCAAGTTTTGACATGACCTGTTGTTGCTGAAGTCACCCAAAGTTGTTAGGCAAATATTTGTGAGAATATTCAAGACTCGAAATGCAACTTGTTGCCGTCTTTTCAAGGTTTCAACACCACAGGGCAGGTTTGGATAGGCAGCAATATTCTGCCAAACACGCTCGTCCGAAATGGATGGATGGACGGACGGTTGGTTGGTTGTATTATGACGACAGCCTGGGCAATCACTGGGTTACAGTGGCGCTACTGAAAGGATTCTCATACGTCATAGCCATGTCTTGGATCTCTGGACGTCCAAGGTCACTAAATGCGCATACCGCGTTAGTTCTAATTCGGGATTGACGGTCCAGATACCTAATACAAGGGCAGGTGCGCATTCACAAAAGGAGATCCTGGAACCATCTTTTGGTACCGTTTCAGCCTGCCCCAGCGGTTGAGAGATGCCAAGTGGGGAACATGGATTTATTCAATAATTCAAGCTCCCACTTGGGAGGCGGTGGGGCGGGGCAAAGCCGAGTCAGGCTAGCGGTGTACTTGTGCAGTTGGTGTGCTTACATGTAGGGGTACATGTATTGTAGCAGGTCAGGCACCGTCAGTTCAACAGGCGGTTTCGGAAAATTTTGGGGGAGGTCATCCTAAGCTTGAAATGAAACTCTTGCAGTGGATTCTGATGAAACTGAGGCAGATTCCCATTGAAACATCTCAACATTCGAATCATCGAGATGTCAGCTCGAGAAGCCGAACAACGGCGACGGGACCCTGAAATGGAACATGTACATGTAGTCCGTACGGACTACGGATTGCCGGTACCCGTAACGAGGCGACAGCTAGCAGGGGCAGCGGGACAAGGGTCCGCCGCTCTTTTCCCATTCTAAACTGTCAACTCAACAATCAACGCAGAACGAGATTGACCGCAGGGCCACATCTGTCCAGCCCCACTAAACTCTGTGCTCTGCCTCTGCGGTAACCGCCGGTGAGGCAGAGAAGCAGCAGTGAGGCACGGCCGCGGGCTTGCTTCACTTACATACACCCACTGTAGTCCGTACATGTTTATTACATGTACGGATCCGTAGTAAGTTTAGATTGATTAGTGTGCTCTGCAGGGCCTCAGTCCCCCTCCAACGCCCGTCCCAGCTCCTGCCTCCCACCAACAAAAGCTAAGGCTGGTGGTCTTCATCCGACTTGCGCCCTCATCACCCACCGTCTCTCCTGGTATCCTGTCTTACCTTTTTCTCCCAATCCAAATCTCCCAGTCCCTCTCATCGGCATAGCGTTCTCAACATTGTTCGCCGCTCTTGACTTGATACTGTACGTCTTGCCCTTTCCCTTTCCATTCCATCCCGCGTTTGCACCTGCACAAAGCCTCCTCCAACGGGCCTGCAAGCTGGGCCCCAACAAACCACGACAAGCTGCTGACTGGCACACTCACGGTGACCCGCTCAAGAAAATCGTCAACTCTGGAATACCCTCTTCCTCCCCTCCCCGCAACCACCGACTTTTCTCATCTCGCCAAACAGTCTGCGCATTCGATACGGCCGACATTCACACATCTTGACCATGGCTCAAGCGACGTCAACCGGGGCCAATGGCACCAAGGAGCTGTCCGCCAACGACAAAATCCAGCGCTTTGCTGCTCCCAGCCGACCTCTGAGCCCTCTTCCCGAGCACGCTCTTTTCAACGACAAGACCCGATGCTTCGTCTACGGTCTCCAGCCACGTGCCGTCCAGGGCATGTTGGACTTTGACTTCATCTGCAAGCGAAAGAACCCCTCTGTCGCTGGCATCATCTACACCTTTGGTGGCCAGTTCGTCAGCAAGATGTACTGGGGCACCAGCGAGACTACTGCCCGTCTACCAACAGGTGGAAAAGGCCATGAGCAAGCACCCCGATGTCGATGTTGTAGTCAACTTTGCTTCTTCCCGAAGTGTCTACAGCTCTACTTTGGAGCTCATGCAATACCCTCAAATCAAGACCATTGCCATCATTGCTGAGGGTGTCCCCGAGCGAGTGAGTTGCTGCTACCTCAACCCCGAGTTCCCCAACACTCCACGCACTTTTAAGCGAGAAAAAAAGAAAAGAAAAGAAAAGAAAAGAAAAAACTCCCTCCCCCGGCGCCTCGTGCTTCCTACCAGGCCAGTCACACCCGTAATCTGTAGGTCTGATATGCTGATTCTCGCGGAAATAGCGAGCTCGTGAGATTGCCCACATTGCCAAGAAGAAGGGCATCACCATCATTGGCCCCGCCACTGTTGGCGGCATCAAGCCCGGCAGCTTCAAGATTGGCAACACTGGTGGTATGATGGACAACATAGTCGCTTCCAAGCTCTACCGCAAGGGTTCCGTTGGTTACGTATCCAAGTCTGGTGGCATGTCCAACGAGCTGAACAACATTATTTCTCAAAACACCGATGGTGTCTACGAGGGCATTGCCATTGGTGGTGACAGGTATCCCGGCACCACCTTCATCGACCACATGCTCCGATATCAGGCCGACCCCGACTGCAAGATTCTTGTCCTGCTCGGCGAAGTCGGTGGTGTTGAGGAATACAAGGTCATTGATGCCGTCAAGCAGGGCATCATCACAAAGCCCATTGTCGCGTGGGCCATTGGTACTTGCGCCAGCATGTTCAAGACCGAGGTCCAGTTCGGTCACGCCGGTTCATTTGCCAACTCTCAGCTCGAGACTGCCGCTACCAAGAACAAGACCATGCGCGAAGCTGGTTTCCACGTCCCCAAGACCTTCGAGGACATGCCCTCGGTCCTCAAGGAGGTCTACGACAAGCTCGTCAAGCAGGGTACCATTACGCCCCAGCCGGAGCCCGTTGTTCCCAAGATCCCAATTGACTACTCCTGGGCCCAGGAACTCGGCCTTGTCCGAAAGCCCGCTGCCTTCATCTCTACCATCTCCGACGACCGTGGCCAGGAGCTCCTCTACGCTGGTATGCCTATTTCCGACGTGTTCAAGGAGGACATTGGCATCGGTGGTGTCATGTCTCTGCTGTGGTTCCGTCGCCGTCTCCCCGACTATGCCTCCAAGTTCTTGGAGATGGTTCTCATGCTTACTGCCGACCATGGTCCCGCCGTGTCCGGTGCCATGAACACCATCATCACCACCCGTGCCGGCAAGGACCTGATCAGTGCCCTGGTGTCTGGTCTGCTGACCATTGGCTCGCGCTTCGGTGGTGCCCTGGACGGCGCCGCTGATGAGTTCACTCGTGCCTTTGACAAGGGTCTGAGCCCCCGTGAGTTCGTCGACAACATGCGCAAGGCGAACAAGCTCATTCCCGGCATCGGTCACAGAGTCAAGTCACGCAACAACCCCGATTTGCGTGTTGAGTTGGTCAAGGAGTACGTCCTTGCCAAGTTTCCCAACCACAAGCTGCTTGACTACGCCCTGGCCGTCGAGACAGTCACCACCTCCAAGAAGGACAACCTGATCCTCAACGTTGACGGCTGCATTGCCGTCTGCTTTGTCGATCTTCTCCGCAACTGCGGTGCTTTCTCCACCGAGGAGGCCGAGGATTACCTGCGAATGGGTGTTCTCAATGGACTTTTCGTGCTGGGCCGAAGCATTGGTCTCATTGCTCACTTTCTGGATCAGAAGCGACTTCGCACTGGTCTGTACCGTCATCCCTGGGATGACATCACCTACCTGCTGCCCAACCTCCGCGAGGGCCAGCCTGGCGCCGAGGGCAGAGTCGAGGTTCAGATGTAAGGGCGGTCGAAAAGATGTGTGCAATGAGCGTCCGGGTCTTTTTTATCTTTTCATTTTACAGACGGGGGCAATTGATGATTTGGTGACGGGATTGACAGTGATGAAGAAAACTGAGGCTTGTTTGTACCAAGACTCTTTGATGCATGTAGTGCTAAGGAAGCTTGCCCTACTAGCTAGCTCCGCGTAATTTACCATTAGACATGATTTTTCCAAGCTGCCAAGTTGACGGTGATGGGTCCCGGTGCCGGCACTTTCCTGGATCGCGTTCCGTCTTCGTCTTGGCCCTTTTTTCCCTTTTAGTCCGGTAGTAAAACCCAGCGAATCCGCAGAATGCCCTCCCACAATTCTGTCTGTGTTGGTCATAATGACACGATAGCGGTAAGCGCAGTCCACGGGATGACCTGTTTACATCCCCTAGCAGCTAGCTATTATTACTCCGACTCCTCTCCCTCTCTGGTGGGCAAGTTCTTGTAGATTCATTCCTTCACCAAGGTTGGTCCAGGGATTATAGTGGACCCCCACGTGATGACCAATTCAACGCATCCTCTACGGAGTAATTTCTCGAATTTCTCCAACAAAGCAAGATTCTATACATAAGCCCTGATGACCAAACCCGACGACCAAGTCGCAGGCAGTACAACGCTATTGCTCCCTCTCACTCCGCAGCGAAAGTAGTTCAAGCCTGCCAGACGAGACGAGACCACTTCAATATCCAATATCCAATATCCGACCCGAAACGCAGCGGAAAGCACCCACGCCAAGCCCACCATCACAAAGTCCAAGAACCCACGCAAACTGTCCGTCCGTCACAACTCGACAGGCAAGGCAAGAATGTCGTATTTCCGCATCACCCTCCACCGGTCGGCGATCGGTCTCCCCCTCCGCACAAGGGGCGTCCTCGCGGCGCTGGGGCTGCGGAAGCGCATGCAGACCGTTTTCCATCCCGTCGAGCCGCAGTTTGCGGGCATGGTGATGAAGGTGAAGGAGCTGGTGAGGGTGGAGGAGGTGGAGAGGAGGTTGGCGAGGGGGGAGGTGAGGGGGGAGAGGAGGCCGGAGAGCGGGTTTTATCTTGAGAGGGGTGTGAGGAGGATGTGAGGCGAAGAATTAGGGAAAGGGATGTTGGTGGAAACGGGGATGGCGGGAAGGGAAATTGGGGAAAGGGATGTTGGTGCTTGTCCTGTATTTGTACTTGTATTGCATTAGGACGCGCGCAAAAGTCCTGCATCACGGCAGTTGTTGGATCAGCGCTTCTTTCTTCCTTCTACTTTTTTAATTTCATGGTTTTAGGCTTCGTGGGAATGGGGCAAGCCTTGTCTGCTGTCTGTAATGTTTGGGGATGGGAGGAGCAATTGGGTTGGAGCTACACTTGGAGACCTGAACACGGTTCGGCGGACAAAACGCACTCATCCATCGTAGGATGAAAGTTTTACACAGCAAGCGCAGAATACGAATGATTAAGTATACATGTCTTCATCAACTTTTTGCCGCCCGGCACGCCTCCTCAAAAGCTCCTCGCCTTGTCAACATACTCCTGGGACGGCGTCTCATACTCATTGGCAAAGTATGTCTCGCAATTTCGACCCAGCCACACTGTGAACTTGCCGATTTCCTCCCTAAGGCGTGAGACTGATTGCTGGTCCATGTTTGTTTGGGCCAACAGCTCGGGCAGAGACACTAGTATCGTTGGTCAACACGGCGTGGCATGGCGTGGCATTCGAGTCAAGGCAGACCGCAGACATACCAATTAGGCGAGCCAGGTGCTCGGCACCATAGACATCGCATACACTCTTATACTCGGAGCTTTGGTCCGCAGTATCCCATAGTTTGCGGTTCTCCATGTACTGATGACGTTCGAAGCTGGATGAATCAGGTTAGCCCCAGAACAAGTTGTCACAGTGAGGCCTACCTATCAACTCAAGAAGAAAAAGAAATAGAAAAAGAAATAGAAAAAGGGGGATGGACAGAGACGGCGAGGCAACTTACCGGTAGAGCAATATCCTGCTGAGAGCCTTTTCAAAGTACTCTCGGAATCCTGCCACCACTTCCTCTAGGATATCCATGCTGGCGGAACCTTCTTCTCGATGAGGTCGCTCAAATGCAAGGTACTCTTCCAGGATTTTGGCGACTGGTTTTGGGTGCGGGAGAGGCACAAGTTGATTATTCTTTGTGATGTTTTCCCAGTCGTCCACTAGCATTGCTTGAATGTGGTCGGGCACGGGAAGGTTGATCATGGGTTTGCTGTGGAAGGTGTCTTCCTACGACATACATGTCAGTGAGTTCTGCGGCTTTCGATTGATTCCAAGTGACATGAAGTGGCATGACCGGCGCTGCGCCCGAGGGACGGGACGGGACCACTTGGTCCCCCCCCCCTATTGCTCCCCTATTGCTCTCCTATTGCTAACGGTTGATGAGGAATGCGAAGACACACCACCCGATTGATCCGTAGTCGACTCATTGAGAGACTGTGGCAGCTCTGCCTGCTGGGAAACCAGCTCGAAACGTCTCTGTTTGCTTTGTAATTGAGCCTTGGCACAGCCGAGGAGTTGCTGCTTCTCAGTTGGCGATTGCTTGCGTTTACTCGAGCGCCGCCGTGGCTTGCGGGCTGTGGCATAACGCGAGTCAAACAGCAAAGTTCCCCTCTCGCTCACGTAGCGATGGTTGGGTTTGGGCAAATTCGAAAGATGGTCCTGGGCCACAGCAAGACACTTGATGCGGATGGCTCTTGGTCGCCGTTCAACATGCAGGGGAGTCGGTGGCTCGTCGTCTGGAGTCTCTCGGATGTTGGACGTGGGGAATTGCTGGGGCGCATATGCACGTCGAGGGGGAACCACCCTGACCGGTGCCGGAGCGTCCAAGATGGAAATGGTCATTTTCCAGAGCAGAGCGGACGAGGGATGGGAGCAAAGACGGGATAAAATTACAAGAACAGAACAGAAAACAGCACGATGCAGGAAAAAAAGATCAAAAGAAAAACAAGGGAATAAGAGGGCGGTCTGTTGAAACAAGAAGCTGCCGCCGTTAAGCTTTGGAAACTAACCATCTCCCCAAACTTTGCTGTGCCCAATAGCACAGGCTAAGAGCAAGACAGACACGCAAGAAACTCAAATGAAGAATAATGTTGCGCGTCTTCCCGCGAGAGAAGTCTTTCAAAACTCACGTCCAAGTCTCACGTGAAAGAGATAGGACACAGCGGCGAGACAACCAAGACGAAAGAAAGACGCAACTCGAACCTGGAAGGAAAAAAGAGAAGAACAAAAGGAAAAGCCAAAGAAATATATAATCTTACCTGTTCCAACTCCCAGTCTTTTCCTCTCCTCCCCCCCCCTCTTCCCCCTTGAGGAGCGCCCGAGCCCCGTTCCTCACTACCACGAGCTGAGTCGCCCCCCTTGAGGTTCTTCTTGGGCTGTTTAAAGTTCTTCTGCATGCTCGTCTTCAGCTGGGCGTGCAACTGTGCCGCCAACTCCTTGTGCTCATCGTCAAAGGGTCTAATCCTATCCGCCAGAACCCAGTCGTCCCACGTATTCTTCCAGCCCTTGTAGTGAACCTTGTAGCGAAACCCATCACCTGGCGTCCTGCCAGGCTGCACGTCCATGACCTTGGCCTCGTACAGCATGTCCATGTGGAAGCAGAGGACTTTCTCGTCCTTGCTGAACTGTGGCGTCTGTTGTTGGCGTGCGGGAGCCATGGCGGATGGTGTGCGTCGAGATATTTTAATCAAATCACCGATGTGGACTTGGTGAACAGCGGGAGAGAAAAAAAAATGTTTGTCGCGCCCTGATCGTCCGCAGTGCGTTCGCGCCGAGGGCCGTGAATGAATTGCTGAGATGGAGATTTTGATGAGAGACAATCGTATGAGAGACAATCGTACGCTTGACTTTGAGTGCAGCAGCCTGCGCAGCCTCCTCCAAAAATTCATGGGTCTTCCGGACAGCTAGATCGCTATGAGGAGGGGGGAGAAGTCGCACCACTTCACGCGAAATTCCTTGAGTATTTCCTGCGCCGATATGTCGGCGCTCGCTTCCACATTCACTTTTTCAACGGATTCAAGGATACCGCCGAATCCACTTTCTTACAGACACTCGCCCTTTTTTCTCACGACGATGTCGACGGCCGCTATGGCACCTGTTATCCTGGTAACATGCCACACGTTGATTTCATGAGTGGCTCGGAAATATTGGAGAGCGCCGAAGCGCCGACATCCCCGCGGAATGCTATTCTAGTTCTTCGTGATGAAGGCTGCAGGTTGTATATGTTGACTTTACAAAATAACCAAAGTGTTTAGTGCCAAAATCCGCGCAGTTGGAAGCCGAAATCTGGGCCTTGCAGCCCATTCCGAGCGGGATGGAAATTCAATCAAGATCAGGCTGTGCCTTGTGGATGTTGTTGCTATTGCCAACGCGGTAGAATTGATGTCAGTAGTAGCATGGGGGCTATTCAACGGGAGGTGGATGCATCCAGGGTCCTTACTCACGAGCATCTCCGAGACCATTTATACGTATACCCTTCTGCTGCAGGAATAATGAAGGTCGTCCGTCTCAGACGTACCCGGAATCGAGCCGTGGCTCGGCGGCCACGCACATCCGGGTCGGCGGCGCCATCGGCTCCGAACTTCAGTCGACACACTGTCCCAAGCTCACCGGACAGGTCGACAAGAACTGCATAGCGGCTTCCATGGAACTGCCAGAATTGCGCTTTCTACATTGAGGACAGCAGCTCCACATCCAGCTGGCCGACCGCTGCCTCGCGAGGTCCTCGTCCCTACCGGCACCATCGTCCCCGTTCCTCTCATCATCCCCGCAGGCTTCTTGCCTTTGCGGAAAACCACTTTGTCTCAAGCTAGCCTGTCATCGGTGTCGAGATCTGCCCGCCTACTATTTCTCTTCCCCCTTTCTCCCGCCAGTTCCTGAGGCGACAATCATGCCCGTCCCACCAGGTGGCAAGCCAGGGCCAACAACCCCGAACAATGAGCTACAGAGGAAGAAGAGCAAGCAAGCCTATTTGGAGGGAATGTAGACACGGATTGACCGAATGTCTTTCTAATCCCCAGGCTAATGATGTTTGATATTTTTTTTTTTTTCCCTACTAAAAGTGTGGCTTCCTCCGGACCCTCGGACGATAGTTAGTCCGGCCGTGGCCAAAGGTGGGTCCACAAAAGGATGCACGCAATGCGATTGGTTGTATCGCGGGCATCCCCGCACCGCTCGCAGTGGCTCCGCACTATAAGACCCACTTTTTCCCCTTTTCGCCTACCTTCTCTCCTAGCTAGATTTCTCTCCTTCTCTCTCTTCTCTTCTCTCTTAGATAATATTAACTATTATTAACTTTATTAAATTAAACCCCCTTTATACTAGTATAACGTTCCTTAGTATAACTAATACTAATTAGTAGTTAACTATAACTATAGATAAGTTAGGTATTATAAAAAGAGATATTTTTATAAATACTATAGCCCCTTGCCCCTTAAGCTAATATATAGGCTATTTAGGCAGAGAGATATAACTATAGAGTGTGCTAAAGGAAGATAGACTAGAATCCTAGTAATAAGCTTATTAGACTTCTAAGGGATTAATCTATTAACTCTTAGGCCTTTAGGATATTTAGTTAATTATTATTCTTATTATCTATTATAAGAAAACTAACTAAATAACTAAATCTATTGCTATAAGGCATTTTATTTAAACCTAATATTAAACATAACTCTTAGCTAAGCTAGCTAATCTATATAACCTTACCTTTCTACCCCTTTTCTCCTTTTTTTATAATTATTTACTATAACTATCTTTGCTTCTCTATATTCTATATATAGTTAAGTTATTTCTAAGTCTATGCTATCTTAAGTTATTTTTAAGTCTATATTATTTTTATTACCTATGTTTTTTCCTTTTTCTCTCTTTTTATTATTTTTATTATTTCTTCTAATTATCCTGTTTATTCCGTTTACCCTATTTATCCTATTTTACTTATCCTGTTTATTTTGCTTGCCCTATTTATCCTGTTTTCCTTGTTTTTTTCCTGTTTACCTTATTTACTATATTATATCTAATAGAAAAACGCTATTCTATTATTACACTCCTGTTTAGTTTATTCTATTTAATTAGAACTCTAGGCTTTATTATATTAATTATTTTATTTTATTAAAGATAGTAAAATTTAAATCTAGACCTTTAATAAGAGAAAGAGCTAGTAATAGTAAGGCTTTAATAATTACTATTAAAAGACTCTCTAAGAGTAAACTACTACTATATCTATAACTACTTACTAGTAAGCTTATAAGAGATTAAAAAGAGTTTACTAAGCTAGACCCTAAAACTACTATATAGTCTAAGCTTAATAATTATATTATAGGATTTATTAACCTTAGTAAGCATTAAGGTTAGAGAGATAATAACCTCTAGGAATTATTCTAAAAAGACTTTAAAGGCTAGTTTAAGAATACTTTTAAAAAGGTAAATAAGAATATTATTAAAGAGCTATATAACTCTCTTTAAGATTATAGTATTCCTATTAAATAAGGCCTAGGATATCTAATTCTAGTATTACTTAAGGAAGTACTTTATTAAACCTTAATACCTTTTTAGCTAGAAAAGAGATTAAGATTCTCTAAACTACCTTAAATATAACCCCTATAAGTTACTACCTTAAAGACCTTCCCTAGTATTTCTTACCCTTAAAGGGAATAATTACTATATTCTTTATAAGAACCCCTATAATAATCTTAGTTATACTAAGAGTTTAAACCCTAATAGCTTACTTTCCTTTCTTAATACTTTCCTTTTAGTAAATAAACTATAAAGAAGATTTCTAAGCTTATAAAGATATATAAGGATAGTAATTACTATAGTAAAAAGCTATATAACTTTCTTATACTAAAGCTTATACTCTTTAAGAGTAAATATAACTAGATTAATCTCCCTAGATTATACTTTAGTAAAGTATTTCCTATTATACTAATAGGAGATACTAAATAATACTTCCTTAACTACCTTTCTAGTAAGAATCTCTTTTATAAAGAGATAATTATAAATATCTATTAATACTTTAAAATAAAAAGTAATTAATAGTTTTACTATTATAAGTAAAGTAGTATAACCCTTAAGAATATTATTATTTAAAACCCTAAAAAAAGCAAGCTTAAATATCTTAAGATCCTATTAACTATATTAAAGAGAGTTTATAAAGGGCTATATCCCTCTAATATAGTGAATATAAAACTCTATAAGTAAACCTTAAATATAGTCTCTAGTATTCCTAAATATTAGGTAATAGAGTATATATATACACTAGGCTTTAAAAACCTTACTAGTAATCTCTATAAATTAATTATAATTATAGAGAGTAATATAAGAAGTACCTAATACTACTAGTAATAAGGTAAAGACCTTTTAGAGGCTATATTTATAGACTAATAATATAGTTAATAAAATTAGAGAGAAAGAGAAGACTATTATAGTAGCTTTAAGTGCCTTAAGCAATACTTTATTTATAGTAAAAGTAGCTACTAGTTAATAAACCACTCTAATACTAAGTAAAAGAAAGAGAGAGAGAGATAGTAAGCTAGTAAGAGTTATTACTTACCCCCTTTAGAGAAGAAGTTCTAATTATTCCTTACTTTAATTAAAGGTAGTGCTAACACTAAAATAAAGGAACTAGAAGACTAGGAATCCTAGCTTAAGGCCTATACTTAGGCCTAAGATAATAATAATAATAATAATACTAAAGAGAAGCTATTATTAAAGGTATACCTAAGTATTATATAATTCTTTTACTCTAGGCTATAGATAATTAATAATATTAATATTCTTATAATACTTAAAAATCAGGCTTTTTAATATACCCTGCTTAAGCAAGAGCTATACCTTAAAGAGGCTTTTAATAAGAACTATTTAATTTATTATACCTCTAAGGAATACTATTCTAAAGAAGTCTTTAGAGGAATTATACTAAATATAGAAGCTTTAGGTTAATTAACTACTAGCTTAGTATAAGTTAAAGCCCTATTAAGATTAATACTATTATTAAAGATTAAACCCTATAGCCTAGAAGTTATTAACTTTAGCGCTAGATTAGTAACTATATATAGTGTAATATATATACTAATAAAGCTTAGTTAAATTAACTTCTATATCCTTAATACTACTATACCTTTTTTTTTCCCTTACTAATATAAATCTTATAAAGGTTAAGATAGATAACCTTACTAATATGCTAATCTAAGATAATAACACTATACCTATTATATATAGATAGGGCTATTCTTAGTGGCTATTAGAGGCAAAGAAGACTATAGTATTTTATCTATTAGAAGGAGAGATTTATTAACTTTACTAAAGATTTAGTTATTCTTTAATTTAATGCCTTATAAAGATCCTTTAATAAGCTAGTTATAATATTAAATACTATATAATTAAAAAGCTAACAAAAGTCTATTATTATTATTAGATAAATAGAAAAGCCCCTAGCTAATTTAAATTCTTAATTAAAGATAACTATAACTTTAACTATAAGATTATTATTAATATTATATAAATTAATAGTTAACTAGTCCTTTATATTATTAATTTAGCAACCTTATTCTAAGTAGCCTATTTCCTTAACCCTAAGAAGTAAAAAGCTTATAATATTTAGGATATAATTAGAGAGTGCTAGATAGATATATATCTAGGCCCCCTAGATTAGATTATTTATAATACTAGTAATAACTTTACTTTAGCTAAATTTAAGCACTATACTTACTTAATATTAATTAAGATTAATAAGATATATATTAAAGCCTATAATAGTATTAGAAAGGTTAAAAGATACTATAGACCTCTTTACTAGGCTTATAATATTATTATAGACTTAATTAGTAAAGAGATTACTTCTAAATAATAACTCTAAATAGCTATTAAAGCTATTAATAACTTAGCAAGTCTAGATAGCCTTATGCCTACACTACTAGTCTTTAGAGCTTACTTATAGATAATAGATAAGTTACTACTAAGTATCTCTATTATTTAATAAGCTAAGGTAATTTAGAAAGTAACTAATAAAGTTTACTACTACCTAGCTAAAAGGCAAGTTTATAATACCCTTAGTGCCTAGAATAGCCCTAATATATTGCTAATATATTAGCTACTACTATAGGCTAATATATATATATATAAAGAGAAAAAGATAGATAGTATAGCCCTTATAAGCTATTAGCTACTAATAAGGAGACCTATATAGTTAAGATACCCTATAGCTTAGTTAGGTTTTGCTTTATAGTAATAAAGCTATACTATAAAAACCTATAGTATATAGAAGCTAATAAGTAAAGCCTTTAGTGTATTAAGGAATATAACCTAAGCCTAGAGGCCCCTTATACCTCCTATAAGGAGACTAGAGAAGATAAGCTACTAGTAAAAGGTAGTAAGGTAAGGGAAGAAAAGGAAGAGATACTAGTAAAGAGAAAGTAAGGAAGACTAAGAAAGGCCTTTATAGTCTAATTCTATATTAATAAGGTTATAGAGAAGCTTAAAGAGGCTTATAATACTAAAGCTACCTCTATAGGAAGCTATAAAGCTAATAGCCTTAAGGTAATAAAAGCAAAGGCTATTAGGGCCTAGGCTTATAATCCTAATAAAGCTATTAAACCTATAGAGCCTTTTATATTTATTAATAAAGACTAAGAGAAGGTATTATTTAAAGAGATTATAGCTAGAAAAGTGCTAAATATAGGATTCCTTATAGTAAAAGAAAAGGCTAACTAGAAACTAGCCTTTTAACTTTACTAAGAAGGAAAGATTATAACTCTAGGAAGCCCCTTTAAATAATCTAACTAAGCTAAGATTAATGCCCTATAAGCTTATAATATATTTAGGTTTATAATATTTAATCCTACTAAGCATAAAGGCTATAGAATCTTTAATTCTTATATAGTTTAAGAGATTAAAGGCAAAGGGACTAAATCACTATATAAGAAGTTATACCTTATTATATAAGGGCATAATAATAGAGGAAAAGAGGCTATCTTAACCTAGTTACTAATAATATAGTAATTAAGCTAATAGATTATTATAGCCCTTGCTTTATTATTAAAGCAAAAGGGAATTTACTTTTAGTTACAAGATATTACATAAGCCTATATTTAATCCTATATAACCCTAAATAGGCTAATTATTATAAGATTACCTAAATAGATTATATACCTCTTTCTAGAAGGCATAGTAATAGAGGTAATTAAGCCTCTTTATAGAATTATAAAGGCTAGAACCTATTAGTAAGTAACGTATTTCTATTACTATAAAGATAACCTTAATATATAATCCCTACTTATTAATTATAGCCTTAAATAATAAGAACCTCTTTAGTATTATAGGAATATAAATAGATAATACCCTAGGCCTTAGTAATAATAACTTCTTTAAGAAAGAAGAAAGAGAGCTTTAGAAAGCAAAGTTTATAGCTAAAGAAAAATAATACTTAATAACTATAAATCCCCTTATTTTTAATAGCTATATCCTAACCTAGAATACTAATACCTTGCTAACCCTAACCTAAAAGGGCTAAGGTTAGAAGATTAAGGAAATTAATCTATAATTACTAATAGTAAAGCAAGATTATATTAAGCAAAGAGCCTAGGGGAGTTATATTATAATAGTCTATTAACCTAAAGCATTTTATAACCTATTAATTACTATATAACACTAAGAACCCTTTGCTAATAATATCTTATAACTTAATAAACGCCTTAAGTAGCAAATTAAGCATTAGTAGTAAGGATTATAGTATATCCTATTAACTCTTAAAGAAGCAAAGCTCTTTATATTTATAGATAAGTCCCTTACTAATAATAAAGACCTTAGCTTACAAATTAGGTATATAATTATAATTAGTAATAAAGTATTAAAGGATAATAATACCTTTACCTTAAAAGGTAATATTATAATATATAGCTTTATAAAAAGTAAGTATATAACTTATAGCGCACTTATATCTAAGCTATATAGCATAGTTTAAGGCGCTAATATTATATATATAATATTTATAACTCTTTATATAATTATAGACTAATTAAAGATACCTTAGATTCTAATAATTCTTTATACTAACTCTTTCTTATTATATAAATACCTTATAAAGCTAGGTATAATAAAGGAGAAGTAGCTAATAATTAATATTATAGCCCTTTAATAGTTATATAAAAGAAGAGAGATCTATAAGGTTAGGTAAATTAATAGTGGTAATAATCTAGCTAATATAATAATAAAGGTATTACTAAATTTAGCCCTTTTAAATTTAATTAATTTAAATTAATTAATAATTTATATAGAAGGCTAGGTTAAAAGACCTATAAGGTTAGGTAAATAGGAGAATTAAGATAATAGGTTAGTAAGTATAGATTAAGATAACTAGGTTAATTAGATTAACTAAGGCTATAATAGCTAATTAAAGCTATAGATTCCTATAAAGGGATTTACTTATATATACTTTCCTTTAATTTAATTTTTATTATGTTTTTAGGCTTCTTTAGCTATAAAGAAAAAGAGAGACTACTAGTATAGCTTCCTCTAGACCCTTAGATAATAGTTAGTTTAGCTATAGCTAAAGGTAAGTCTATAAAAAGGATACATATAATATAATTAGTTATATTACAGGCATCCCTACACCGCTTACAGTAGCTTTACACTATAAGACTTACTTTTTCCCCTTTTTGCCTACCTTCTCTCCTAGCTAGATTCCTCTCCTTCTCTCTCTTCTCTTCTCTCTTAGATAATATTAACTATTATTAACTTTATTAAATTAAACCCCCTCTGCACTAGTGTAACGTTCCTTGGTGTAACTAACAAAAAGGCCTTGAAAAATAATACGATTTCCTTGCACAAATTTCCATTAGAAAAGGCAGTTCATCTAGTTATAAAATTTATACTAGAAAACAACCTTTCTTTTACTTTTATAAATAGTAATTCTCTAATGCGAGTCGTCCACCATGGCCCATTACTACGACAAAGTCCATCTTCTCAGACTAGACGTGTGACGACATAAGACGAATATAGGTACGAGGCTACGGCTAGACAATATTCATTTCTCCCTCCGTCCTCTTTTTCCCGCCAAGGCTTTGTCTCTGCACAAATAAACACTAGCTGAACCTAGCCAGGATAAACACTCCACCCTTCAGGAGGTCCAACAATCTTCGTCGCGTCTTGGCCTTGGTGTAATGTTACTTAGCCCTCGAGTTGTTCCCGTCTAGCTGCCAGCTGTCCTTCCGTACATTCATCACGTCTATCAAGAAAGGCCCATGCCGTGTTCCTTTCTAGTTCTGCTCCGTATCCTTTTTGCCTCCGTCTGCGGCGCGGGATGACGCGATGCCGTCGTCCCACAACCACATGGTGGCACCATTCTCATTCCCAGCAATTTTTCAATTTTTTTTTCCGCCAATCTGCCAACATCAGTGTCTAGCACCACTGAACTCGTGCAAAATCTCTCACATTTTGGTCTCCTATCGAATCCACTCTTTATAGGACACATATACTATTACTGATACAGAACCGTTCCAAGAAAGCCCCTATAATTGTGTACAATAAGCGCTGCTAGTGGTTTCATCGCATAGGGTCAACATGTCCCTTGCATGCCTCCTCGTGCCGTGGCCATGGGTATATACATCTTTTTTTTCCTGATCCCAATATTTATATTCCACCTCGTCATTGCTGTCCAAAAAAAAAAAAAAGAAAAAAAAAGAAAGCCCCCGCCATATACTCGACAGGAAAGCCCGCGTCTGTCCTTCTCCCTCCCAAGCATAGAGTCGAGTATTTCAGTTTTGTCTTGACTTGAGTCAATTGAGGTCTGGTTTCGTCATGTATCCAAAGTCTTCATTTTTAATCGTCCTTTCCAAAATGTCTCCAAGCCAAGGTTGATTTCTCCCCTGTCGAAATGCCCTTTATCCAAAGCCGATTTATCGGTGTTCAGCGCGTATCGCTGGCTTGACGAGTGAGGCGTCGAGTTTCAAGGCAAACAGCCCGCGATTGCCCCTCCACTGGATTCGCTCGACTCTCAAGATTGTGTTACTAAAAAGCAACGGAACCAAAATGAGGCGACAGAAATGCTTCAAATTCAATGATCTTTGACGGACCACTTGAACTTTTTCCCACAGTCCCCTTGTTTCTCGACCCATTCGTTAATCTTCTTGACGTTCCATCCGCTCATATATCGCTTGGAGTCGTCTTCATCCTTCTGGGTGGGCCTGCCGTGTCTGATCTTATGAGACAACGAGCAGATATTGTTTTGGAAGCGAAACTGGAAGCAGTTGTCAAGGCTCAGGCAGGCATTCCTACAATCGTCGAAACTCTTGTAGGCCACGGCTTCTTTATCAGACAAGCCGTCCTTCTTGGCCCGATTCACCAAGTATTCTTCATATTGTGCTATTGAGGTATTCAGATAGAGCACGTCGTCGCTCAGGTTGTCCCAGTCCGGTCGGGCCTCTAACAGGTGTGGGGCCAGGAATTTGTGATACAATTCCTTGATGCGTAAAGGCTGGGCAAACTTGCGCTCTGTATCAAGAGCATATAAATCGGAGATCTCCTCGGCCACAACGTGGTGCAAGGTGGCGATGGGCTGACACCACTCGTCCTCGGCGTACGGGAGGGTATGGTGTTTTTCGCCGTTGATCACAGGCCACTGTCGTCTGTTAGCAATTTTTGTTTCTGCCCTTGTCAAACACACCAGTTGCTTTCAAAATCCCGATGACACTCACTGCATTGACCACTCCGACGCCAATCTCATCTTTGAGCACCTGTGCCCACATAGCATCACCACAGCAAACACGCTGAACTGCTTCGTCATACTTGTTCGCGACACCCTCCTTTTCGTGGAACATGGCATGCATAGTGGCTTTGGAGACGAGGTAACCGCTTCCTCCATGTCCAAAGGGGAGATCGCCCAGGTATGCGACACTTCCGATGTAGTGCAATTTGCTGGGGTCCAGGTGTTTCAACCATTCAATCAAGGTGGGATACACGATATAGGTATCGGCGTCCACGAAGAAGTACCAGTCGTAGTCAGGTCGCATCTTGTAAACCTTCTCGGCCATGTGGGTATTCTTATACTTGTCCAAATTCCATCCTTGGCTGCCAGTATCGTGGCCCTTGTTGCATTCTCCTTGGTCGACGGGGCACTTCTTCTGTCGGTGATACAGCTCAAAGTCCTTGTTTGTTTGCTTGACCTCGTCCAGAACCGTGTCAAGACTGTCGTGAATCGTATAGCCCGCAATTTTCTGTTTCATGTCACCGAACAAGAGGAAGTCGTCGGGCAGGCACTTGAGCGTCGTCATCAGCTGCGTAGGAATCCTGGCGTAGGCCTCGGAGGCACCGGTCTTCATTATAGTCAAAACACTGGATGTATTGGGAAAGTTGACGCATTCGTCGGGTGTGACTGCTTCAGGGCCAGATGCAACATCCAGTCTGCCATTGCGAGTCTTGTCGCTGGCGGTCAAGTTTTCAGTAGCTTCGTTTCCAAAATTGGGCAACTTTTTGCCTAACCGGGAAATATCGCAATAGCTCCCGTCTTCACAGAACTGTCCCGTGTTCCTCGTGGTGAGTAGGAAAAAGGCCGTCAATGAAAGTAGACAGAGGGAGAGAAGCGGCCTCCTCGAGAAAAGTCGCGATGACATTCTGCCAAGCATCGGTGGTGAGGCCCAAGACTCTTTGTCCAGAAAGCGGACCATGATGCGAAGGCCGGGTTGGATGGGGATGCTCGACAATGGTAGCTTCGTGAGGTGAGAAGACGCAGGAGCAATGGGGGTTATGTCGGCTCTTGGCAATTATGCTCCTTTTGTCGCGTGCAACGACAAATCCTAAATCCTAAATTGGCGCAGAGCCGGGGACAGGGCGGCCGAGGGGGGCCCAAATTATGTAAAACGCCCTAATGAAACAGACAAAATAAAATAGCGAGGATTCGAGTATCGAGAATCGAAGCTGCTCCCGACGGCTCCCGACGGCTCCCGACGGGTGGTGCTGCTATGTTATCTGTAGCGTGGCCTAAGGAGCTACATGTATGTAAAGAGTGGCAAGCACGTGGGCCGGATGCGGAGCTCGCAGTGGCCAAACGCGCGTATGGACATACGTGATGGGGAAAGAGGGAAAGAGGAAACAGGGAAACAGGGAAAGAGAGGACGAGTCCGGGGTCGGCGAAGTACATGTATGTAGTCGACGCTCGCATGCGTCAGCAACGCGCAAATGACCAGGCCGATTGCGATTGAGAGAAGGAGTGAGCAAAGAGGAAGCGGAAGCGGCGAGAAAGCAGAGGAAGGGGCATTGCATGACAGAGTGTCCATTATTACTACTACTCCGTACGTCCGTACAAGTGCTCAAGCTTCAAGACATGGAGATTTGCCGCCCACTTGTCACAAGCCAGGCTGTGCAAGCATTAATTGCATGGCACACCATTACGAACCTTGTAATAATATTACTACTACGGACTACTCCCATGTCATCCCCCTTCGTGCTCTTCGTGTTCGTGGTCGGTCCGGTTCGCCGGGGATGAAGACGATGCAGACCATTACCCGAGCCTCCCGGCAGTCCCAAGCGCCCTGGGTCAGTGCCATGAAGAACCACATTTGCTCGATGCAAATCAACAAAGCCACGAGTTAATACCTGGGGCTCCCGCGCTATTATGTAACCAGTTGGCGCGCCCCCCTCAGAAGCTCACTAGTGACCTTGTTGCCTTTGATGCCTTGGGTGCTTGGATGTTGTGCTGTGTGCTGCGCTCGCTAAAGGAGTTGCTAGCGAAATGTGAACGTTCGTCTCTCCCAAAACATCTGCCGAGCTGGATGAATCCATCTGAACTTGGTTCAGGGGGGTGGGGGGATTCTTCGCACTATTGCCGAGGCTGAATGTACATGTACATGTAGAGTTTCTGTCCCCAATTTATGCATTATTTGTGGAGCAGTGCATTCGTCATTCGTCATTCGTCGACCATGTTTCAGAATTTGACGATTTCCGGAAGCTCCTTCACATTCCAGTTGTCAGCAAGCGGGCCCCACCTGCCTGCCCCTTTTTCGGATGGGTCGGTTGCAACATTGCCCGCCTTCAACTTGCTTGACTTGCTTCTGATCCTGGATGACTCTTTATCGTCAAAGTGCTGGACTGGACTGGACTTGCTGCACTGGTTGTGTCTCGGTTGAAAGACGCGGTCATTCCAACACTTTAATCGAGCTGCGTGCCATGTTTAATTCAAGCATAACGGTGGCATGGCACATGGTTCGATTCGAAACAATCATGCTCATGTGTACGGAGTACATGTATGGAACGACGCGGTCCTTGGTAATAACCCCTCTGACTTCGATACCATGCTATATCTATCTACGGAGTAGTCCGTACTCCGTTTGTATTGATTACTTCGTACGGATCATATCGAATGACTATTGCGCCAAGACGGGAACTTAAAAGGACCCTGTGGAAGCCTGGCCTGAATTCAGTACAATGTACAGTCTACTCACCCACCCACTGTACTCCGTACTCCGTACATAGGCAAGCCGTGCCAAGGGGCAGAAGGGGCAAGTGTACAGTCCGTACGGAGTACTCGTAACATCGCGCCTTCCCGCCCATGTCCACAACGGTTGATAAATATGATCTGCATACAGATCCGTACGTTGAATGCTACTACAAAATTTTTCTTTGAAAAAAAGGACTGAGACTCCGTCACAGAATCGTCATTTCTATGACCGCAGTTCCAAAGCAGCGACTTGAATGGTTCCACAAAAGGGACACGCCAAGCAACAAGTCCCAAGTAGGCCAAGCGAGGGCTAATAGGCCTTTTTTTTTTGCTTTCATTCAGCAAACATCTTCGGTCTTTGAGCCGTCGTCATGCTTCGTGGCTTGGACAGGTGAACTATCGCCTCGAAAAGGCGACTAGGCTGAGATCGAGGCATGTACATATGTGCAGATTATTACATGGATGGTACGGATAGAATTGGTGGGGACGGAAAAAAACAAGGGGACGAGCAGACAGGGAACTCACCGCGTATCTCACCGGCCTCATCGGATTCCAGGCCCATGGCACGCGGCATTTTATCTGGGTACTCATTCATGTATCTACCACAACGAACTTCAAGTAGTCCGCAAACGTCTGGGCGAGCGCATTCATGGCCTTGACGTATATATCATGAGGTGCGGTCGGGCTCTTCGTGGGCGGAGTAATGCTCCAGGGGTTTCCAGATTTTAAACACGTGTAAACCCCCGTTAGGGTGCGATCCAAGTCGGCGCAGTCGTTTAAAAGCTGGCGCACTTAAGACCCCCGTAGGTACAAATTAGCTATGGATATAGGTAGAGAGCTTACTTTATACTATCTATAGCACCTTTCCTTATTAATATATAAGGAAGTAAAGAGATTTTACACTATCCTAGCCCCTTTTATTTATTAATAAAGGCTTTTCCTTATAAAGAAGTTAATTATTATTAGAGAATTCCTTATATCTTTATACTCTTCTTTTTAAAATACCCTTATCTTAGGCTTAAAGCGCTTTATAGCCTAGTTAATTTACTACTTCTTAGTATAGTATTACTATAAGGTAAATAGATAAGTAAATAATATACTTACTAAAGAAGCTTTATAAAGCCTAGGTTAATAGTAAATTAAATAGTATAAAGTATAGTATAACTTAAGTAACTTTAAAAGAGATTATCCTTATAATATAAGATTATTACCCTTAGTATAAATAGATTATAAAGTTAATAAAATAAAAGTATTATAGCTTATAGGACTATTAGTAAGTATTTTTATAGGCTAAAAGCTATTTAAGTACTTAATATAATAAGGTAAAGTATATGCTTAAAATAAGTAATATAAATACTAAGCTACTTAAAAAGAAGTTTAGCCTAATTAGAAAAAAGGTTATAACCTAGCTACTCTTAGTTACTAATAGTATTACTTATAAGACTTAGTATAAGGTATTTTCTAAGGACTTACTAGCTAGGGGTACTATATTAGAAGTAAGTAATAATATAGGCTTTATAGTAATAGTATAATATCTTAATAATCTAATAGATAAAGATAATAATTAATAAGGGAATACTAAAATAGTTAAGGATAATAGTATTAAATAGCTTAAAACTATTAATCTAACTAAGGGGGATAATCCCTTTACCTTAGTATAACTAATATAATTTACTATTATACTTATACTAAACTAAATTAGCTAGCTTATAACTCTAAGCTTAAGAGAGTTAACCCTAAGCTCTAGAGGGGGATTATTACTTTCTAGTAAATTTACCCTAAGTAACATACTAGTTTAAAGGATTTAGAAAAAGAATATAAATTAATTAATAATAAAAGCGGTTTCTATAGCACTTAAATTAGCGTTTTCTTAAGTTTAGAAGTAAGAGTACTCTTATATATATACTATAGTTACCTAGTAAAGTAACCTATTAGATAGTAAGTTTAAAAAGGTATTAAAGAACTATAAGTCTTTTTATAAAAGCTATAGTATTACTTAGATATTAAAAGTAATAAGCTAGGTAAAGGAAAATCTAAAGAATATAGTGCTTTAGAATAAGCTTAGAAGTAAGGATAAAGTAGCTTTTATAACTATAGACTTTAGCTATTATTTATAAAGGTAAAGGAAAAGATTATAAAGTTAAAGAAAGAGATTAGAAAAGTAAGGTTATAAAGGTAAAAAAGGAAAAGATTAGATAGTTATAGTAAAATTAGCTTAGGTATAAGGATTACTAGTATTTTTACCTATATAAAATTTATGCTGCTTATAGTTTTATCTCCCTAACCTTATAGCTACCTACCTAATAACCTTATAACTGCCTACTAAATAATTTCTCTCTTATTAATTCCTCCCTTATTAAAGACTTCTATCCTTAGGGATCTTAATACCTCTCTCTTACTAGTATTACTAATAACTATAAAAGCCTCTTTTTATAATAATACTTTACTACACTACTAGACTTCCTCTTATATTAAAGCTATTTACTAGCTTATAAGCCTTTTTAATAAGCTAGAGTTTATTCTTATCTAAAGCCTTTAAGTTAAGCCTCCCTTACTCTTCTAGTATAATACTACCTAACTTAATAAAGTTAAATAAGCCTATTATAGTATAAATAATCTTAATCTAATCTAGAAAGTTATACTTAGTAATGCTATAGTAAATTATCTTAAACTTTTACTTATAATACCTAAAGAGTTTCTTAACTACTACTTAAAGGATAGTATACTAGAGATTATAAAGTTTAGCCCTTATTCTTAGCCTTTCTTTATTATTAGGATTCTTATTTAAATAATAGTAAATACCTATAAAGGGTATAAGTAACCTAGCTTATATATAAAATCCTATATCTATAAGGTAAAAATGCTTTCTATATATTTAAAATAACCTAGTAAGAGTGGTTTAAAGCAGTAGTCTATTATAAATTAATCCCTTAGCACCTGCTAATATATATATAAAGATATTATTATTAAAATTCATAGCTACTAGCATATTCTAAGAGATATTACTCTTTTAAGAGAAAAATCACTACTACTTAGCTACTAGGATAAATATAGGTATATATATACTATTAATAGCACCTATTACACTATAGAACATATATTTACTTAGATTTAACGTAATATATATAGAAATATAATCTAGCTTTAGTTAATAAATAAAGGTAGTATATAAACGCCTTATTAGATTAATAAGCCTATAGAATATCCTTAATACTAATAACTAGCCTATTTTAAAGTAAAAAGCCACATTTTACTATGGCTTATTAAACGCTATAATCTATAGGAAGATTATTACTATTTACTTAATTAACTAGTATTTAGTAGGCTTAATATCTATATTATTTTAAAGCTACTAATAGAGGTTAAAAAACGTAGCTTTTAACATATAAAAGATCTCTTTAAATCACTATTTAGTTAAGATATAAAGGACTTTCTTATAGAAGGCTATTAAGGCTATAGATAATGAGCGTTGCTATTCGGAGCTGTGTTTTCTTGCTAGTCGGCGCTGTACCCACATAAGGATTTGTCCTAGCCGCATTTGGTTAGCTAGCTTAATTACCACACCCTCCCGTAGAAAACACACGTAATATCATAGAATCAAACCCCGCACTCTAAACCACATTATAATAACAGTAGATTTTTTAATTAAATACGTATAAGGCTTGCGAATTCGCTTAAAAACATGATTTCTAGTGTTTTCTTTAATTATAAACACTTTAGCTAGCCTAACTAATTATTCTAACCCCTTATAATCTCTTTAACTATTTACGCTAGCCACTATATAGCTATAATTATAGTTATAATAGAGGTAAGCTTCTTATAGCCTATCTTACTACTAATTATAATTACCTTATAGTTATATATAAAGTTAATCTTCCTTATAACTCTCTTTAACCTTAAGGTCTCCCTTATAGCCTCCCTTATAGCCTCCCTTATAGCCTCCCTTATATTAATTATTATAATAATACTTCTTTAACTTCTACTTATATTCTTATATACCTTATACTTAAATTTAGTCTTCTAGAGCCTCTTAAGCCTTAAGTTAATAGTAGCTATAGTTAAGGTAGTAGTTTAGGGATTATAAGGCCTTATTAAAAGCTTTAAATAAAGGGTTAAGACTCTATAGGTTTAAATTAATTACTTTTTATATTATAAGGCTACTTATAGTAGTAATTAATAATAAGAGAGTCTTAGATTTAAAGCGTTAGATTATTAGAAGGCTAGCAATAAAGGTAAGATAATCACTATATATAAACCATATATAAGGTTAATTACTAATATACTAGTAAGCTTTATAGCCACTAGTAATAATAAATATTATACCTTATAAGCATCTAGTATTATTTAATTTAGTTAGTAATAATATAGGTATAGGGAAGTAAAAATTACTATTAAAATTAATAGGGCTACTTATAGGAAGGGAGTAAATATAGCCTTAACTATAAAGCCTTTAGGAGATTAAACTATTAAAGAAGAAGATAAATAGTAAAAGAGGTAATCTTAGTAAGTAGCTTACTAAGCTAATCCCTTTTAAGATACTATTTCTTTTACCTTATTATATTCTTTATAAGTAAGCTAGTATATCTATTATATATATCCTTTAGTATATATATTACTATAAGGAAGAGATAAAGAAGATTACTAATACCTATAATAATATAAGACTTTAGATTCTAATAAGATAATTTAGTTAGGCTATTAGTATATTACCTAAGATTATAGTAAGATAATATAAAATAAAGCGCTTATTACTTATACTAAGGAAGCTACTAGTCCCTTATATACTCTATAATATCCTTTTGCTATAGATTATATATATCCTTTATTCTTTGCTAAATAGTATTTAAGGAAGTAACCTTATAGTTATATATTAGTAGCTTAAATACTTTAAAAAGCCCTATAGGGCTATTATTAAAGGTATTATAATTATTATTATTAAGGTCTATAGAAGAGAGTTTAGCGCTTTTAATATCCTTCTAATTGTAAAGAATTTAAGCTTAAACCCTTGTAAGAATATGCTATATATAAAGCTACTACTATACTTTAGGAAAGATTATCTAAAGGGTGTTTTTTAATATAATCTTGCAGTCTATAATAATAATATAAGGGTAGGGAATATAGTATTTATTGCAGACTGTGTTTAATATTATAAGCAGCTACTTATAGCTTTCCTTTATTTTAGATAATAAAAGCCTAAAGCTAAGGTTTATAACTATATTCTAATTAGTAATAGTAGTTACTACTATTATATAGAGTTTAAAGCTGTTTATTTTATATATATTATTAATACTAATAATATAGGAGTAAATCTTCTATTTATTAATATATTTACAGGTAGTTTAGAAGGCTAATTATAGTTAATTATTAGGGTTAAGATTAATCCTATAAGGGTAGCTACTATTAATTAAAGACTATATAAATTACTATATGCCTATAAGCCTATTAAGAGCCTTAATTTAGATTTATTAATAGTTATTATAAATATCTTTAATTATAGCTACTAAGTTAGGGAATTTAATTTAAAGTAATTAATAAGCCTTATAAGCAGGAATACCTTATAGTTATATAATCTCTTAAAGTAATACCCTATAAGCTACTATACATTGCTAATAGAGAGTGTGACTATTAGGGCTAATAGATTAAGGGTGATTATAATAAGTAACTTAAATAGTATATAGCTAAGTATTATATATTCTTATACTGCATTTTGCCTAGAGCTTAAATAGGTAATTATAGAGCTAAGTACTAGTTATATAAATGCCTTAAGATTTAGAAGGTCTTTACTTACTATAGTTATAATAGATTAGAATATTTACTATAGCGCGCTCTTTACGAATTAGTTAATAATTACTACTAGACTTCTTAGTAAAGGTATAGCTATAAGAGTAGCCCTATTATTATAAGAAGTTATAGAGTTTATTAAAGGTATTAAATTATAGTAAGGGGGGTAGTAGTGGGATTATAGTTATTAGGTTACTTTTAATAGGTATATTATAGTTTACACTATATAGAATAATAAAATTATTATAAAATTAAATATACTATATAAGATTAGATATTTTTATAATAGAATTTAATGCTTTAGTAGTAATATTAATAAATATAGTAGCGTAACTAATAAAAGTAGTAATATTAAAGAAGGGAGGTTAGTTACGCCTAGGAGAATTAGTAGGTAGCTACTAATATAGCTGCCTAAAGGTATAGTAGGCCTATAATACTAACTATTTTTTTTTACTAGGGAGTGTTATATAAATTTAGTAGCAGGGCGTGGGATGTGGGATATGGCCGTATTATATTATGGGTACAGCGCTAACTAGCAAGAAAACACAGCTCCGAATAGCAACGCTCATAGATAATTTATACCTAGTAGTTATAAGAGAATAGTTATTATTTTATAGTAAGTTCTTTATAAAAAGAGTATTATAAATAATTAATATAGTAATAGTAAGGCATAGTTTATTATTATTATTATTATTTTTAACTAAATTTAGTAAGAATTACTTTAAAGAAAAGAAGTTTATCTCTATCTTTATATTATAAAGTATAGTAAAGAATATAGAGTACACTAGTTTAACTAGAGAGTGCGCTAATTTAACTAGAGTATGCTAAAATATTTAGTATACTCTTTTTTACTATATTAGTAGTAAAAATATAACTTTTTCTATATAGCTTCCCTTTTCTAGCTATCTAACTAGCCTTACTAACTTAGTATATTATAAATAAGGGCCTTTAGAGGTATAGTAATTACCTAGGGTATGCGCTATAAAAACACTAACTAAATATAGTAAAGCCCTATTTTTAACGTAATAGTGGGCCTAAAAATAACGAATTTTAAACGACTGCGCCAATTTTTAGACGACTGCGCCGACTTGGATCGCACCCTTAGTAAGTCAATCATGCGGAGTGCTCAAAATGTAATATCAAGCAGGTGAGTTGTTGCAACCAATGCATGACATGCGATGGTACCCTACCTGTGAATACTTCATCTTTGACTTCCTAGTGAGTGGCGATTTCATGAGTTCAGCACAAGCCTCGACAGAATGGCCCAATGCATCAGCTGAATTCAGGTTCCTCTCGGGATGCTGCAAACTATCGATGTTGTAGCATCGTAGAGTGTTTGATTCGTCGCTTTCTACAGCACCAAATATATATCGGCCCCGAAATATCTCCGCAATGGCAGCGAATCGACTTAGAAGGCGATCATCATTCCGTTCCGTCTTCAGAACGAATACAGAGTCATCGCTAGTAGAGCCCTTGGAGATAATCCTCCTTGCTCAACCGAGTCATCGCTAGGCTATGCAGTCTTCGGAGGAAGGAGGTGATGCTACAAAAGGAATGAGCATCTACACGTTGTAAAAGGGCAACAACTGTCACATACGATGAAGCCTTTCGAGGTCCTCGGAACCGAAACATGTTCTTCTCTCCGTGATATAAACGGATGGCGGGCACGGAAACAACGTCTAGCTCCGCGCACGTATCCTTTGCGCTGCCACAGTCGATGGATATGGCGGAGGATACATCGTCTTGGACGGCATTCCATTGGGAGAGCAGTGCGTGATTGTCTTCACTGGTAACAGTCAGTTGGAGACTCCCCCTAGCCAAGGGACGGACTCGACTCGCTGTTTGGACTGCTCCGTTTCGCTTGGATTTAAGCCAGCAAAGATCATGCATCTGATCACCTCAGCCCTCGTCACAAATTTGACCTCAAGTCTTCTGCACGAGATCATTTCAGTTTCTTCTCTGTAACCGCCGTCGTGCCCTTGTGGATACGTCGACAACTGCGCCTTGGCAATCCTCGCACTTGCGCTATTTGCGCACGCGCAAGAGCAATCACTTCTTTCCGGTGAACACAAATGTACACACCCGCCATACAAGGACCATATCGGTAGCAAGTCGCCGTTGGCAATGTATCTTAAAACCTCACCCAGCTAAGGCCACTTCGCACACTCTGCTGTCCTCGACTCGTCCGGCTCGTCAGCCATACACTCCGTCCGCACCTCGCAGTCCTTGTCCGTAGAAAGGTCCCCCGACGTTCACGGTATTGAACAGCCAGCGCTGGACCTCCGAGGCTTCGATGTCCCCGAGTCGCATGTTGAACCGATACTGTTGGTCAAATACGCCGTTTCGCGCAGAGATATCACTTCCACACGGACTGGTTCAGGGATGATTCCTACGCCACTGCGTCCATGGGCGGGAGCCGCGCGACCTCGATATTCGGGTACGTCGAGGCTGAAAACCTCACCGGCGGAGGGACGAATTTCCCGCATCTGAAGCCACCACAGAGGAGAGGTTGTGCAGGCTCATTGATCGTGATGAGGAGTATGGAAGAGGTGTTACGTTCCGGCCTATGGAGGGCAACGAGACAGGAGGCATTGCCGGACGATGACAGAGGTGTACAACTATAGGCATGGACATGATGGACACGGTGTTGGCGTTTTTCATGGTGAAGACGGCATTGTCAACCGATGGTAGATTGGCATAGATTGGGTGGCGAGGGCGTTTCTGCAGATAATTCCTTCTAATCATTCGTTATTTACGTTAATCGCACGTCTCTTTTCTACAGGGAATAACATCTCGAAAATCCGCTCCCACCCTATAGCAAGAAAATCCATGTGAAGAAATCATCACGTGACACCGCGTCTGTACCTCGCGAACACGATCCAACCCGGCCAAACAAGCAGGTTTGGCCTACAAAACGCCAACACCACCAAAAAAGACACACATTCCGTGTGGGATCCCCTTACAGTCGACAATGCCCGCAGTGTCGTCGAAGTTCGTAGCTTTCTTGACTACACACCCCTTCCACCTTACTCGGCCCAACCCTGCGTGTTGATGGCCCAGCGCGGTGTGAGTCGGCTACTAGGTTTTAATCCATGCCAATGCCGAAGTCAAAATTCTTGTTCAAAAATTTCTCGGTAATACAATATACGTCAGGCGCACTGGGAGATATCTTGTTGAGTTTTATTTTTATTTTTATTTTTTTTTTGGGGAAGAAGGGGGGGAAAAAAAAAAGAGGTGAGAGAGAGGCAAGGCAGCCATGGATGATAATATTGCGCGTGGTTCGCGCCGAGCCCGCCATGTCGCAGCCTCTGAAGTGGAAGGAGCGCCGGAGAGAAGAAGATCGCGGCGTCAACAGCAGCAGCAGCAGAATCGAGGCCAGAACCAGACGTACGGCCACAGCCACGACCAGGAACAGGTGACGCCGAATTATTCGCATTCAACGCCCGGCCATCCTTTTGCTCAGAACGCTTCGCCACCGGGACTGGCGGCGGCGGGTGTGGCTCCGCATCCGTTTCGTTTGCACAGAAGTGAGTTGAGGGGATTTTTTTTTTTCGGGTTTGGTCTTGATTCTTCATGTCACGACCATTCAGTGTGTGTGTGTGTGTGTGTGTGTGTTTTAAGAGGTGGGATGCCTTTACAGCCACGGCTCTGGCTGGGCAAGCCGCTGTGACGCAGGAGAGCATCACGAGTTGTGCTTGATGTTGATTCACGCCGACATGGCGCCGTCTCGCTAACGTGTTTTGATTCCCAAGCCGCCCAATACACGGGCACGCGGCTCAGCATGCCCTACGACTCGGACGAGTCTGGCTCCGAGCCGGACTTGAGCGTCCTCGCCATGACGAGAGTGCGTCACACCGGCATGGAACAGCAGATGCGCACCACGAACACCAGGACCTATGATGAGGAAGCATTGCCGTCACAAGAGCAATATGACGCCGAGAATGCGAGTGTCGAGGATCACGTTGAAGAGGAGGACGAGGATGAGGAGGAGGATGAGGATGAGGAAGAAGAGCCCGACAAAGTTGTGAATCTGATTGACCCCGCCGATATTGGACTCAAGGAGATTTCGAATCTGGGCAGATTCACAGTCAGCAGCCACAAGCCCGGAAACGGCGTGGAGGAGCTACGGAGCGATGATCTTAAGTTGTACTGGCAGTGCGTAATCCGTATCACTTTCCTCGAAAACACAACAAGAAACAAGAGGCAAAAAAAAAAAGAAGAAGAAGAAGAAAAGGACTGAATCACTAACTAGCATGACCAAAACCTAGATCTGATGGCCCTCAACCACACAAACTCACAGTCTACTTCGTCAAGCGCGTCGGCATTCGTGACATCCGTTTCTTCGTCGACTACAACGAGGACGAATCCTACACGCCCACTAAGATCGTCTTCAAATCTGGCACGAGCGAGAACAACCTCATCGAGTTTGCCACCATGTCCATGAACAGCCCCGCGGGCTGGCAGCAGGTGCCTATCGCGGGCGCAGGCGGCGAGCCAGATGGCAACACGCTAGTATCATATGTCTTGCAGATGCAGATCCTGGAGAACCACCAGAACGGCAAGGATACGCACCTGAGAGGGATCAAAATCTACGCCTTTGACTCGGACGCTGCTCAGGCGGGGACCGCAAGCGCCGCAGAGGACATGGCTGACACCAGCACAAGTAAGGATGCTGGCGGTGCGTGGAACGCGAGCGATAAGCTGGGGGACATTGCGAGGAGTTTGGCCACGGCGAGACTGGAGGGCGGAGAGACGGGCTTCACGATTCCGGATTTCATGAGGGAGCCGGAGATTCGGTAAAGCATGTTATGGGCATCATGAGGAAGTGAGACGAAATAGAACAACATCGCGGGGGTGGATTTTAAAATACGCCAGTCTGCCTGGAGCATATCCAAGTCCCCATTTCATTTCATCTCAAAGGGCCATGATCCGCCCAACCGTGTTTTGATAATGATTAGTAGCATCTCTAAATGTAAGCGCATGATGTTCACATCCCCGTACACGACGACATCTACCGTCATGAAAAGGTAGGGAACTCCGACTGTCTGCAAGACCCAACGACATGTCTCCCCCATCACACATGAACATGATTGAGGGGTTCCGCGCATGAGTGGGCTGAATCACCGGCTAGGAAGGTGTCGCAAGGCATATATGTATATAATAGGGAATAACACACGCACAAATTAGTGGCCAGTCGGCTGCGCCTCTTTTTTTCGTGCAACAGAAGGGTCATCATTTGCTCCGTGGGGACACCGGTGGCGAAACCACGGGTGGAAAGGCTTCTAGAAACACCTGACTGTCGATCCAACGACCATGATACATACAATTCAATGGCTGGAGACGGACATTCTACACCCTTTTCCGCAGCTGGCTGATGACCCTGCGATACGGCACTGCCTCGCACCTCCGTCCACCTCTCCATGTACATGTATGTGAACGTTCAGTCGGGGGCCGTGCTGGAATCCGCCTTGCTTAGCATTGCACTCATTGTGTCGATCGCACCTGCTAGTATTGAACGGCCTGGCGCCTTCCACACCTGGCCGCACACCACCACCACCAAGGTGGCAGTGACGACCACAAGGTGCTTGCCACCAGTGGGTGCCCCGAACGGGACTCGTGCTGACAATAAGCAAGCCGAGAGATGGGCAGATCTCCAGGCCGGCCACCAGACTTCTTCGTCAACGTCAGATGTGATGTTACGATGTGATGTTACAATTCCCGAGAATGATAAATACTGTCCTTTTTGCGCACCCTGTGTCTCGCGCGTTTCTGTAACCATAACGAAGCCTCCTCGTCAACGCCGCCTACGATTGTATACTCGAACCTGCGACGCTGCGAGGTGAAACCCGTCGCATTTCAGCCAACACCGACCACACGTAACTCTCGTAACCATTCCTTCCTTGACTTCATCCACGGCATCCATCATGGCCGACACAAACGGTGGGGGATCCTCCAGCAAGGCGCCCGCGCCCGCGCCCGCGTACGAGTCTGGCTCAAAGATGGAGGTTCAGCCGCCCAAGCAAGAAGATCTACAGCAGAGCTATGCCACTCTTGTTGGCAACGATCCCAATCCCAAGGGCTGGTATGGCAGCATGAGTGAGTCGCCCTCCCTCAACAAATAATCTCGGTCGCCACCAAAAGCATGAGCGCTGACTCTGATGATGCAAAGTCAACGCCCTCGGTGCCTGCATTGGAACTCTGGGAGCCATTCCTTTCTGCTTCTGCTGCCCGAACCCATACAAGAATGTTCATCAGGGCAATGTCGGTCTCGTCACCAAGTTTGGCCGGTTCTACAAGGCCGTTGACCCCGGCCTGGTCAAAGTCAACCCTCTCAGTGAAAGGCTCATCCAGATCGATGTCAAGATTCAGACATCAGAGGTTCCCGAGCAGATCTGCATGACAAAGGACAACGTCAACTTGCGCCTGACCTCTGTCATCTACTACCACATCGTCGCTCCTCACAAAGCCGCCTTTGGTATCTCCAATGTACGTCAAGCGCTACTGGAGCGTACCCAGACGACGCTGCGACATGTCATCGGAGCGCGTATTCTGCAAGATGTGATTGAGCGTCGCGAAGAGATCGCCGAGTCTATTCGCGAGATTATTGAGGATGTTGCCGCTGGTTGGGGTGTCCAGGTCGAGAGCATGCTTATCAAGGACATCATCTTTAGCCAGGAGCTTCAGGAATCTCTCTCCATGGCCGCTCAGAGCAAGCGTATTGGTGAAAGCAAGATCATTGCCGCCAAGGCCGAGGTAAGTCGAAGCAGAAACGACCCTCTGGTTCATTGAAAACATTGCACAGTTCATGCTAAATACCTCTCCCAGGTCGAATCCGCCAAATTAATGCGACAAGCTGCCGATATCCTGAGCTCGGCCCCCGCCATGCAGATTCGATACCTCGAAGTTATGCAGGCCATGGCCAAGTCGGCCAACAGCAAGGTCATCTTCTTGCCCGGCGCGCACCAGAACCTGCAAGCCAGTTTCAATGCCCTTGGCTCTGGAGATGACAACGGCCAAGGCAGCGGTGTCGGCCGAAACCACACTGGCAACAACTTCAGTGACTTCGGAGATCAGGACCCGGTTTGCAAACAGCCATTAGTGCTCGTGTTGTAGAGAACATCTAACTATTCTGCCGTCAATAATTCCCCCGCATCGTGGAAAGACAACCAGAACGTGATCTGCTGACTCGGAGTGGTCTTGGTCGAATTAGTGTGGTCTACCTGATTTCAAGAATGCTTCCTCACGGGCAGCCATCTTCGTCTTCGACAAGGAATAAGCTCTGTCTTGATTATATCTTATGCCCTTAAAACGCTTTATATTATTATGATTTCCTTGGTATTATACCCGCTTTTTGCAACTTGAAAACGAAAATTTGTACGCTTTTCGCACAATATTGCTTTGTATTGATTGGTATCATTTGCTTTGCGTTTATGAAAGTACTCATAGGTCCAGACATGAGATTTTTCTTGGAAGCAAGGTTCCGACCCTAGGTGAGATGCCTCTCACAGCGACTGTTAGCCAAGAGAAGAAAACAAGGGGAAAAAAAAGAACATGTTGATGTAGAATTCTGCAGCGAATAGTCCGTCCGGTTGCTTGGTATTTAAGGAACATAAAATGCACACTCGTTTCTTATGATATCAATGTCTTTTTTGTAAACTAGTGAAGTTATTCGACTATAATATAATACCAAGTTGCCTTTTCAAGAAGTAATCACTACATCACCGTGATCAAATACCATGCATCTGACTAGTTGAATGAATACTGCCATTTTTGTATTCTAGTAAACAAAAGCTGTCCTCTCGCCTCAGCTCCCTACACAAGCACAGTCGTTTACAGAGACTGTGGCAATCAGTCGGAAACAGAAAAAGAAGGATAAAAAGAAACGTTAAAAGAAACAGCCATTCGCGCCCAATGCCATTAGAAAAGAGTTCAAGACCAGCCTAAAACGCCATCAAAGGGTGACCAGAAGATCCGAACGCCCCCGAGAACCCGGTCGCCCCTCCCACCCCAAAGAAAGTCTTAGGTATCAAATCATATATATCTACACATCGCAGACGGTATGCAAGCTTAGTCTGATTTCCCCGTTTTCTCTTCTGCTCTTCCCCCAAGAGAGTTGCCTGCTGAAGTTGCTATTTCCTCTTCCGACTTAACTTCTACTTAACGTTGGAGTGGCGCTTCGTCTTCTTCTGCTTTTTCTCCTTTTGGAGGTCAGCTTCATCGACGTCCTCGTTGTGCTTTCTCTTCTTCTTCTTCTCGGAACTAGGCTCCACCTTGGAGGGCGTGGATTGAGCTTCGGCCTTTCGCAGCTTCTTGAGTTCTTTCTTGCTGAAGACCTTGGGGGTGCCGTCGGCGCTGACTTGGACATCGCCACGCTCATACTTTCTTTTGAACTTCTTGACTGACAGGCCAGACAGCTCGGCTAGGCGCTCGTACTCGGCGCTCGACAACTTGGTCACCTTGTTGGCAGGGGTAGTGGCGTCGTTGTCGTCGCTCTCGTCGTCCTCACCATCCTTCATCTCGTTATCGGAGTCTTCTACCACAACTTCAATTTTGGGTTTCTTGTTTTTCTTTTCCTTATTGGGAGTAGCATCACCGTTGACCTCCTCGTTTGTGATGCCATCAGCGTCGGTGTTGTATCGCTTGGTCTCCTTGAGCATGAATGAACCGACACCAGTAATGTCACCCGATGGGGCTACGTTGGCACCCTTGGGCAGCGGTGGCTTGCCCTCAAGCCTCCGGAGATGATTCTCCAACTTGACGCGAGCAGTCAAACCGAGCATGGCGCGCTCTTCCTCATCATCCTCATCATCGTCGCCAAGCGCGTCGACACGTAGACCCAAAGCAGTCTTGGCTGCCAGCATACGGGCAATCTTACCCTTGTTGCGGCCGGTGGCCTGACCGATAAGGGAAGAGTGGTAAATCAGCCCGTACTTGGGTGTGTCATGCTTGGTCTTGAGAGCACGGAAGAGAGCCTTCTCGGCACCGAGGATCTGAATAGTGGAACCTGGCGACTTGGCGAGGTTGAGGAGGGAGCCGGCATGAGCGATCAGTCTAGCACCAACCAAGTAGCCAACGAGAGCCGACAGATTAGGAGCAATGGCGCGCATACGAGTCTCCAGATAGGAGGAGAGCTCGGCACGGTATTCGGAGTATTTGATGACCTGCTCGGCCAAGAGCTTAATGTTCTCCAAATCCTCGTCCATAATCTCAGTGCCCATACTAATCTCAGCAGCAGCCTTGATGGCAACTTCGACTTCTTCTGGGAGAATCTCAGAGAGATCGGTGTCTGAGACGTTGGTTCGCATGCCCACTGCGAGAATAACACGGGCATAGGCAAGGTTGTCATTCAAGATCTTGGCCATTTCGGGGAAGTGCCATCCGTACCATTCCTTGGTCCGCATAGCATACACGTTCAATTCTTTGTCCATGTCGTCAAGGAGCTTGACGGCTTGGATGATCATGGAGTCGACCTTGTCGGCAGAGAACTTGAGTTTATGACGGGACATTGAGTGGGAGAGACCAAGCGACATGCGGTCGACGATTTCCTGCTCAAGGCCAGGAATGAGCGATGAGAGATGTTCTCGGATTCCTCGGAAGACTTCCATAGTGTTGGAGCCAGACACAGGGGAGATGTTGAACTGGGGCAAGTTGGAGATGGCAGTTCCCAGCTTCATGTCGGCAACGGCAAGGGAAGCCTTTTTTTCGGTCTTGAGTTCGTCGAGCAGGGTCGTCAAAAACTCGGGGACTTTGCCCTCCTTGAGAGATGCGGCTTCCTCAAGGGCCATGGCGGCGCTTTCGAACTTGACGAACTTTTTCAACTTCAGCCTTCAAAGTTTTTGTTAGCAGGCAGAATTTTGGGAATTTGATCTGGATGGAACAGGGAAGAGGGTTTCTCACATTTCGACCAGCTTCTCGGGACGACCAAGCTCTGCGGCAAGGTCTTTATTTTTGAACAACTTCTTGTCGGCAGCCTTGAATAGGCCGTAGCTGAGGTAAAATTAGCCATGGTTTTCCGATGTTCGGACAGGGCCTTGTCTCCAGCTGGAGAATAGGACTGGGCAAGAATAAAAATGCTCACCCTGCAGGCGTTTCGGCAAGAACGAAGAGAGACATTTTGGAAGAATTCAGACTCCCTCGTACGGTCTTTCTCGAGTCGATTGGGATTCTCCTTCCTTGCGAGGCGCAATTGCAGTCGATGTGCGCACGCGAGTACAATGTAATGGAAAAATTTTAGTCAAGAAATAGCTTCAGTCCCCACCCATTTTTTTTTTTGGCTTCAGTGCTGCACACAAGTGGGCAGCCAAAGGGGACTTTAGCAGGCCATCGGCGCCTCTTTTCTCCGGAAAGCCTTTTTGGTGTGGTGGGGCCACTAACGTCTTTGCAGGAAACCTCGAAGTCACAGGGACGTACATAATAGTGGCTGCGCTTTGTCCCAACTTCAGAGGCAGAAGCATCGCACTTCACGCATTCAATCTTCATGCTGACACGCCAGCCATCGTTGCTGCTACTACTTACTTCGCCACGCAACTTTCGAAGACGAGGAGAAACTAGGCGAGATGGAGGGCCTCTACTTCAACGTGAACAACGGGTTTGTCGCTTCCCAGTCGCCTGCATAATTAGAGAGCACCACTGACGATGATACCAGCTATGTTGAGGGCATTGTCCGGGGATATCGCAATGGCTTGCTGACTAGCCCTGCCTATAACAACCTAACGCAATGTGAAACGATTGATGGTATGATGCTGATTTTTTTTTTCTTTGGAGGGACCAGGCCGCGTGTGCGATGGCTAACGGAAGGGCTTAGATCTCAAGCTACAACTCGGGCCCGCATACGGCGACTTTCTCGCCTCCTTGCCACCTAATCCATCGACATCCAGCCTTGCGGCCAAGACGACAGACAAGCTCGTTGCCGAATTTCGATATGTTCGAGCCAACGCAGTGGGCTCGTTGGCGAAATTCATGGACTACGTCACGTATGGTTACATGATTGATAACGTGGCGCTACTCATCACTGGTACCCTTCACGAAAGAGATACGCGAGAACTTCTCGAAAGATGTCATCCCTTGGGATGGTTCGAGACCATGCCTGTTCTTTGCGTTGCGACAAATATCGAAGAGCTCTACAACAGTGTTTTGATCGAAACACCCCTTGCGCAGTACTTCAAGGGCAGCCTCAGTCATCAAGATTTGGACGAGCTCAACATCGAGATTGTTCGAAACACATTATACAAGAACTACCTCGAAGACTTCTACAACTTTGTCAACTCACATCCTGACATGATCGGCACGCCGACAGCAGAAGTGATGTCAGAGATCCTCGAGTTCGAGGCTGACCGTAGAGCTATAAACATCACACTGAACTCTTTTGGAACTGAGTTGTCCAAGGCAGACCGTAAGAAGCTCTATCCAGCCTTCGGAAAGCTATACCCAGAGGGATCACTCATGTTGTCTCGAGCGGATGATGCTGAAGGTGTTCGCCTGGCTGTTGAAGGCGTGCACGATTACAAGTCATTCTTTGACGCAGCGTCACTGGGCGGCTCCTCTGGCCCTGGAAACATGGGAGGCGGTTCTTCTGATGGAAAGACATTAGAGGACATGTTTTACCAGAAAGAAATGGAGATTTCTAAGAATGCCTTCACAAGACAGTTCACGTACGCCATCGTATATGCGTGGGTGAAACTGCGAGAACAGGTGAGCTCCCCCATAGTGCCGGATGATACGCCACAAATGAATTCTGCTAACAAATAGAAAGGAAATCCGAAACATTACATGGATTGCTGAATGCATAGCTCAGAGCCAGAAGGATCGCATTGGCAATTTTATCAGCGTGTTTTGAAAGTGCAGAACAGTGTGTTTGTCGTTGTTTTTGTTGTTGTTTATTAGCATCGCTTGTAGTATATGACCACCGCATAGGACGGCTTGCTCACAAATGGCGCATTATGATAGAGGCTAAATGTGTTCATCCATTCATGTCGGACGTGCAAATTGTCCACTGAGTGGCTTGATATTGTACATATGAAGGTAGTAGTCTACAACATTTCTTACAAGTCGATCTGTCCCTTCCAAGTGGCTGGTGTTAAGCCCAGCTTCTCAATCATGTGTGTCCAACGCTCGCTGCCCCTTTCTCTTCGCTCCATATACGCTAGCAGTTTCTGTCTGCGGTGGACAAGCAGTCTCAAGTTCCTCTTATTATGCTTGTCTTTATAACCCCGGTTGACCAGCAAAGCTTTGGACAGGGTGCGAATCTTTGCCGTCAAGATGGCAATCTGTACCTCGGAGCTGCCAGTATCGGGACCGGCGCGGCCAGGCATGGGTATGGTGTTTGGATTGATAGATTGAGGTTTTGGTGCGAGAAACTTGTCGGTCTTGTGGCGGCCAAACTCGTCTACGATGCGACGGACATTGGCGTGAAATCGATCCCGGGCGCTACTGTTTCGCAGCGATGTTATCCTCCGCAGTGCTTCAACAGCCTTGGCGTGATTCTGCTCGTATTTCCTCTCCGGGTCTTCTTCCAAGCCAGATCTCATTTGTGCGGATACAACACCAATGATAGGTTTTCCGAGAGCGTAGGCGTGTTTGGTAGCCTCCTCCAACTCAGCATCCGTCAGAAAGTGATTCCTCAGGCCGGGCGTTGTCGGCAACTCGTGCGGTGTTCCAAGAATGTTGCCACTGGCGTCCCGGGGTACTTCGCTCTGGCCAACTTGCCCAGCAGTATCGAGGGACTCGAGAAATGGCGTCGTCTTGCCCAGCACGGGATTGCCCCATGCCTCATCCCGCTGCTTCTGCAGCTCCTCGCGACGCTTCAGGTTGGCATTCTTCCGTTGCTGCGCCTGCGCCCACTTATAAGGATCTTGCTTCGCTTTACGCTTCTTCTCCCTTTGCGAGAGATTGGCGGTATGAATGAAGGGTAAGAAGTTGGGAGTCACGGTCCGAGTTGCTGGCCGAAGGCATACTGATGGAGCAGTTAGATCAATGCCCAAAACCTGACACTACGTACACCCTTTGAAAAAGGGGGGAAACGAGATTTCGCTCACAATTGACAGTGCCAAGCCGCTGAAGCACCTCTATTCTGGGAGGCATAGCTGCATAGGTGCTGGCCGACAGACCAACAGAGAAACAGATCAAGATGTCTGGTTCCAGGAAACCGTCCGTGATAACTTCAATCAAGGTCAAATCAGTTCCTCAAAATTTCCACACCGTCGTCCCCTCTTGGCCAAATAAGTGGAACCCGGAGCTAATCGCACCAGGCACGTGATGATAAGATATACATAGGTCGAGCCGAAAAGATGTACGCTAGTCCTGTTCTGGTACTAGTGTCCTCAGGGCTCCCACCAACACACATTTTCGGAAATTCTTGAGGTTTCTCGCGAACTTTTTTTGCGACTTGCACGATCCCGCAAACCACCAGCAACTTCCTTCTTCCCCCTTCACACATCCCCAACCCCACGGAAGAAATCAGACAACATGGCCCCCAGCAACCTGCCGTCGGTCCTCAACGCGACCAGTGCGGACATCGAGATGCTCCTGGCCGCTCAAACCCACGTCGGGAGCAAGAACCTCCAGGTGCATATGGAGCCCTACCTGTGGAAGACCCGTGCCGATGGTGTCAACATTATCAACATTGGCAAGACCTGGTACGTTTTGAAACTTGCGCTGGGGAAGACATAGGGAGGGGCTAGGTGGCTCTCCAGACGGAAAATGAGCTGCCATGTTCTACTTGGAAACGTACTGCAGCGCGCCCTTTTTGCTTGAGAATGCGGCCCGCCATCTCTGAACGGGCGAACTAGATGCATGGCCAATTGCCAGCCAGCTTTCTCATAGGTTCAAAAATCAGAAACTAACAAAGCTACGTCCAGGGAGAAGATCGTCCTCGCTGCCCGTATCATCGTCGCCATTGACAACCCCGCCGACATTTGCGTCATCTCCGCCCGTCCCTACGGTCAGCGTGCTGTCCTCAAATTCGCCGCCCACATCGGTGCCTCCTCCATCGCCGGTCGCTTCACCCCCGGTTCCTTCACCAACTACATCACTCGATCCTTCAAGGAGCCCCGCCTGATCATCGTCACCGACCCCCGCACCGATGCCCAGGCCATCAAGGAGGCTTCCTACGTCAACATCCCCGTGATTGCCCTCTGCGACACCGACTCCTCCACCGAGTACGTCGACGTTGCCATCCCCACCAACAACAAGGGTCGTCACGCCATCGGTACCATCTGGTGGCTGCTCGCCCGTGAGGTCCTCCGTCTCCGTGGCTCCATCAAGGACCGCGAGACCTGGGACGTCATGCCCGATCTGTTCTTCTGTATGTTACTCCGTCTCCGAAACTGTTCCCAAATCACTCGCCTTGTTTTTTTTTTTTTTTGTTTCTCCGCAACATAAAGCAGACAAAGCTGTCCGCTCCCATGGAATATCTTTTTTTTAGCTAATCCAACCAAACAGACCGCGACCCCGACACCGAGGCCGACGAGAAGGCCGACGAGGACAAGCCCGCCGAGGACGAGGCTGCCGCCCCTGCTGCCGAGACCGCGCCCGCCGCCGCCGCCGGTGAGTGGGAGGCCAGCGCTCCTGGCTTCTCCGGCGCTGCCACCGGTACCTGGGACGGTGCCGAGGCCGGCGACTGGGCTGCTTCTGGCACCGGCGAGTGGGCCGAGCCCCCCAAGGAGCAGTCTCAATGGTAGAACCCTGAGACTGCCGAGGGTGGATCAATGGGCGCTGCTCCCACCACAACAAGCTGGTAAACTTCAAATGGTCATGTCATGACAAGAACCACGCAAAAGAAAAACAAAAAAGTGAAGAAACTTGTTCATCAGGCGATACCCACGGCTTTTTAGCAAGGAAATGGGGTGGGAAAATCGAACAAAAGAAAGAAATACACAATGTCGTTATAAAAAAAAAGGAGAAAAAAAAAACCTTAACTGCCCTCCCTTGGAGACTGGTACAATCGTGGCCGGCACTTATGAGGGAAAGATACTCTCTCCTCTTACCTTCTCAGCACATCCGCCCTTTCTTTTTTTTCCTACTTCTGTTTTCTCTCCGCCTGCCCAACTTGTGTTTTCTTCTCACTTACCCCGGTCCATGCGGCCTGGAAGGTAGATTCGTTTCGAATAACGGCGGTGCGCGGATATGAAGTGAATCCGAAGATGTGCTCTGAGACAAAAGGGAGAGAGGGAAAGCCCTGTGCTGCCCGAGGGGATGGACTTGATCGTTATTCCGCTGGGATCCGATAAGGGCATTCTTGTTTCTTTTTTTCCTTTTTTTTTTTTTTTTTTCATTGGTGGCATTGTGGGAAAAGGTAGCTGATAGTTATCTCCGGTTAAATGAGACATGGAGACGTTTTTGAGAAAGAATAGTTCATTGGAGACATGAGGCATGCATGGTGCCTCGCTCCGCTGTTACGTGCAAGCGTGGGTTTTTGGTAGAATACGTGACTGAACGAAAACGTAAGATTGCACGTCATGGACTGCGAGGCAATGCATGACAGCAGAGTAGGTTTTCGGCATAGCAATCCGTGGGCTGCACCATCTTAAGCAAGTCGACGCGGCCGGTCCATCACTTTAGCCCCATCGCGCACCATTCTGGATGAAGCCATACGTACCTTCCTTCATCCGCAAGACCACCAATTTCGTCCTACTCATTCGTCGTATGTCACTCACAGAGATTTTTCAAGAATACCATTTTCATTCATCTACCAAGCCTAATCCGTCTCTACTGGGTATATCCGATTCGTCGCCAAAAGAAAACCCTCCATCATATCTTATTGCCCCTGAGCCTCCATCCCGTTTCCCAAACAAAAGCCCCTAGACAAAGTGGTATATAGCAAAAAAAAAAAAAGCTCCTCGCTTCAGTACAAACGGCAGAGCAAGTAAGTAATGGCTTGCTCGTGTATGCGCGAGGCTAAAGAACAAAGAAGACGGTTTTTGCGCCGAACATGTGCGTGTGAGTGCGTGTCTGCCATGTGGTGCAAACCATGGCAAAATGCAAGTTTGAAATGAGACAAATACCGTCGATTCGTCGAGGACGAATTGGTCTTCGCTCGAGATGAAAAAAAAATATATACAAATCGCTGGATGGCTGTGTACAAGTAGACGGATGCGAAGAAGAAGAAGAAGAAGAAGAAGAAGAAGAAGGGGAAGGGGAAATCCTGTAAAGAAAGCGCTGATTTGCTGTGCGGCATGCACATAATGTAGCCAAGTTTCATCATTATTCGTCCTCGGGCAGGCCGCGGAGAAGCTCACTCGAGGTTCTGCGAGTATTTTCGAATCTCATTGTCGCTCAACGCTCCGATCCAAAGGCAGCGCTCAGTCACGCCTTCGATTGGCTGGAACGTGTACCGAGTGCTTGCCTCCAGGAGACGAAGCAGTGTCTTCACCACAGCGGCTCCGCACCGGCATTTCTCAAAGTTGACCAGGGGTGCATTTGTCGGCGAACCGGCAATTTCCGAGGGCCGCTGGGCATTGTAGAGCAAGTCGTGCGTATAGATTCCAACAAATGGGATGCAGCCTCCGTCTGTGCCGACTTCCATTTCTTCTCGAATGTTGTGAAAATTCCTACTGGGCGTGACGAGTACTTCAAGGTCATGCAACGTCTGAAGATCTCTTTCGGGCACCAGTTCCCATGTCTTGGATAGTCGAGATACCTCGTTGCTCGATAAAGCAATGGTAAGCTGCGCAAGAGTAGCAAAGTTGCGGTATCGTCGACAGTGGGCGGCAATGTGAATGAGCTTGATGATACACCTTGCTCTCTCCTCCACTTGCTGTGTAAGAACTATTTCTGATATTGCCCATTTCACCATGATGTTGAAACGGGCGATGACGACGTTTACTCCCTGCGCATCAATGTTTCGCAGGAAATCTACCCAAGAACGAGAATCGCTGCAGGCAAAATGCTTCCAGCTCATGTCAGTTAGTTCTCTCCAGTCAATCTCGGTCAGAGCGTCTTTCTCGATTAGAGTGAATTGCTGGGCCAGAACATCGGAATCGAAAGCAAGAATGAATGGTAGATGAACCGAGTGCTTGGGAGTTGTCGCTGTGTTTGTGTTTCGCTGCGTCGCATTGGAAAGTGGCTCTCCATGCCGTGATATTTCTGCGGTCGATCTCGGACTCTCACTGCAGCCCACGACTGGTGTCAGCTCTGGCGTTGGAGGCAACGGTTTTTTAGGCCGGGCGTCCGATTTGCCAGGAGCTACAACCCCATCTGGAGACATGGCTAATGCCTGAACCAAGGTGATTGGAGGAGAGGAAGGACGTGACCTCATGACCATCGGCTCACCTGAAAGAAGATGCGAAGGTGAGCCACAATCAGACACGTGTTCGACTCGTATATCGCCTTCTCGTTGCGAAACAGTGTCGGCGTCGTCGTCATCATCGTCGACAACATCAACATGAACATCATCATCGGATAAATCAGACGATAGATCAGAGCTATCCGCGCCGTCATCTTTCAAGAAAGATGCGTCTTCCATCACAGAGGCCATAGAAAACACCGCCTCACCTGCCTCTACCTTCTCCATGGACGCTGTCTTCTGAACGAGTTCAAAGGAAGAAGAGTATTGATCCCCAGGGGTCATGTTTTGGAACTGCTCCAGGCCTGGCTCATTGAGCGACTCCTCGTCATCCGAGCCTCGGAAAATCGACCTTTCAGTCCAAGCTTGTGTGACTGGCTCGGTTGTCTCATCGCCCAGGCCTCGCTGTAACAGCGGAATAGAGCAATAGGAATCACGAGAGCCCTCTGAAAGAAATGATCTCAATTCCGTGGGCGATAAATGTGCGTCCCGTGCTTGTCCATCTGTTGCGCCCCAAAAGGTGGGAGAGGCCTCGTCCAAGGCTGGACGCATCGACAACCCGTCCACATTGCCCAGCTTGGGTGTCTTGTCAGGATCTGCACCGGTGGGCTGCTCTGTGATAGAGGGACGCTCAGCATTCATTTCGGCTTCAACGGCAGTATTCTCCACTGGCCGTGGGTTCTGCCCAATGATGGACAGGTTGATCGGTTTCTTGGGCAAAAATTTGCCTTCCAGCTTCAAAAGCGCCGACTCTATGCCGTCGTCGTCGTCGTCGTCGTCGGGAATCTGTGCCAGCTTCTGCGCCTCAGCCTCGAACGACGGTCGCATGATGGGCTTGGAAGAGTGCGTGCTAAAGAGCGATAGATCCCGTTTTTTAGGTTTCTCTGCCAGTGGACCGAGCGAGAACACATCAGCACGCCCTTGATCACGGGATTCGATGCCGGCGACGAATTCTCCAGCAGAATTGGGGCGAGAACTGAGCATGTGTGAACTGCGAATAGACTCCGTGTAGGTAGCAAGAGAGCCAACAGATTGTGATCGCCGCAAGACAAACCGGTCTAGATCACCTACATTTATGACTGCTTTCAGATCGCCCCCGGGCCGCCTTCGCAGCACACGAAGTGGCTCAGGAATAGCGACTTGCGTAAAATGGTCTCTATAGAGGCCTCCTGAATCGGTAGTTGCATCGAGGCTTCGAAAAGTAGGTGGGATACCAACGCTTCCAAAGGAGGTGTCTCGACGATGCAACAACACCGAGTTGAGCGATTGCTGGCTCCTCCAGGACCGAGCTCTCCGATGTGGACGGGAGACTCCACGACTTGAAAGCCGGCCTTCTCCACCTGGTCGTATTGCAGACATGGACGGCTGGGTGTGATATTCAGAGGTGCGTAGGCTGTGACTGCCTTCTAGTGTTGCCAGGTCAGGTATGAAAGGAGGCAAAACATCCTCGACCACATTTGCCCCTACGACACGCGGGTTGAGAAGATGAGATGACCGTCTAGGTATTCCGCCGTCGAAACTGTGTGAGGGAGGCGTGTTCGGTGGCGTTGGATCTGCACCGCCTCGCACAAGGGAATCGCAAAAAGTGTCTACCGATGGAATTTCGACGCCGTGCGTTCCGTGAACCGAGGGCAATTCAAATGGCACAGTATCATCCACGATCACAATGGATTTGCTACCGACTGTGATGGCCATGTCGCTGAATGGCCTTTGCCTATGATGTTGCGTTAAAGCTTCTAGTGTAGTCGAGTCCACACGAGATGCTGAGTTTTCCGGAAATGTGGACAGTAAAGGTGCCGACTTTAGAGGAGGCTGTATCGAAACGCCCCCAGACTGCTGACCATGAGTTCTGCCACCGGCGGCGGCAGTGGCCGCTTCCTCTTCCTCCTCACGGATGGCCTTCTTGAAATCCTCGGCGACCTCAGCCCCGAGGAGATCGATTCTGACCGGCGGCCGAGAGCCATTTTGGCGAATAGTGGTTCCCTGAGGCACAACAGCTGTTCCGGGGAGTCGATTGACTGTGGCACTTCTCGGCCCCGCGAATTGGATGTCGGTAAAGGCTTGTTGAGCGGGATGCAAACCTTGACCCCTATTCTTCAGGGCTTTGCGGACGCTTCGAAGGAGCTTTCGCATGCCATAGCCAGACGTAGCACCACCCGACATACCATCCTTAGTGAAATCGCGGCTCTTGGGTTGGAAAACAGTTGTCTGCCGGTTTGCATGACCATGTCGTCCTGAAGGATGAACGTCGACGAAGGCTTGGCCTGGAGGGAGCAAATTGCCGCGAACAAGACTTCCACCAGAGCATGGCGCTGGCAAGCATTCCTGATCTGTGGAAGATGCCCGATCAGAGTGGTGCTCCCGTAACGAGTCGGAAAGACTGTTGTTGCGCTTGTGTGCTTGCGTTGGGCGTACTCGTTTGCCAACGAGAGCCTTTGGTGTCGTTGCTATCGGACCAGTAGTGGCATTGCCAACTGCGGTTGAGGGCACGGGATGCGCCGCCAGCAAATGAGCTGTGTTCTGGTTGAAGCTCTTCATGTTCTTGCCGGGAAATGAGCAGGATACGATGTCCATGCTGGCCAAGCTATAAGGCGACGTGGGGCGTTGCTCTGGGTTCCGAGGGCCGCTTGTCTGGAACTCCGGTGTTCCAGGACGATTATCCAGGACAACAAAGTCTCCGACTGGTGTGGGGTTGGGGATTTCGCTGCGGAGGGTGGCGCGCTGTGCCTGAAGGTGGGAAGGACTTGGCGATGGCATCGCCACAGCATCATGCTGATGCGGCTCGATCGGCAACGTCTCCGGTGCAGTAGTAGGATCTAGATGAGGATCGCGGCTCCCGGCAATGCCTCCAGGGGTGACGGCGATGTCCGGGCCAAGAGAATCGTCGAACTCGTCCCCGTCCCAAAACTGCGCGCAGACCCTGCGCCAACACTTTTTGAGCTCGGCAAGAATCCTGATTTGGACCCTACGAGAATAAAAATCTTGTGATAGCTCATCAACAAAATCATTTAGTAGGTTACAAAATGTGAGGCGCAGGCTGTGCTCGAGGAGGAAGTCGTCCACAAAATAGTTCAGTATCCAGTGTCGTAGAGCAACAAAAGTTCGAACGCGGACAATCATGCCCACCTCGTCGTCGCGATCCAGAGCCCACCGCAGTCGGGCGACCAGCATTCTAAGAAGATCGGACGGCTCCAGGAAGGACCTAAAGGTAAGGAAGAAATCGGAGATGAGCTCATAGTCGAGAAAACTAGGGGACGTTATTTCAGCTACTAGCCGAGGAGGAGTCGCTGCCGTGACTGCGCCTGCAGCGGAGTATCGTACAATCAGCCCGTCGTCGCAGGAGGGTTTGAAAGTCAAGTCTGTGAACATGGCAGGTTCAATGACCATTTGTGTTGACATGTACGTAGAGCGCAATGGGCATAGCAATCGAGGGGGAGGTACGCCAGGGGCCCCGCGTTGTGCCACAAAATGTGTGTGAGATGTCGGAACAGCCAAGGCTTTGGGCCGTTTTCGGGCTGAGGAGCCACGGACAGTAGAATTAGGAGGTAAAGACGAGGAGTTGAGACCCGTCGATATGGTGCTGGAACGCGCGTCCTCGGTAGGCGCGTACGAGGAACCTCGTAGCATTGGAGTTCCTCGCAAAGTGAAACGGGGGGTTCCGAGTCGCCATGATGGTATGTTGACATTGAGCATGGGCCCATTGGCGATTGCGTTCAAGTCATCCATGGTCCGAGGGCGTTGCTCGTCCCGACCCTGGGCGGTGGAGATGGCGACTTTGAAAACATGCGAGTCCTGGTCCCTGTTGGCACTCGCTTCGTGAACTGTGCTATCCGACATGGCTCGTCGATGTCGTATGGGGCGACTCGAAGTTTCCGCACCCGAGGTGAGCTGTCTGTCACCAGCGAGCGGTGTCGCACTGGTGGTGGGAGTCCATGGTGTTGTTTGTAAACTGCCTTCATCTTCCCCTCTCTTCTTGGTGTTGGCGTCAGCAAGGTTTGCTCTGTTGCTCTGGCTCCAGCTATCCACAATAGCGGTGCTTGGTGGCGTTATGGGGAAAGTAAAGTTTGGCTGGGGATGGCGTTGGTGAGCAGGTCGAACGCTAGGCCTAAGACCAACAAGTCAGCATTCCATCACGAAAACCATCATCACAGGGGCACATCAGAGTGGGATCCCTCGGCAAGCCCCTCATTGACCACGTGTGTCTCTCATGAGTCTCATCAACCCGCATCGTACCTGAGATAAATCCTCCCATTGTTCCCCACATTTGCCACAGTAAATTGACGCCCCTCGCGACCAGCTGAGCTGCCGTCTGGTACAACCTCGTTGGCGTTGTCCATGTCGGTCCCTATCCTTCCCGTCATGCCTCGTATTCTTCCGCGAGACCGTCTCTCTGACAATGGCACAAGAGGTTTGGACGCAGTCGAGGTCCCGCGCGCAAAGGTTCTCGGAATCCATTTCGTCGTCGTAGGTTTGGCTGCGGACGCCGATGTCTTTGTGGCGACAGGTCTGGATAATAGAGGGGAGACCTTTCGTGGTTTCTCGTCCTTTGCCGCGGCGCGCTTTGGTGATGTTTGTGTTCGAGGTCGATGTCCCGTTAGAGTGGCTGAGGCCGATAGGCTTGGAAACGAAGGCCGCGTTACGTCCAGAGTATCAGCGGAGGCCATGGCCTTACGATTTTTATGCAAGGTTGTGAGCCTGTGTTACTCGGGACCGTCGTCACTGCATTGCAGAGATGCACTCGCGTCAGTACGGTCAGTACGCCGGGGTAAGCAAAGGCTGAAAGGCTGCACCAAGTAAAATTACATTGTAGACGTACCGTTGCCCGAGGCTCCATAAAGCGACCGTTGCTCAGCCTCAGCACAGCCTCATAGGCTGGACGATGACGTGCTCAGGACGAAATTTAATATCCCAAGGGGCTCGGAGATGTATGAGGAGGACGACCGCCTTGGTGCATCTATTCGCATAGGGTTGGAGGTGAGCAGAGCACAGCAGAGCAGGATAGGACAGGAAATATCATGGGAGCGAGCGGGATTGGGGCGTCGTTGACACCAGCAAGTCATCGGTTTATTAGGAGTGTCATCGCGATAGCTGGAAGGGGGGGGGAGGGACCTCGTTCTGAAGCCGGAGGTATTATGTAAGGTAAATAACGAAAAACTAATACAATGTAACTTTGTACAAAAGAGGGGCTAAAGTGGGTCGCTTGTCCGTAAATTAGAAAAACTACGGACTACATTTTCTCATATACATTTTGGCACTCAGAAACATAACAAATATCTCCTTGGAGCCGGTAAGGCTACACTTTCGTACCGACTCACTTGTTTTCGCTGGCACTAGGGGGTGACCTTGAGTAATAATTTTTCTGATTAGTTAATATCCCAGGCGGTACGAAAGTGTAGCCTTACCGGCTCCAAGGAGATGGTTTTTCTAATTTACGGCTAAACTACCCACTTTTAAACCCACTGTTGTATATAGCATTTTCCTTAGGATTTTAGTCTATAAGATTATGTAATTTATAAATTACTATCTTCTATTATAAGCTAGATATAAAAATAAAACAAAATAATTACAAAAACATTACATTACATGAGTGCAATGCTCTGGCTCTAAAAATACGCACTAAATATAGGAAAGCCCTAGTCCGTAGTTTTAACGTAATAGCAGGTCTAAAAATAGGGCGTGACTATCAAGCACCCGCTCCTGCGTATTTAGCACCCCTAAATGTGGCTAAGGTGGCTGCGATAACCAATACTAGCCGCCTATAGTAAATTATATAGTAGCTTTATACTAAGTATCTAACCGCTCCCTAACTACCCCTTGCCCTAGCTAAATTATCTTTGCCTATAGCGCTACCTTTGCTATAACCCTCTCTTATAATTATAATAATAATTAAGCCTAAAAGTCTTATATAGGCTAATTATTAATATATAATATATCTTATAATAGTAAAGTATATTATTATATAACTATTCCTATATTATTAGCCTTAATATTATCTAAAATCTCTAGTGTTAAGGTATTAGAGTTATTAGAGTTATAGTTAGTAAGCCTATTAAGTGTATACTTATATAACTAAGAATGCTTTATACTAGGCTTATATAGATTATTATTAATATTATTAGGGACTTTAATAACCTTATATAAAGCTATTTAAACTATACTAATTATAGTAAGTACTATTAAGGGCAGTGGTTATAGGGCATTATAAGCCTTATAAGCCTTATTAGCCTCTCTTACCTAGGTATGTTTAAAAGCAGACAGCTTACGTAAAGTCCTTATAATAGGATTCCTTTTCTCTAACCTAAGAGCCCCCTAAGGCCTGTGTCAGGAGCGCAGAGGTTAGAGACAGGACATTCATTAGAGCGAATCTTCGAAGGACCTTTAGGCCGCGTAAATAACAAAGAGGCTAGCTAGCTATAAGATAGCTATATGCTTATAGAGTAAGATATTCCTTAAAGACTACATATATTATTAGTACTAGGTTAGAGATTAAAACCTTTATATACCTACCCCTAGCTAGTATTTTCCTAGTAATAACTATAAGAATCTTAGCTATTACTTTATTTATTTAACCTTATGCTTAAGCTATAATAAATTAATCTCTTTAAAACCCTTTTAAGGATATAAACTATTAGCTAGATTATTATATAACTAATACTTTAAAGATCTATATAAAACACACTAGTACCTTATAATAATAAAGCTATAAATAATTAGAAAGGTAAAGAACCCTTATAATCTAGAACTATAGATAATAATAGGGTATAGTAAATACTACCTAATCCTAATCTAGGTAAAGGTATAAATAATATAAATAACCTAGATAAAGCATTATAAAGATCCTATAAGGTTATATAAGCTAAGCTATATTATCTTTAGAAAATATAGGAGATTCTATAAATAAAGGTATAGATTAAAGAGCTTAAAATAAATCTAGGATTAGCTAGACTTTCTCTAGGACTTATAATTACCCCTTAAACTTTAGCTATAGTTTTACTAGTAATCTATAGTAACTTAGTAGTAATTATATAGTAAAATAGTTTTATTAAGATATAGATAAAAATACCTATATATAAAGGGGATATATATAAGAACCTATAGAATTTCCTAGTAAATTTAGATATATTATTTAAATTAGACTACTATACCTTTAAGGATAATACTACTAAGGTAATATATATAGGTAGCTACCTAGCTAATAATATAAAGTAATAATAAATATATTATATAGCTATAAATAGGTATATAAATTACTTATTATTTATATAGGTAGGTTTTCTAAAATAGCTAAAAACTAGAATAATAAATAAAGGTATAAGATACTCAGAAGTAATAAGAATATTACTAAATCTTAGGTAGAAAAGTAACTAATTATTTTAAGCCTTTATAAAAGCTTAGACTAAGGTAAAAGCTAAGTTACCTAAAGTAATCCTAATATATCTATAAATTACTATTTTTCTAAATAGCTCAAATAATACTATAAGAAAGTAAATAATTAGCTAAGAGATTCTAATAACTTAGAGCTAGTTATAAGGCTAGGGTAAGAAAGCAGAGATTATAATAAGTTTAGGCTAAAGTAATAAAAAAAGTTAAAACCTTAAAAGAAAGAGGTAATACTTTATATTACCTATAAATAAGGTATAGTAATAAAGTAAAGATTAAGTAAAAAAGCTATTTCTAGTATACTATAAATATAGAAAGCCTAGATATACTATACTAGCTTATTAAGCACTAGACTATTTTACCTATAAAAGTAATAAGTATATAACTAAAAGGTATAGTAAAAGCAGTAATAAAGCTATATTACCTAATATAATACTAGTTTAAATAGCATAAACCTAGGAATATAATCTTACTATAGAATACCCTATAGATAATAGAATAAGAATATAGGTATCTCTATAATAAGATAACTAGTAATTAGCTATAAAAGCACTATTTAATATAAGTATATAGTTTTTAATAATTTATTCTAAATTATTATTAAAAAAGGATTAGAAGAATATAATCTAATTAGACTAGGTACTAGAGAGTGTAAGCTAAAAAGAGATTCTATATTAAGAGATCTTAAAAATATTAATAAAAGTAAAAAATAGTATAGGATTTATAAAAGTCTATTAAGTTAGTTACTATATTACTAATATAGGTAAAGGGATAATACTAGGTATAGATTAGACTAAAGAATATTTACCTATAATTATATATTAGGATTAGGGATTTTAGAGATATTTAGTAACTATAGAATACCTCTTCTTTATTTATAGTAAGTAGTAAATATATAAAGAGAAAAAATAAGTAGTGGTTTTATTACTATTTAAGGTAATAAAGATTAGGCTAAGTATTCTAAAAAATAAAAATTAGAAAGAAAAGGGTAAGGACTAATTAAAGAACCTAGTAGTAATAAAAGTATAATTAAATAGTAAAGTAGCTATATAGTTACTAGAATATACTTACTAGTAGTAAAAAAGTAAAGGTATTATAGTTATACTAATTTTAGAAAGTATAAGTAGTAAATAAGCTATATTAAATTAAGGTATAAGTACCTAATACCCTATACTAATAATTCTAAAGAAATATATAGAGTTTATAAATATTTTTTCTAAAGAGCTAGTAAGTAAGCTTCCTAAACTAGGGGGCTATACTTATATAATTAAATTAGAAGAAAGCAAAACATTACCTTAGGGGCCTATATATAATTTAGCTAAAAAGAAACTATTAGTTCTTAAAGAGTACCTTATAAGTATATAGCTTAAAGGGTAAATTAGAAGATTAGTTAGCCTAGCTAAAGCCCTAATTTTATTTATTCTAAAGAAAGAAGGGAAATTAAGGCTTTATATAGATTATAAGGGCTTAAATAAGATTATAATTAAGAATAAGGCCCCTTTACCCCTTATTACTAAAATCCTTAATTAATTAGTAAGTATAGTTATTTTTATAGTCCTTAATCTAAAAGATATATACTACTAGCTATATATTTACTTAGGTAATAAGTAGAAAATAGCCTTTTATTATTACTATAGCTACTTTAAATATCTTATAATACTATTTAGACTAGTTAACACACTAGTAACCTTTTAGGAGTATATTAATAATACTCTTAAAGGACTTATTAATAAGACCTATATTATTTACCTAGATAATACGCTAATATATAGTAGTATAGTTAAGGAGTATATAGAATATATTAAATAAATTCTATATAGGCTTAGGGATATAAGTCTTTTTATTAACCTTAAGAAATATTAATTTTTAGTTAAGGAAGTTAAATTCTTAGGCTTTAAGATATTAGTAAAAGGTATTATAATAGACCTAGCAAGAGTTAAGGTAATTATAACCTAGCTAATACTATATAGTGTCTTTAATATTTAGTTATTCCTTAGTTTTACTAGATTTTACTACTATTTTATTAAATAGTATAGTAAAGTTATTATTCTATTAATAGATTACCTTAAAGGGTAGTAACTAGTAATATTTAACCTAGAACCCTATAAGTTAGTAGCATTTAGAGAACTTTAATAGAAATTTTAAGAAGCGCTAATTTTAGTGCATTTTAACCCACTTATATATCTTAGAGTAAAGATAGATATATCTAGATATGTAATTAGGGCTATACTTATAATATATATACTAGGTTACTAGTACTTAGTTATGTTTATATTAAGGAAGATAACTAATACTAAATTACACTATTTAATACCTAATAGTAAATTATTAGCTATCTAAGAGGCTTTTTATATATAGAGACACTACCTTACTTATTTAGCTTATATAATTAAGGTTATTATAAACTATTTAAACCATAAGTACCTAGCTATAAAGCCTAAGCTTACTAGTAGTAGGTAACTATACTTAATAAGCTTTATCCTTTTAACTTTAAGATTATATATTATATAGGGAAATTAAATCCTACTAACTTACTTTTAAGAAGACTAGATTTTATAAGTAAGGTAAGGAAAGCGGAAGTAGTAACTATATAACTTCTTACCTTTTTATCTAAATTTATAAATACTAAGTAATAGGAATACCCTAGTAATACTATTAGTACTATAGGTTTTATAAAAATATTACTTAGTGTAACTAATAGTTAGTTATAATAATACTATAATAATACTGCTAATATCTAGGGTTTTAAAAAATCATAACTTAACTATATTCCTAAAGAACCTAATAATCTAGATAATCTTAGAAGAGTTATATTAGTAAGGTTATTTAATACTTTTAATTCTTTTATTAATAAGCAATAAGCTAGCTATAGTAATACTATTAGCACCTAGCATATATTTAGTTTATTACTTAGTTATTTTAATTTTCCTATTAGACTAGCCACTACTATTAGGGGTAGACTAGCATAGGTTATTACTAGTAAGTAGCAAGGGCGCCCCTTAAAAACATTACTTATTTATATACCTATAAGACTAGAAGTATCTATTAAACTAATTATTTATAAAGATATTATAGCTAGAATCTAATCTATTTAGAGAACCTCTTCTAAGTTTATCTCTAACTTTCTAGAAAAGAGCTTAGAATTAAAACCCCTAATTTAAGTCTTATTATATAAAGCATAGTAAGGGAATAACTTTACTATAGGTTAATTAAAGTTACTTAAAAGCAGTAATTTAGTAGTATCCTAGATATAGTCTATTAAACTCTCTAAGCTATTAATATTTAAGAATTATATTTTTATCCCTTTAGGAATAAGAAAAGAAATTTTATTACTAACTTATAATAACCTTACTACTAGGCATTAGGGAGTAAGCAAAACTCTTTATTAGATTATAAACTAATATTATTAGCTAATAATAAAGAAAGATATAAAGGTATATATTAGTACTTATATAAGTTATTAAACTTTAAAACCAAGGCATTATAAACCATATAGCAAGCTAGCTATGCTGCTAGTGCCTAATCGCCCTTTTTAAGAATTATTAATAGATTTTGTTACTAGACTTCCTGTTGGTTACACCAAGGAACGTTGCACTAGTGCAGAGGGGGTTTAATTTAATGAAGTCAATAATAGTTAATATTATCTAAGAGAGAAGAGAAAAGAGAGAAGGAGAGAAATCTAGCTAGGAGAGAAAGTAAGCAAAAAGGGAAGAAAAAAAGTGGGTCTTGCAGTGCGGGGATGCCTGCGATGTAACTAATCGCATCGCGTGCATCCCTTTTGTGGACTTACCTTTAGCTACGGCTAGACTAACTATTATCTAAGAGTCTAGAGGAAGCCATACTAGCAGTCTCTCTTTTTCTTTATAGCTAAAGGAGCCTAAAAACATAATAAAAATTAAATTAAAGGAAAGTATATATAAGTGAATCCCTTTATAGGAATCCATAGCTTTAATTAGCTATTATAGCCTTAGTTAATCTAATTAACCTAGTTACCTTAATCTATACTTACTAACCTATTATCTTAATCCTCCTGTTTACCTAACCTTATAGGTCTTTTAACCTAGCCTTCTATATAAATCATTAATTTATTTAAATTAATTAAATTCAAAAGGGCTAAATTTAGCAATGCCTTTATTATTATATTAGCTAGATTATTATTACTATTAATTTACCTAACCTTATAGATCTCTCTTCTCTTATATAACTATTAGAAGGCTATAATATTAATTATTAGCTACTTCTCCTTTATTATGCCTAGCTTTATAAGGCATTTATATAATAAGAAAGAGTTAGTATAGAGAATTATTAGAATTTAGGGTATATTTAGTTAGTCTATAATTATATAAAGAGTTATAGATATTATATATATAATATTAGCACCTTAAACTATACTATATAGCTTAGATATAAGTGCGCTATAAGTTACACGCTTGCTTTTTATAAAGCTATATATTATAATATTACCTTTTAAGGTAAAGGTATTATTATCCTTTAATACTTTATTACTAATTATAATTATATACCTAATTTATAAGCTAAGGTCTTTATTATTAGCAAGGGACTTATCTATAAATATAAAGAGCTTTGCTTTTTTAAGAGTTAATAGGATATACTATAATCCCTACTACTAATGCTTAATTTGCCACTTAAGGTGTTTATTAAGTTATAAGATATTATTAGCAAAGGGTTCTTAGTGTTATATAGTAATTAATAAGTTATAAGATACTTTAGGTTAATAGACTATTATAATATAACTCCCCTAGGCTCTTTGCTTAATATAATCTTACTTTACTATTAGTAATTATAGATTAATTTCCTTAATCTTCTAACCTTAGCCCTTTTAGGTTAGGGTTAGTAAGGTATTAGTGTTCTAGGTTAGGATATAGCTATTAAAAATAAGGGGATTTATAGTTATTAGGCGTTGTTTTTCTTTAGCTATAAACTTTACTTTCTAAAGCTCTTTTTCTTCTTTCTTAAAGAAGTTATTATTACTAAGGCCTAGGGTGTTATTTATTTGCATTCCTATAATACTAAAGAGGTTCTTATTATTTAAGGCTATAATTAATAAGCAGGGATTATATGTTAAGGTTATCTCTATAGTAATAGAAATACATTACTTACTAATAGGTTCTAGCCTTTATAATTCTGTAAAGAGGCTTAATTACCTCTATTACTATGCCTTCTAGAAAGAGATATATAATCTATTTAGGTAATCTTATAATAATTAGCCTATTTAGGGTTATATAGGATTAAATATAGGCTTATATAATATCTTGTAACTAAAGGTAAATTCCCTTTCTCTTTAATAATAGAGTAAGGGCTATAATAATCCGTTAGCTTAATTACTATATTATTAGTAACTAGGTTAAGATAGCCTCTTTTCCTCTGTTATTATACCCTTACATAATAAGGCATAACTTCTTATATAGCAATTTAGTCCCTTTACCTTTAATCTCTTAAACTATATAAGAATTAAAAATCCTATAGCCTCTATACTTAGTAGGATTAAATATTATAAACCTAAATATATTATAAGCTTATAGGGCATTAATCTTAGCTTAGTTAGATTATTTAAAGGGGCTTCCTAGAGTTATAATCTTTCCTTCTTAGCAGAGTTAAAGGGCTAGTTTCTAGTTAGCCTTTTCTTTTACTATAAGGAATCCTATATTTAGCACTTTTCTAGCTATAATCTCTTTAAATAATACCTTCTCTTAGTCTTTATTAATAAATATAAAGAGCTTTATAAGTCTAATAGATTTATTAGGATTATAAGCCTAGGCCCTAATAGCCTTTACTTTTATTACCTTAAGGCTATTAGCTTTATAGCTTCCTATAAGGGTAGCTTTAGTATTATAAGCCTCTTTAAGCTTCTCTATAACCTTATTAATATAGAATTAGACTATAAGGGCTTTCCTTAGTTTTCCTTACTTTCTCTTTACTAGTATCTTTTTCTCTTCTTCCCTTACCTTACTACCCTTTACTAGTAGCTTATCTCCTTTAGTCTCCTTATAGGAGGTATAAGAGGCCTCTAGGCTTAGGTTATATTCCCTAATATACTAAAGGCTTTACTTATTAGCTTCTATATACTATAAGTTCTTATAGTATAGCTTTACTACTATAAAGTAAAACCTAACTAGGCTATAGGGTATCTTAACTATATAGGTCTCCCTATTAGTAGCTAATAGCTTATAAGGGCTATACTATCTATCTTTTTCTCTTTATATATATATATTAGCCTATAGTAGTAGCTAATATATTAGTAATATATTAAGGCTATTCTAGGCACTAAGGGCATTATAAACTTGCCTTTTAGCTAGGTAGTAGCAAACTTTATTAGTTACCTTCTAAATTACCTTAGCTTATTAAATAATAAAGATGCTTAGTAGTAACTTATCTATTATCTATAAGTAAGCTCTAAAGACTAGTAGTATAGGCATAAGGCTATCTAAACTTACTAAGTTATTAATAGCTTTAATAGCTATTTAGAGTTATTATTTAAGAGTAATCTCTTTACTAATTAAGTCTATAATAATATTATAAGCCTAGTAAAGAGGTCTATAGTATCTTTTAACCTTTCTAATACTATTATAGGCTTTAATAGGTATCTTATTAATCTTAATTAATATTAAGTAAGTATAGTGCTTAAATTTAGCTAAAGTAAAGTTATTACTAGCATTATAGATAATCTAATCTAGGGGGCCTAGATATATATCTATCTAGCACTCTCTAATTATATCCTAAATATTATAAGCTTTCTACTTCTTAGGGTTAAAGAAATAGGCTGCTTAGAATAAGGTTACTAAATTAATAATATAAAGGACTAGTTAACTATTAATTTATATAATATTAATAATAATCTTATAGTTAAAGTTATAGTTATCTTTAATTAAGAATTTAAATTAGCTAGGGGCTTTTCTATTTATCTAATAATAATAATAGACTTTTATTAGCTTTTTAATTATATAGTGTTTAATGTTATAACTAGCTTATTAAAGAATCTTTATAAGGCATTAAATTAAAGAATAACTAAATCTTTAGTAAAGTTAATAAATCTCTCCTTCTAATAAATAGAACACTATAGTCTCCTTTACCTCTAATAGCTACTAAGGATAGCCCTATTTATATACAATAGGTATAGTGTTATTATCTTAGATTAGTATATTAGTAAGGTTATCTATCTTAACCTTTATAAGATTTATATTAGTAAGGGAAAAGAGAAAAGGTATAGTAGTATTAAGGATATAAAAGTTAATTTAACTAAGCTTTATTAGCATATGTATTACACTATATATAGTTACTAATCTAGCGCTAAAGTTAATAACTTCTAGGCTATAGGGTTTAATCTTTAATAATAGTATTAATCTTAACAGGGCTTTAACTTATGCTAGGCTAGTAGTTAATTAACCTAAAGCTCCTATATCTAGTATAATTCCTCTAAAGACTTCTTTAGAATAGTGTTTCTTAGAGGTATAATAGATTAAATAGTCCTTATTAGAAGCCTCTTTAAGGTATAGCTCTTACTTAAGCAAGGCATATTAAAAGGCCTAATTTTTAAGCGTTATAAGAATATTAATATTATTAATTATCTATAGCCTAGAGTAGAAGAATTATATAATACTTAGGTATACCTTTAATAATAGCTTCTCTTTAGTATTATTATTATTATTATTATCTTAGGCCTAAGTATAGGCCTTAAGCTAGGATTCCTAGTCTTCTAGTTTCTTTATTTTAGCATTAGTACTACCTTTAATTAAAGTAAGGAATAATTAAAACTTCTTTTCTAAAGGGAGTAAGTAATAACTCTTACTAGCTTACTATCTCTCTCTCTCTTTCTTTTACTTAGTATTAAAGTAGTTTATTAACTAGTAGCTACTTTTACTATAAATAAAGTATTACTTAGGGCGCTTAAAGCTACTATAATAGTCTCCTTTTTCTCTCTAATTTTATTAACTATATTATTAGTCTATAAATATAGCCTCTAAAGGGTTTTTACCTTATTACTAGTAATATTAGGTACTCTTTATACTACTCTCTATAATTATAATTAATTTATAGAGATTACTAGTAAGGTTCTTAAAGCCTAGCGTATATATATACTTTACTACCTAATATTTAGGAATACTAAAGACTATATTTAATGTCTGCTTATAAAGCTCTATATTCACTATATTAAAGGGGTATAGCCCTTTATAGACTCTCTTTAATATAGTTAATAGAATCTTAAGATATTTAAGCTTGCTTTTTTTAGGGTTTTAAATAATAATATTCTTAAGGGTTATACTACTCTATTTATAATAGTAAAACTATTAATTACTTTCTGTTTTAAAGTGTTAATAGATATTTATAATTATCTCTTTATAAGAGAGGTTCTTACTAGAAAGGTAGTTAAGGAAGTGTTATTTAGTATCTCCTATTAGTATAATAGGGAATGCTTTACTAAAGTATAATCTAGGGAGATTAATCTAGTTATATTTACTCTTAAAGAGTGTAAGCTTTAGTATAAGGAAGTTATTGTGAGAATAATGGTAGCTAGGCAAGAGGTATAGGGGATTGGGTATATTGACTAAAGCTTGCTAGGTCTAAGTGTGTTATACGTGCGAGTTGCTAGCTTATAGCTAGTAGCTTGCTAGTGTTATATAGATATAGCCCTAGGGTGCGGCCTACCCGCAGGGTGCGCTAGTAGTACACAGTGTTATAAGTAAGGCCTTATAATTACCCCCTTACTTATAGCTAGGCTTCTAAATAGCTTTTACTAGCTATCCTATAGCTATTTACTAAGTAATAGCTATATTAAAATAATAATAAACATTAGGTAGCGTTTAAGTATAAATTCTCCTATAATACTTCTTTATATTATAGGTTCTTCCTTTCTATATCTATAGTTAAACTTTTTAAAATATTATTATACCTTTAGTTACTATTATAATTCCCTTATTAGTTACCTTACCTTTACTATAGAATAGGATTATATTCCCTTAAAAGAGTGCTTTTATATGCATTACTTATATATAGAATACACTAAGTTTAAGAAAAGCCCCCTCTTAGAGCCTAAACTTCCCTAGATAAACTACTAATTTCCTTAGCTATTATTCGCTATTATTATAGTAAAACACTCTAAACACTACGTCTAGTATTATAAGCGTAGTAATACTTATAATACTATAAGTATATTACTATTCCTATATCTTTTAGTACCTTATTACTAATATCTCTATATAGGCTATAGCTACTATAAAGGGAGATTTCTTAGACCTTCTAGCACTCTTAGATTAGGTATAAACCCTTATAAGTGCCCTTAGTAAAGATAACCCTAAGAATCCTAAAGACTATACCTTTTTAAAGGACTCTTACTATGGTTTTGCTAAGGCTTATCTTAATTTAATAATAGGTTTTAATCATACTAATATAGCATACTATATTATATTTAGTCTTACTAGGGCTACTAAGGTTTACTAGGTTTATCTCTTCCCCCTAGGTTTACTAGCTTCTTACTTATATTTTAGGTAAGGATATATTAATTTTATATAATTAGTATATTATTTCTTACTAGTAACTTTTAGTTATAATATTTCTAAGTCCTATCCTAGGGGTAGTAAGTATTCCCTCCCTTTTTATTACCTATTTACTAACCTTTCTATAGCTAAACTATTATATACTCTTTACTACTTAGAAAGCAAGAATAACTTTACGTTTAAGGTCTTATAACCTAGGTTTTATACCCTAGGGTATAGTAAAACACCGCTTTTACCTAGTAATATAAGAGATAATCATAGGGGATAAGAATAATACTAAGTACCTTATTTATAATAGCTAGGTTTTTAGGCATATAAGGGCTATAATAAAGGGGTTTCCTTTAAGTCTCCTTACTCTATAGGTATGTTTTCTTTTATTTTTTAGTAAGTAGTTTAAGGTTTTTAGTTTAGAGTATAATAGTAGCTAGTAAGGCTAGGCCTTTTTTATAGGAATATTATATCTCTTTGCCTATAACTTACTTATATCTTACTACCTTTCTTACTAGACTTACTTTAGTAAAATACCTAAATCACGCGCTAGGCGCTTTCTATATCTTTTACTAGGACTTACTAGTTATATTTACTAGGCTAACCCTTCTATTTTACTAGGTATTTATTACCTTTATAGGCTTTCCTATAGTCCTTAATCTCTTTAACTTTATACTTATCTTCTTTATCTTTAAGGTCTAGTATTAGTATATCTTCTTCCTTAGCGCCTTTATAGTAATTCTATAGCTCTAATAGGCTAATATAAAATATATTATATAGTTAGCTATACTTCTTAGGTAGTGTAAGTTAGTATGCCTATTTTCCTATAGTATTAAGCACTTAAAACAGCCTAATAAACCTAGGGATTAGCTTCCTTTTTGCGTCCTTAAGCCTAATATTCTTTACTAATAGTAATACTAAGTTACCTCTTTTTAGAGTTAATAGCTAGTAGCGTTTATTATAGTATTTTACCTAGGTTTTAGTAGCTTTTACCTAGTTTTCCTTTAGTTATTCTCTAACTTTATATAGCTTTATAATATAGGTATAGGCTTCTAGCACCTTCCTTTCTTTAATCTTATCCTTAAGAGCTAGATAAAACTTAGGTAAATAGCCTATAAGGGAGTAATTTAGAGAGTAACCTATAGTTCTATTTACTATATTATTATATATAATTACGCTATTAGGAGTAGGTTTAGCTATATTTACTAGTTCTTAGCAATAAAATATTAGAGGTAATGCTTAAGCACTTAGTTTATTCTCTTTATTTACCTATTAGTTTAGGGGTAAAATGCTATAGAAAGCCTCTGCTTTATATATAAGAGGTAGTATAGGTCTAACTAAAATTAGCTTATAAAGACTAATCCTCTATTAGATATAATGCTCTCTAGGGCCCTAAATTATAGTTTAATCTCTTTATAGAAAAGCTTTGCTAATTTAGCGGCGTTAATTATAGTAGTTATAGGTAGGAAGATAGAATACTTAGTAAATTAGTCTATAATCACTAGGATTATATTAGTTTCTTGCTCGCTTGCTTATATAATAAGTAATCCTATAATAAAGTCTATTAAAATCTTTACCTATAGTTACCCTAGTATTAGTAGTAATTTAAGGCTTCTATATAGGCAATGCCTTCTAGCTACTACTTATTAGTAAACCCTATAGCTTAAAATATAGTCTAAAATAAACTTACTTATAGCTAGCTACTAAAAGTAATGCTTTAGTAGCTCTAGAGTATGCTTAGTCCTAAAGTAACTTACTAGTAAATTATTATAGTGTAGCTATAGAAGCTTTTATTATAAAATAGGCTCCTAGGAAATAACTACCTAGTCTTAGTATATTAGAAGGCCCCTTATGCTATATAACTATAGACTAGCTTTTCTCTCTCCTTTTGCTAGGGATTCCTTTATCTTACTATTCTGCCTCTATAAATCTAGGTCTTAACTCTATACCTTCTATAGTAATTATGCTAATAGTTTATTTAGCCTAGATTAGTAAGGATTTAGTAACATAATAGTCCCCTATATCTCTTATACTATACTAATATCTTAGATGCACGCTACCTTCTCCTAGAAATTACCCTTATTTAGCTAATCTTTTACTAGATCTATAGTAGCTAACTAGCCTCTTAACTAGGCTACTCTAGCCTCTTAAGCTCTCTCTATAAGGGCTAGGGCATTTTCCTCCCTTAAAGATATCTTATTAAGCCTCTTTATATCTAAGACTAGGGCATTTTCCTCCCCTAAAGGTATCTTACTATATCTCCTTTAATATATTAGTATCTTTTCTTTTACTACTTCTTTAGTAGCTATTATCTTCTTTTAAAGCTCTAGTAAAAGTACCCTATTTATTAGGGGTTTGCCTTTATAATTAGACTTTCTTAATAATATATCCGCTAGGTTACTCTTCCCTAGCCTATACCTAATTATAAAGTAAAAGGGGTAAAGGAATATATACTATCTAGCCTACCTTCTATTTAACTTCTACTGCCTTATAAAGGTCTATAAGTTATAGTAGTCTAATAGGACCTTAACTAGAGTTACTATGCCTTTAATATAGTATTACTAGTGTTTAAATAACTTTACTATAGTAAGTAATTCCTAATTAGCTATACTATAATTATACTTAGTGTTTATAAACTTCCTTAACTAAAAGGCTACTAAATACTAGCGTCCCTTATTATTCTATTAAGATAGGATTCCTACTATTATAAAGACTAAAGCATCTATCTTAATGCACACTAGCTAACTTAGGTTATAATAATAAAGGAGAGGTGCTTACTAAAAGGCATCTTTTAGCTAGCTAAACGCTAGCTACTCCTTTACTTTAAATATAAACTTCCTAGTCTAGATACTATTTTAACTACCTTTTATTAGCATATATAAGGGTACTATAATCCTAGAGTATTTATAAATAAACTATTAATAGAAGTTATAGAATCTAAGGAAGGACTATATATCTTTAAAGCTCTTAGGCTTCTTCTAATCTTAGATTATATTAACCCTATATATATCTATTAAAATCCTATTAACTAATAGAATAAACCCTAGGAATTCTATAGATTCTTAGTAAAATAAACACTTTAAGGGTTTTATATATAGCTTTACTAACCTTATATATTCTAAAACTTCCTTAATATATATAGTATGCTTCTCTTATATTTTTAAGAAAATAAGGATATTATCTAGATACACTATATAAATAGTATTAACTAACCTATAAAGCGCTTTATAAATATAGCTTTAAAAGGTAGCTAGGGTATTAGTTAACCTAAAAGGCATTATAAGATATTTATAGTGTTTATAATAGGTATAAAACGCAGTCTTTTACTTATTACCCTCTTTAATATAAATTTAATAGTAAGTATCCTTAATATTAATCTTTAAGAAGTAGCAAGCTCCTTAGCACTAGTCTAGGATCTTTAAAATTAGGGGGAGAGCATAGTAATTCTTTTATATTACTTTATTAAGTCCTTAATAATCTATATATAGTTAAAGCGTTCTATCCTTCTTTAGTATAAATAGGATAGGCATACCTATAGGGCTCTTAAAGGGTCTTATCTAGCCTTTCTATAGGTTTTTATTAATATATTTATAAAGCTTCTTAAGCTTACTTTAGGAGAGAGGGTAAATTAGTCTATATAGGGGTATAGCCCTAGGTATTAGGTTAATTATATAATTAGTCTCTTTTCTTAATAGTAGGCTTCCTACCTTATCTAATATAAATATATCTTTAAACTTATATAGTTCCTTAGGGATATTCTTAATAGTTCTATACACTCTTACCTCCTTATTATCTTTAAGGGTAATAAACTTATTTTCTATAACTCCTATAATAGTATATATAATAGTCTTATTATACATTACCTTTATAAACTTATAAGGAGTTATAAGCAAGAAAGCTATTCTCTTTTTCTTAAACCACTACTCTTATAAGTATAAGTAAAGATATATATATTCTTTAGTAAGTATATATATTCTAATTAAGAGAGGGCTTCCCCCTACTCTTAGGTCCTTATCTATAGCTATATACAGTAGCTTAAGGTCCTTTTCTTCTCCCCTTAAGTTCTTAATTATAATAGGCACCTTATAAATACTATATTAAAAGACTATAAGGGCCCTTACTACCTTAAGGATAGGTACTATAGCCTTAGCCTAGTTAAGCTTATAATTCTTTATAAATTTAACACTAATAATATTAATCTTAGCGTAGCTATTAAGATTCGCTACTGTTTTAATGTCTTTATACCTATAAATAGTAACTAGTGTGTAGAATTTACACCCTATTAGTACCTTAGTGTTTAAGGCAGAGGTAAGGGCATTTACTTCTGCCTTAGTATATTTCCCTAGTTTTCTTAGGGCTCTTTCTTTAGCTTATTATAGTTATAGGCAAGATATTCTATACTACTATAGTTATAATACTATCTTTTACCTCTTACTTTACTATTATTTAGGTAGGTAGCTAGGCCCCTTTCTTAGTCCTTATTCTTTTAATCCTTATAAGGTCTATAACCTTATAGGGAATTATATCTTTAATATCTAGGGGTTTTATACAGGCCTTTATCTCCTAAATACTTAGGCTTTTGCTTATTTTTTAGCATTACCTCCTAAAATTACTAGGTAAGTTATATAACCTTTTCTTAAGCCTATTCTATAATTAAGGAATATAGGTTAATATAGTCCTATAGGTTAGGGAGTAGTTTTATAAAGAATATAAGAGTATAAGACTTTTTAGAGGCTCCTTCTAGATATTTCTCTAGTAAATCTAAGTAAATACTAAATTTAATAAGGCTCTAGCCCTTACGTTACTTTATATTCTCTAGCTACATAGCTATTTACACATTATAGTTTATAGTATCTCTAAGCAGTGTAAGTATCTAGGTCTAGAAAGCATCCTAGTTATCTTTAAGGTTATCCTAGCTATTAGCCTATTATTCTTTAAGGTATTTATCCTATCTTACCTAGTAGTTAGTGTGTATATAGTTAAGTGTAAAGAGGATTTTTTAATAGTCTTACTAATACTTCTTCTTTACCCTATTAAAGGCATAGTTTAGGTTATTAAGCTATATCTTATACCTCTATAGGTTTATAGGGTATTAGAGCTTAGTAATATTCTAGACCTTAATCTCTTAGTTACTCTAGCTTAAGGGGGTACTAGCTCTTTACCCTTATTTCTCCTATAATTTTCCTTTATTTAGCTATAATAAGGTAATAAGCTTCTATTCTTATTCTTATAGTCTCTAGATTTATTTAAGTTAGGTAATTTACTTTATTATTACTATAGCTTTAGCGCTAAGGGTAAAGGGTCTAATTTTAAGTATAGCCTCTATAGAATATAGTATGTTTTTATCTATAATACTACCCTTATTTAATAGGCCCTAGTTATTATCTAATATTACTCTAGTAAATTAGGTAATTCTCCCCCCTATATTACTCTTAAGTAGCTAGTAGGAGAAGCTTTAGAATTATAAGAATAATAGTAGCTAGGTAAGAGGTATAAGGGATTAGGTATATTAACTAAAGCTTACTAGGTCTAAGTGTATTATATATATAAGTTACTAGCTTATAGCTAGTAGCTTACTAGTGTCACATAGACATAGCCCTAGGGTGCAGCCTGCCCGCGGGGTGCGCTGGTGGTGCGCGGTGTTGTGAGTGGGGCCTCACAGTTATATAGCTTTCCGCTATAGCGATTGCTATCCTTATATATCTTTATAAGCTTAGAAATCTTCTTTATAGTCTATTTACTAGAAGGAAGGTATTAAGAGAGGAAAGTAAGCTATTAGGGTTTAAACTCTTAGTATAACTAAGATTATTATAGGGGTTCTTATAAAGAATATAGTAATTATTCCCTTTAAGGGTAAGAAATACTAGGGAAAGTCTTTAGGGCAGTAACTTATAGGGGTTATATTTAAGGCAGTTTAGAGAATCTTAATCTCTCTTCTAGCTAAAGAGGCATTAAGGTTTAATAGAGTACTTCCTTAAGTAATACTAGGATTAAATATCCTAGGCCTTATTTAATAGGAACGCTATAATCTTAGAGAGAGTTATATAGCTCTCTAATAATATCCTTATTTACCCTTTTAAAGGTATTCTTAGACTAGCCTTTAAAGTCTTCCTAGAATAATTCCTAGAGGTTATTATCTCTCTAACCTTAACGCTTACTAAGGTTAATAAATCCTATAATATAATTATTAAGCTTAGACTATATAGCAGTTTTAGGGTCTAGCTTAGCAGACTCTTTCTAATCTCTTATAAGCTTACTAGCAAGTGGTTATAGATATAGTAGTAGTTTACTCTTAGAGGGTCTTTTAATAGTAATTATTAAAGCCTTACTATTACTAGCTCTTTCTCTTATTAAAGGTCTAGATTTAAATTCCGCTATCTTTAATAAAATAAAATAATTAATATAATAGAGCCTAGAGTTCTAATTAAATAAAATAAACTAAATAAATAAAATAATTAGAAGAAATAATAAAAATAATAAAAAAAGAGAAGAAGGAAAAACATAGGTAATAAAGATAATATAAACTTAAAAATAACTTAAGATAGCGTAGACTTAGAAATAACTTAACTATATATAAAACATAGAGAAGTAAAGATAGTTATAGTAAATAATTATAAAGAAAGGAGAAGAGAGGTAGAAAGGTAAGGTTATATAAATTAGCTAGCTTAGCTAAGGGTTGTGTTTAATATTAGGTTTGAATAAAATGCCTTATAGTAATAGATTTAGTTATTTAGTTAGTTTTCTTATAATAGATAATAAGAATAATAATTAACTAAATATCCTAAAGGCCTAAGAGTTAATAGATTAATCCCTTAGAAGTCTAACAAGCCTGTTACTAGGATTCTAGTCTATCTTCCTTTAGCACACTCTATAGTTATGCCTCTCTGCCTAAATAGCCTATATATTAGCTTAAGGGGTAAGGGGCTATAGCATTTATAAAAATATCTTTTCTTATAATACCTAACTTATCTATAGTTATAGTTAATCACTAATTAGTATTAGTTACACTAAGGAACGTTACACTAGTGTAAAGGGGGTTTAATTTAATAAAGTTAATAATAGTTAATATTATCTAAGAGAGAAGAGAAGAGAGAGAAGGAGAGGAATCTAGCTAGGAGAGAAGGTAAGTAAAAAGGGAAAAAAAAAAGTGGGTCTTGCAGTGCGAAGCTACTGTGAGCGGTGCGGGGATGCCTATAATGCAACTAATCGCATCGCGTGCATCCCTTTTGTGGACTCACCTTTGGCCACGGCCGGACTAACTATTGTCTGAGGGTCTGGAGGAAGCCACACTACCACTAGTAAAAGATTTAAACCAGACCTATAACGCGATTCTAGTTATTATTAACTAATTCACAAAATATAGTATTTACATTCCTGTGTTAACGTAACTAACTAGCAATAGGCTAGCAACTATGTTCTTAGAATATATTTTCAGAGATTATAGAGCTCTAGAAGGTATTATAATAGACTAAGGTTCTATATTTACTAGTGGTTTCTAGATAACTTTTTGTTATCTTCTTATGACTAAGCAGCTACTTAGCACTGCTTTTTACCCCTAGATAGATAGCTAGATAGAACGTTTAAACTAAGTCCTAGAATATTATTTAAGGGCTTTTGCTTATACTAAACAGACTAATTAGGCAAATAAACTATTATTAGCATAGTTTGCGTATAATATAAGTAATTATATAATGCATAGCTATATACTAGTAAAGGCATTATAAGGTTATAATCCTAGAGGTTTATAATAAGTAATTATAAATATCCCTTTAGTAAATAATTAAGCTAAAAGTAAAGTCTTAGCACTAAGAGAGAAACACACTATAATTAAATAGCTTTTAAGTAACTTATAGACTTAGTATAAGAAATATTATAACTAGAAAAGAACTCTAATAAGGTTTAAAGTTAGTAATTATATTTTACTATTAATAAAGAATATTAATTTAAGATAACCTAGTAGGAAGCTAGCTATAAAGTATCTAGGCCCCTATAAGATTAAAAAGGTATTTAGGAGTTATAGATTAGCGTATTAATTAAAGTTACTACCTAGGACTTAATTATATAATATATTTAATATTACTAGTCTTAAGCCTTTTAAAGGGAACCTAACTAATATATAAGATATATCCTTACTATAGAATAACATTAAAGATAATAAATAAGAGTTTAAAGTTAAGAGAATTATTTTATACTACTATAACAGAAGGTATTATAAATATCTAGTTAAATAGAAAGGCTATAATACTTTAGAGAATTCTTAGGTATTAAAAAGGGATTTTAGCACTAGAGAAATTATTAATAACTATAAGTAATAGTTAAGTAGTAAAGTTAATATAAGATAGTTATAATTTATAAGTTAATATAGTAAGATATTAGAAAATAAAGTTAATTTACTTAAATAACTTAAATAATCTATTATATAGCTACTAAGTACTTACCCTTTTATAATAAAGTTAGTTACTAGGACTACTAGTTCCTTAGTAATAGTAGTAGCTATAGTAACTATAGAGATAAAGGCCTTAGGAGTATCTTTATTATTAGAATCCCCCTCTTTATATATATAGACCTAAAGTTTACTAGGGAGCTTAATAGGACTAATATAATTAGGTAGGTTAGTAGTATAGGGTATAAACTACTAGTAAGTTAGTTAGGTATTAGCTATATATATTAAGAAAGCTTACTATTAGGATATTCTAGGCTATAAAGTAAAGACTATTTAAAATATTAATCTATATCTTAAGGTTTATAGTATTACTTAGCAGCGCTATTATAATATACTTATTACTCTTTACTTTATAAGTAGTATTAGTAGTTATTTAAGCATAGTAAATATATCTATACTTATTAGAATTTTTATAGGATAGGATAGTATTCTATAGCTTTTTCTTTACTTTTATAATAAACTACTAGTAAGTTAGTAGTAATCTAGTGTCTAGGTAGTAGAATTATACTTACTTTATTCTAATAATAGTAGCTACCTTCTAGAGTAACTTTAATAAGTTTAAATAGCCTATTATAAAGCTATATAATTTAAGCTAAACACTAGTAGTATATTAGTAATAAGTAAGCAAATTCTAGATAAGAAAGATATACTATAAGGTAGTTTTTATTATTTTAGAAGTAGTAAGCATATTTTATTAAGTAGCCTATTAGAATATTAGTAATAAAGAAGCAGTAAGTAAGTAAAGAAGTTATACTTATAGATTCTTTATATTCTATAGGGAAGGTCTTATTATTAATAAGATATCCTAGAATATTATAAGTACTATTTTTTAGTAGGATATTCTATATTACTACTTACTAAAAGCACTATATATATAGAATCTTCTTACTTATTATATTACTAGTAGTAAGTTAGTAATAAAGATACTATAAAGATATAGTAAACTTATATTAAAATTTTAGAAGTAGTTTACTTCTAAGAAAATAACTTCTTAGGTGTTACGTGGCGGAACACAAGGGTGGCTGACATAAGGCCAGATTCGGACTTTATGAGTAGAGAATTAACTTACTTCTAACATCTTACTATATCCCTAACAGTAGCTTATATAAGTGAACCTAGTATAACTTTACAACTACAAATCCGTTAGCCCCTCTAATAGATTCGCCCCTTATTATGCCAAACCTATATATAATATTTAGTAGTAATTAGAGATTCTTTTGTTATACCCTTCTAAAACCTAGAAATAAAAAACCCTATGTCTAAACTTAACCGTTTATAATAATATTTTGTAAATCTTTAGCCTATGTTTCTAATTGCTAAAAATAAACTATAACTTATTTACTAGTTTTAGGCTTTTAATAAAGCAAATCTAACTTTTAAGTATTAAAAACAACCACTTATTAAAATTAAAGAATAGGAAGATTTAATTAAACTTATAAGATATAAATTTAATAATAGAGTACTTAAAAGACGCGAGAATCTAATATATTAAGAACTACCTATTTATTAGAACCCTATTAATTTATAAGCTATATACCTTGCTTAGAGGGAAGTTAAATTATATATCTATAAAGCTAAATCTAAAGGATTTCTTAATAAATCTAATAGATTAGAAGGCAGTAAGGTATTAGAAAGATAATTTAAAGGAATTACTAGCCTAGCTTATAGTATCTTAACCACTAGAACTAAGAATAGTATAGGGAAGGATAAAAGTAATAAAGGAAAGGGGATTAAAAACTATCCTAAAAATAACACTACTATTTAGCGTACTAAACCCCCTAACTAGCTAATAGAGTTATATCTAGAAAACCTATAACTAGGACCTTTAGGGAATTCACTAGATTTAGGGGAACTTTATAAACCCTAGTTAGGACCTTTAGAGAACCCACTAGCTTTAGGGGAGATTTATATTAAGGCTAGCAGATCTAACACTGCTAGGATATTCTAGGAGGTTATAGAATAGTAGGAAGCTATATAATAGGCTATAATAGATAAAGTAGTGTTAGGAATAGACTAACTAGCAATAAGGTTAATAACTAAAATCAGAAGCTTATAGAGTGTAAGTGCCTTAGCAAGTTTAATACCTTTAGCGTGAAATACTACCTAGGGAATGTTATATTCACTAAATAACTAGGGTTAGTATAATAACTATCTAGATATTAGAGTAGGACTATTAGTATAACTAATATATTTACAGCACTAGCAGTCGTAGTACTAGCAACTATAGTACTAGTAACTATAGTACTAGTAACCGTAGTACCCGTAGGCATTTGCATAATAGCATGCAAATCTACACTAGATATAGCAGCAAACCTTATATTCGCTAGATTAGGAATAGTATAGTAATCCTAGGCTAAAGAAAAGGGCGGATCTAGTGCTTAATTAAGTTTAGAATAACTAATAGGTAGAGAACATAGAATAGAATGCGGATTTAACATAGAAACTTATAGATATTAGACACTTTAAGCCTTATAATAAACTAGAGGAGGCTAGCAGAGATCTTATTATATATAATAAAAAGCAGACTATTTTCTATAATATTAAATTATAGGTCTAAGCTATTAAAGACCACTTATACTATGCTAATCCTAGCTAATAGGATATTATTTAGAAAAAGATCTAGATATTATATTTTAAGGGGATATAATAGTGTAGTACTGCTAATACCTTAACTCTAGGGAGCGGAATACTATATTTAGTAATATATTATTAGTGTTTAAGGCAGTTTAGAAGGAATTTAGCATTTAAGTATAAGATATAATAGCATAGCTTAATAAAGCAAAATATACTAAAGAGGATATTATAAATAAGGTATTCTTTTATAAATTTATATTAAAAATTTTCTAGTATACTAGAGCAAATAGTAAAATAATAGATTATTAGCTTCTAGTATATCTATGCCTTAAACTTTATCTAGGATTACACTAAATATATCTAGTTCTAACTATAACTAATATAAGATTAGCTTATATTATAATAGTGAATAATAAAAGATAAGATCTATATAATTATTTATATAGTAAAGGTTATTCTATATCTAGGAAGAATAAAGGAAAACTTAAAGTCTACTTTAATATAGATATATCTAGTAGTAACTTAAAGAATAATAGGGATAGCGCTTAAGCAAATTAGAATAGACTATTAAATATATAATTTTAGTTAGGAAATTAACGTTATAGATAGGATAATTAGAATATCTAAAGATCTCTAGGATTCTTCTAACTAAGGCTATATTAGTAAAATATATAGATTAAAGAATAAAATTAATAACTATAGTAAAGTAAATCTTAAGAAGATAGAAAAGGGGGTATAGAGTTTAGTTAGGATTAATAGGATAATCTCTAAGACTATTAGGATAAATAATAACCCTAGAACTTTAGACTATTAAAGAGAATAGGCTAGTTATAGTAGCCTAGGTAATTTTAATATTAGGAGAAACCGCTTACTAAGGAGAAGGAATATATAAATATTATAGTATATAATAATAATTCTAATATATAATAGTAAGAAATATATCTTTAGGAGTATAGTTACTATATAGCTAAAGAAAGGGAGGTTATAGATAAAGATAGTAAGGAAACCCTAGGATAGGAATCTAATTTTATTAAAACTTATTTTATAGAAAATATAGCAAAGGAGATAGATAAAACCACTATAAAGATAGATCTAACTAAGCTAAAATAGCTTATTTTAGGATAAGTAATTAAAGCTATAGTAAAACTATAGGAAGTTAAGTATAATAGAAAATAAGTAAATATATACTTAAAGATCCCTCTTAAATTTAATAATAAAGGTAAGAGTTATTAGATTTACCTTAATTTAGGAATATTATTAATTCTAGCGGATAAAGCATGGCTAGAATAAAACAGGTTAAATATAAAATAGGGAACGCAGGAGCCTAAGCCTATATCTAGAGTTAAGTCTGCCTTTTATATTATAGAATTAGCTACTTTTAATTTTTATATTCTAAGAATAGCATATAGAACTAACATCACTAGATATTTTATAGTTATAGCAAATATAATACTAAACCTAGGACTAAAGTTATTACTTAGGATAAATTTCCTTTATAAATATAGAGTAAAGATTAATTTTATTAACCCTAAGGTGGTTTTTAGGTTAGTCTATAGTATATTAGTACTAGCAGAGATTTTTTAGCTAGCTAATAAAGTACCCTATTAAAGGGTAGTTACTATATATATAGTAATAATTCCACTAAAAGGAGTTATATATATACTAGTTACTTAGAAAGTAGTATAGGAGAATTAGGAAATAAGTGTGTACTATATATAGTTATACTTAGAATATTTTCCTAATACTTTATTTAATAAATCTAGCTAAGGTTAGATAATTGCTTATAATCTAACTAACAAAACCATTACTATTTATAAGTATAAAAAAGTTATATAATTAATAGTAGCTAGTGAAGTTAATGCTAACTATCTAGTTAATAATCCTTTAGAGTATTATGCTTATTTTAGCAAGGATATTATAGAAAGAATAGAAAATATAGATAAGGATAGTAGTAAATCTAATAAGGAGAAGGATAAGCTTAATTTAAAGAAGGTTAATATAGGAGTGCTATTATATAGGATTTTATATCTAGAGGAAATTCTATATATTATAAACAAATTTAGAGTGTAAATTGCTAATATTAATTATAATGCTATAAGTAAAATTATCTAGCTTATAGATAAATATAATATCTATTATAATAGAGGTATTATCCCTATACCTAAAGATTAAAAAATGCGGATTAATTTAGTTAAGGGATAGTAATATTAAACAAGGCTAATTTAACTATATAGACTAGGAGGGTAGGATGCGAATAAACTTAATAAAGTATATAATAAACTCTACCTTAAAGGGAAAATATTATATCTAGATAAGCTAGTAGCTATAGTGTGTCTAGTGTTTATAGTTTAGTAAGAAACTAGCTAGGAAAGGAAAGGGAGAGTTATAGTTAATATAAGACTACTTAATAATATAGCTATACTAGATATCTACCCCCTGCTAGATTAGAGTGATATTATAGATAATATGCGTAGTAAGAAGGTTTTTTTACTTTTTAATAGAATAGGATTTTTCCACTAGCTACTAATTAGAAAAGACCACTAAGCTTGTATAGTAGTTATATTAAATTAGGGTCTTAAAGCATTAAATATAGCACTAATAGGATTTAAGAATTCTCTTGCTTTTACTTAATAATTTATAGATTAACTCTTTTAGAAGTATAAGCACTTTATTCGTGTTTATATTAATAATATTATCGTGTTTTTAGATAGTATTAAGGAGTATTTAGAGCACCTTAATATTATACTTAAGATTCTTAAGGAAAATAGGATAATAATTATAGCTAAAAAGTCTTTTATTAGTTACCTTACTATTTAATTACTTAGTTTTGTTATTAATAGTAATAGAATTATTAATATAAATAATAGACTAAAAGCCTTTTAAAAAATAATCTTCCTAACTAATCTATTAAGTCTTAAAACCTTTATTAGTATAGCTGGATTTCTTTGCAATAGAATCCTATAGTTTAATATATAAATCTAACCATTATAGGCATAAAAAACAGCGTTATTAAAGGAATTTTATAAAAAGAATAATAAAATTACTAGGATCTTAAAGCTAATACAAAAGAGAAAGACATAGTAAAGGATATTTTTGCTAACTAAGGAGGAGAAAAAGGCTTTTAAAGATATTCAGGCCTTTTTAAGTGAGAAACAGACCTTATAGTATTATAACCTAAGCAAGCTACTTTTCCTTAAAATTAATATATATAAGGAGGGATTTAGCTTATATGTTTTCTAATTATAGAAAGAATAGGATAGTTAAAGTATCCCTAGAAAAGATATTAAGAATAACTAAATATAGCTAATCTTATTTCTTTTAAGGGCAATATTAAGTGTTAAAAAACAATATAGTTTAATAGAGGCTAAAGTAGCTATAATTATATAGAGTGTTTAAAAGCTATAGAAGATAGTGTAATCTAATAACACAGTGGTTAATATATTAACTAACTATTCTCTAGCGAAAGGAATTATTAAACACACATTACTATTTATAATAGATCTAGATAAAGCTAATCTAAAACTAGCTAAAGTTACGAATTATCTATTATAATTTAATTTAAAGGTAACGCATATACTAGGAGTGCTAAACGTTATGCTAGATACGCTTTTAAGGCTACCTATAGAGGTAACTTATAGGGAAGTAGCGTAGAATAGCTATTATAATAAATTAAATATAAGTATATACTTTATTGCTAAAGAATATATTACTACTGTAATTATAGATAATAACCTTAAAGCTAGAATTATATAAGGATATTAGTTTAATTAAAAATTCAGCTAGATTATTACCACTATAAGAACATATTAAGAAAGGTAAGCTTTAAAAAACGCTAGGATTAGACTAAAAATTCTATTATATAGATAGGATTTACGCGAGGATAGTCTACTATATTACTATAGTAAGGATAGGTTTTTCTATCTTTATATCCTAATAATAAAGGTTAAATCTATACTATAATTAGTTTATAATAAGCAATAGCATTTTAGAATCACTAGGATAGCGGCGGAGCTTTAATTAGTTTATTTCCTATATATAAGTTAATAGATTCATAACTATATAGCCTATTATATAGTGTGTTAAGAGAATATAATTAATTATTCTAAGCCACTAGGAGAACTATAACCCTTATAGTTAAAACTAATACCTTTTTATATAATTTTGCTTAATTTTATTACGGATATACTAGAAGTTTTAGCGGCTAATATAATATAGTAAATAAAAGGGTATATAATATATAACTTATTATATCTAGTAAATTACCTTTTTAGCAAAAGGACTCTTCTAATACTAGGATATATAATATATCCAGCGGAAATCTAGGTAGAATTACTCCTTTACGCTTTATATATTATAGACTAGGGGTTACTAAGATAAATTATTAGTAATAAAGACCTAAAGTTTATATCTAATGTGTAAAGAGAGATATTTAGGCGTGTAGGAGTTAAACTACTTATAGGCATAGTATATTACCCTTAAACAGACAGAATAGCAAAGAGAAAAAACTAAATAGTAATAATTATAATATAGTACTATATAGTAATAAATCTAGATATAGTATAGACATTAATACTTCTAGCGCTATAATATTAACTAAATAATACTATAGCTATAAGTATAAGGCAGGCTCCTAATAAGCTACTATATAGGTTCTATCCTCTAAGCATTATTAACCTTCTCTCTCTAAATAATATAATTAACACTAAAGCTAGCGTAAATAATATAGTAGTGCTATAAAAGCTATACTAGCATAAGGCTTAATTAGCTATTATAATAGTAGCTGCCCTTACTAAGATTTAGTATAATAATTACTATAAACTAGTTAATATTAATATAGAAGATATAGTTTACCTATAATTATATAAGGGGTATAAATTACCTAGGAAGCCTAAGAAAAAATAGTTACTATAGAAGGCAGGGCTATATAAGGTATTAGAAAAGGTAAACCTATTAGCATATTAATTAGATTTCCCCCTAGATTTATAAGTCTATCTAGTGGTTTCTATAGCGTAAATATAGAAACTAGCTTAAGGAGAGAACCTATTTAGTAGGGAAGAACTAGCTTTACTACTAATTATATTTAATAATCTAGAGGAAGTGAATTATTAGGAAATTAAACAAATCTATAGTTATTATATTAAGATTTTTAAATAAAATAAGACTATAAGAGTGGAATTACTTATTAGATAGAAGGGATTTATAGCTAAAGATAACTAATAGATAAGTAAAAGGGAAATACAAATTAATATAGCTAAGATAGTAGAAGAATATCTTAAGAAAAACCTAATTAATTAGCAAAAGGAATATATAAGGAAAGGCCTTAATTTGCCTATAGAATAGTAATAGCAAAGGAAAAGAGGCAATAGCAAGTGGTTAGATTTAATAGGCTAGATTAAAGCCACTAGACTCTTTTATATATATTACTCTCTCGCGCTAACTAAAAGAGGGCCCTCTTACTTAATCCTTATATTATCCCTAAAACCACTATAAGTATAGTGTAGTTAAATCTAGTAGGAGTGTAGTTAAATTTATTTTTAACCCTATTTTTGCTTTATAGCACCTAATTCTAAGGATAATATTATAAATAATAGGGACTTTTAAAAACTATAGCACATAGAACTAAACTAGCTATAAGAAATTTAGAATTATAATAATTATAAGAAATACTAAGTAAAAAACAAAACTATTACACTAGAAGTTAAATATAAGTATTATAGATAATATATAACTTTATACTATAATTAAGGAGCTATACTAGATTTTATTCTTTTTAATAATAAGGTATATATATATAACTAAACACTTTATAAGTAAATATAGGTAATATATCTATATATTTAAGTACTAGCTATAATAGAATAAAATTAGATATTAGGGAAGCTTATAGTTACTAACTTAGCATAGTAATAATCTATAACTAATAAGGAAAGAGTTAAATATATTCACTAAGTTAATAAGCTCTTAGTAGAATTAGGAATAGTAACCTATTATAAAGAGGTAAAGTTTTTTAAATACTATTTAAGTTAGGTAAAACAATATAATTAGCTATAAAAATACTTGTACCCTATATAATAAATTATATAATTATAGCAGTAGTAGCATTTAGACTAACTAAGAATAAGATAAGATAAAGCAGACACACTATTATAATTAGCAAAGGGGTGTAATAAGAACGCTAAGTAAGTAGCTAAAGTTATTTAAAAAATAGTTAAGACTAAGGAACAAGGTAATAATAATAATTACATAAGTATAGCAATAGATCTAGATAAGGAATAGTAAAAGCATAGATAAGTAATAGAAAAGTTAATTAAAGATAATTACATAAGGGCTATAAAAAGAGAGTAGTTAAAGCAAGCAGAAGTAAAGTTAAAAGATAACAAATCTATTAGCATACTAAATAAAGAAGATATTAAGGTAGTAAGAGTTAATTTAATATAGTTAGGGGCAGAATCTTTTAAACTAGAATTAGAATCCCTTAAACTAGAATTAAAACCTAAAATTAATAAGGATAGCGGTTTTAAAAGCAAAAATAATAAGGATATTAGTAAGATACCTATAGAATTCCTTATTAGGCTATTATAGGTTTATATACAAATAGTAGAGCTTAACTTTAAGCTATTATTTCTTAGATTTAGGAAGCTAGGATCTAGGACTAACGCTTAAATACTAATGCCTAATATTAGCATAGTAGCGTATAAGAGAGCAATAGAGAAATTTAATACTAAATATAAAGGAAAAAGCATTAAAGGAGTTAACTTTAGTAAATTTAGATATACTAAAGTAAGCTATAAAAACAGTGATTAGAATATTAAATATATAATATAGGCTTATACATATAAATTCGCCCTTAAAGGGGCTATAATAGTATTTAATAGTTTAGAAGTTAACTTAAAGGATATATATTTTATATTATAGTAAAATATAGTAATATAAATTTTTACTATATTTAAGGAATAAAAGGCTATATTAATTATAAAGTAAGCAGCGGTAAAATAGGTAGGAAAGACTATACTCTAGACTACTATTAATCTAATAGAGTGTAAAGTAACTAGAAGAGTAAAGAATTAGGCAAAAATAGTAGTAGTGGCTTTCTATAGTAGCGTAATAGTTAAATATAGATAGTAGATAGCCACTTATAATAGTATATTATCTTTACTATTATAAGCTAATCTTTTAGCTCTTTATTTTATAGATAAATATAGTATAGTAAATACTATAATTATAGGTACGTTAGCTAGTATTAGATAAGTGGATTTACTCTATATTAGTATAGAAAAGGAGTTAGTATAGAGATTATCTAAATCTAAGTAAGATAAAGAGAGAAGTAAATAATATAAAAAGAGCAAGATTAATAACCTAGTTAATTAAGTTAACAGAATAGAAAAGGATTTTAATATAGTTAAAGAGTAAGCAGAAATAGTATATATAGTTACTAGAGACTTATTAAAGGATATCTATAAATTAATAGAATTAATAGAAAAGGAGTTAGAAAGTTTTAGAAAAAAGTTTAAATAAATTACTAATATATTAATAGCCTAAAAAGAGAAAATTATAAACCTTAAGTTAGGTGGAATATCTATTAATATTAATAAATAACTTAACGTTTTAAAATAGGATATAGTTAAGAGAATTAAATTTAAAAGAAAGATAGGGGAATTAGTAATTATAATAATAAAGATAATAGATAAAATAGGAGCTTAGGAGGTAAAAATTAAGAATCTTATAAATAAGTAAAAAAGGTTTAGAGAGAATATAGAGAAAATAAAAATAGCTCTAGTAAGGCTAATTCTAATAATCAGAACTCTAGAGATATAAAACTAAGTAACGCTAACTCTAGAGACACTAGCGCGCATAACACTAGCTCTAGTAATACTAGCTTTAGGTAAAGCTAATAAGTATTAAGGTAAATTATATTAGGGAATACTAAAAATAGGTAATAAGCAACTATATAGTAGGATAGGACCTTTAGTAATATTAAGCAAAAAGCCTAAATTACTAGGAAAGCCTAGTCTAAAGGTAGCTTAGATAGATATTTAATAAATAACACTAGATACGCCTATAGAATAGGAACTAAGGGAGATATTACTAGTATTATTAGGAAAATAAATAATAAGGATATTAAAATAGATAGTATCCCTAATTATACACACGCTAACTACTAATGTAATTAAGCTATAAATTAAGGAAAATAAATTTGCTAGATTACTAGATTAAAGAAACAAATTTAGATATTAAGGTATAGAGTTAGAATATAGTGTATAGTAAGGAAGGAAGCTAGGATTTAGACTAAGTGTGAAATTAGAATAAATAGAGAAATAGAGGAATTTAATATTTTACTAAAAGGAAATAATAAAATACAGCGAAGATTAAGTATTTAATATTAGATAGGGAGAATATATTATTTAATATAATGATTCTATAAGTGTAATTAAGGGATAAAAGTTACTAAGAAATTACTATAAAGTTAGGTAAGCCTATACAAGAGAAATCACAAATGTAGCAAGGGATATGCTAAGTCTGTTTTTTCCTTTATGTAATTTTTATAGATAATTTTTAATAAGCTTAGCTAGATAGAGGCCAAATCTAGTTATAGCTTAAGGGATAATAACTAGGATAGTTGTCTTTTTAGCGCGCCTAGCACTTATTACGTGGTAGAATACAAGGGTGGCTAATATAAGGCTAGATTCGGACTTTATAAGTAGAGAATTAACTTACTTCTAATATCTTACTATATCCCTAATAGTAGCTTATATAAGTGAACCTAGTATGACTTTATAACTGCAAATCCGTTAGCCCCTCTGACGGATTCGCCCCTTATCGTGCCAAATCTGCACGTAACATTAGGAGACTTTAAAGGAGATTTCTTAATAGCTTAACCTTTAGGAGCTATTAATAAAGGGGAAGTTCCTATATAAGTATTAGATATAGTAGACTAGCTATAAGTTAGCTATAATAGACTAGATATAAATTATAACTAAAAGCAAACAAACTAATAACTAAGAATAAGATAAAAGACTAAGATAAATAGTAATAAATAATAATAATATTTAAAGACTAAAAAAGGTTAGTAACTATAGTATAATAGTAGCAAGAAAGCTACTACTTAGTAAGTAAGGGTAACTTATAAGGTTAAGGATTATTATAGGTAAAAGAAAGTATATAAAAAGGGGGAAAAATTAGTCTCTTTTATATTAACTATAGACCCCTTAAGTAATCTAACATACTACGTGTAAGTAATCTATAAATTATAATAATAACCATTAGCTCTGCCACTTATATGCATACCTAATAGCTATGAACTTATAGTAACTATAATATAAGCCCTCTAGTTAGACTATCTAGAACTATAGCATTAAGTACCCTATTTATTTAAACTAATTATAAAAATTAACATAAGTTATCTATTTTTTTTAGTCTAGCTATATAATAGGTAATAACATTTGTTTTGCTATATTAAAGCTATATATAGGCTATTATTTAAATACTACTACTTATAATAAGGGGGGTTATTTATAATTAGTAGTATTATTATTATTATTTTATTCACCTATATATCTAGTTATAAAGTGCCTTATCTTATTTTTCTTTATAAGCTTTATTATAGTAACTATACCCTAAGTAAGCAGCTTATTTTATAATTAAGATTAATTATATATTAGGGGAGTATTATATTAGGAGCGTAAAGGTTAGAGATAGGACGTTTATTAGAGTGAATCTTTAGAGAACCTTTAGGCTATATAAATAATAAAGAGGCTAGCTAGCTATAAAATAGCTATATGCTTATAAAGCAAGGTATTCCTTAAAGACTATATATATTATTAGTACTAGGTTAGAGATTAAAACCTTCACGCACCTGCCCCTAGCTAGCATCTTCCTAGTAGCGACTGCGAGAATCTTAGCCATCACTTTGTTTATTCAACCCTACGATCAAGCCATGACAGCCTGCCTTTTCCTTATATTAGCATAGGGTTAAATAGTCTTACCTAGGAATTATTATTATTATTATTAGAATTACTATTAGGGCTTAAACTATTATAATATTAGTGCTAATGCTTATTAACCTTATAGAGCTAAATTAGCTCCTTATCCTTAGTATACTACTAAAGAAGATACTAGTAAAGCACACTATATAATATAATAAGCTTATAAGGATAATAAGGGAATATGAGGGCTGTTTTAGGGTCTTTATCTAGTGCTGTTTCCTTGTTTATTATAAGCTATAACATAATAAAGGAGACCTTATTATAGATAATACTATAGATAGGTTTCTATAATAGATTTAATATCTTATAAAATTTATTATTTATAGACTATTATATCTTTACATATTAATTAACCTAGTATATTTATAGGCACTAGAAAACAGAGGTTAGATTACCTATACTACTTATTAGAATCCTCTTTATAGCAGTGTTTAATAACTTAATAATAAAAGTAACTATATAGCTAAAGTAGTAATATTAATTAATAAAGCACTTTATAATCTTTCCCTTCTATAGATTAATCTAGGTTCGCATAATATAATTAATAGCAAGCTCTAGGAACTTACTAGGCTACTAGAATTACTCTAATTCCTGCTTAAAATTAGCCTCTAATTTACATAATATAAGGGCTTTCTAAGCCTTTAAAAAAGCTATAAATTCAGGTACCTATATAGCCTACTAAGCCTCTTTATTATACATAGCCTTTAGGAAAAAACGCTTGCACTTAGCTAGTATATTTATATTAACATACTACTAATATAAAATATATAGCACACTATTAAAATATAGGTTCCTTTCTAGTGTATTAATTAGAGCTATTTCGTAGTTTATAATAATAATATAGGGCTTCTAGATTAAATAGTCTTTTTAAAGCTTTATAATAATATTAATAACCTAGTAATAGTTATCTTTAGTCTTATTACTTAGGAAGTAAGTTATAAATTAGAAGGTTTTCTTTAATAGTATAATACTATAAGCATTAAGTAATAGAAGGTTAAAGTAATTTATTTTATATATATAATTAAGAAAAAGGATATCTAGGTATTCCTTTAAGAGTTTAAGCCTAGAGAGAGGTATAATAAAAAGCCTTATAATATAACTATTATAACTTCTTTTATCTTAATAGAAAAAAGCATTATTATTATAGAGTTAGTTATAAAGCTACTTAACTTCTAACTAGCCTAATAGCTTAGCTATCTAATGCCTTTAGATAGTATTATAGATATTATAATAATTAATACCCTATATATTATTAATATTATTATATTAAAGCTTCCTAAGGATTATAGCGGGTTTCTGCCTGCTATTATAAGTATTAATAATCTCTTTCTTATATTTATAAATAACTTCACACTAAGACTACGTAAACATAGTAGCGTTTATTAGCTTATAGTTATAAGCCTGCTTTCTTATTAGCTACTTAATTATATAAATGCCCTTATACACTAATATTATTAATCTATATAGGTAGCCTATTATTTATAAGCTTATATTCTTATAAGACTTAATAGCATAAGCCTTAGGATTATACTATAAGGTATACTTCTAGCCTTTATAGCATTAAAAATAATCTATATAAGATTACTAGTATTTAGCTTTTTTCTATATATTATAAGGTTATACCCCTTAAGGTAGTAAACTATAGTAATAGCCTTTTAGGTAGCTTTAAGGGTATTAAATTAATAATTATAAAGTAACTCTATAATTATAAGAGATAAAATAACTTTAGCTTATATAAATAGCTTTAAAATTTTATAATTATAATTATAATTATAATAATATATATAGAGGGAAGGGAATTACTATAGAAAATATTAGGTCTAACTACTAGGTCCACTATAAAAATTTACTATAAGCCTGGTATTAGTTGCTAGCAGCCACTAGCCATATTTAGGGGTGCTAAATACGCAGGAGCGGGTGCTTGATAGTCACGCCCTAAAAATAACGAATTTTCAACGTCTGCGCCGACTTGGATCGCACCCTCATAATGTGGTATGTGCACTTGTGCATTTATTAATTATAAAAAACGCGGTTTTCGCATTTTAAGTGACCCAATGGCTCTCCCAACCCAAACGCCAGCACCATCCTTACCTTCTCACTCAGAATCAGCGTCGACCACCAAGCTATGGATAATAAGAGTCAAGCCGAGGTCTTGTTCAGCAAAGAAGTGCTTCGTCTCCGAGCCGAGTATGAGCATCGTCGCGTTGCCACTAATCTTTGTCCCCCTGGTGGTCCACCAGTTCTCGAAGTGGACCTTCAGCGCGGCGACAAGTCTTACATGACATGACGTACTGGCTCGACGATGGCACCGAGTATGGCCAATGCATACGCATCTTCGACGTTCCCGGTACTCTCTCTGGTGATATCCTGCGGCTCTATCGTCACCTGCCCCCCATGTCAGGTCACTTCGAGATCGATGGCGACGACATACGTCCACTGAACTGCTGTCTGGAGCATCGTATCGTATCACTCACGAAGTAGGCGTGATGCAGGTAATGAGGGGGAGTTGAACAGGGGCGGCCAACACACAGCTCATAAGGGGTATGAAACCAAAACTACCACCAGGAGGCCTCGTCTTGTAGCCTCATCAGGTGCATTGATCATCCTCATGCACCCAGCTCTTCATCTCTTCCATTTTCAGCACCGTAGCTGCCACGATAGAGCACCAAGGGAACTCGTACAGTGGATCCGGGTGAAACCGACAACATGCAGGAGAGATAATTCGTCAAGCCGACACACATGAGCAGGACGGTTACGTTGCTGCCGATATCTCTTGCAGCGGCTCCACGGGTGTTAATGAGTCATGAGGTTGAAAAAAAAAAAAAAAGACTTCCCTTTTTACGTCGTGTGAGGTGAGGCAGTAACCTGAGACGGGCTTACACCCATATCCAACTTCATTAACAGCATCAAATAACAAATAGCTGACACAGACGTCAGATATCAGTTCCTCAGCTTCATTCCCGTCAATTGAATCGATTCTTCCTCGGGCTGAAGGCTGTTTCCAAACACGGCATGGACATCATCCATGACCAGATGTAGCCACAGGTATGTGCGACGTTTCCATTTGGACAAGTTTGCTGCCTCAGACGTTCCCGTGTTTCGGGTGGCAGCTGCAGACTGTCTCCAAGCTTAGCCACCTGGATGTTCACAACCAGGTTACTTCCTTCACGAATTTGATTGTTTTCTTCCTCCCCGCGGACATGGATATGAGGGGAATGATTGCGTAGCCAGAAGAAAGCCCCTCCTGGATATCATTGTCATGGACAACTAGCAACAAGAAACTCCAGCCACTTTTTTTTTTTCTTTTTTTCAGGTTGATAAGTGATTTGGGGTATAGAAGGTTTCCAACTTCTTCTCCTTGTCAACAAGCGATTTGGCAAGCGTGCTTCGTTCGCAGCCTTGGCTGTCTCTCGATCGCTTCATCAATAGATTGTGTGATTTCGTGACCATCGCTCTCGTATTGTGCCATTAAACCGTGGACTGCTGTTCGAAGAATCTGCGGCGGTTGATTCAAGAAAGCCTGACATCTGGAGCTTCTTGCTTTGTATGGACTCTCTCCGAAGCCATGCTGAATTACGCCCCCTGTTTCACTGCTAGATGCTGGCAACATGATCTGGACCCTGGTGCTTCTTGTCGAGTATTGCTTGAGCAGCAACGTATTCGGTGGTCAAGGCACAGACAGATCCAACCAACACTGTAGTCATATGGAATCGAGATCGTGGTGAATGGTGGGACGCCGCAGCTTGTGATCGCCGATCAACGGACGTACATCATTTGGAGCCAAAGATCCAGTCACATCAACCCATTGTTGACTGCTACGAGAAATTGGGCCTTCGGGGTGGAGAAGGCGTTGATGACGGGGTGCGAGGACAGATTTGTCCCGGCTCACGAGCTGCTTGTGAGAGGTGATGTTGATTTTGCCGCGTTGATCAGCCGCGGTTGTTGAGTCGGGCACATGGTGAGAGGGATATGAGATCAGTACAAGGTTGCTGTAATTGCGTAGTCCAAGAACAGTTCTGCTCGGCCTGTTCATATCCAAGTGGTGATTGATTGATTCATTCATGATGCACTTGTTCTGCCCACAGCTGTTGTCAACGCATCGAACGTGTCACACGTCGGCAGTGCTTTATTCCGCTTCTATTCTTTCCATAGACATCTACATGCGCCAACAGCGGCCATCTACAACGACATTTCCTGAATCTTCTCCAGCAGCAAGTCCGAAAAGGTCTCGAGGACATCGGAATTCGGCCCGCCGGCCTTGGCTTCAAATATCAAGTCTTGGATCGCCTTGATACCGACCCCAATTGTGTCGGATCCTGTGCGCTGCTGCACCATGTTGATAACCTGGTTGATGTCGCCGGAATTGAAGGTCCTGGATTCTTGCAGAATGGTAGCGAGCTCGCGGACGTTGGAGACGGCGGGCACAGCGACCTTTTTGGCAAAATCGCCCTCGATCTCGAGCATTTTCAGGACAGAAGCCTTGGACGTGGTGACAAAGGTTAAGAGACGGTGGTTCTGGAGCCAATCATGTTAGCATCAAGGCTAAGTTGTCGGAACTGGGACAGGTGGGAAAGAGGTGAAGGAAAAAAAAAAAAAAAAAAAAAAAACCTACTCTTGGGGGCTTGGAGACAATTAGTGTGGTCAGTGCCTCGAGCATGACGTTGGAGAAGCGAGACCCGATCGGGTTCCATCCGATCAAACGCTCAAAGTCGTCGAGAATGAGGATAGAAGCAGGCGACTTGTATGCATCGGTGAAGGCTTTGTGAACGTAGTCCTTTTTGGCGAAATCGTCTCGGTATCCCACCAGGTCTGCCGGCGTGACCATCTTGACAAACGGGAAATCGGACTGCATGGCAATGTGAGCGGCCAGAGCCGTCTTTCCCGCGCCCCTGGGTCCGTGGAAAAGGACTGAGGTGCTGAATTTGTTGGGGTCATCCCTAATCATACCAACGACACGCATCATCTCCTGAATGGATGAGTTGATGTGCTGGCTGTAGGGGATGATTCCTAATCTGACAGCATCTTCGAGTTCTGCCTCGGAAATACCATACGCGGGCCGCACTTCTGTCAAGGCATTCCTGAAATCGGCGCGGTTGACCTTCATGCTGGCAACATCCTGCTTGACTGCTGCCATCTGGCCAACCTCGGTGTGGCGCGAAAAGGCGAATGATGCGGCAGCCTTGACCACGCCATTGATCTCGGCACCCGAGTAGTTCTTGGTCAGGGATGCCAGCTCCTCTAGGTTGACATCGGGGTCGAGAATATCGTTGTCTCTCATCTTGGCGGTGTGGATCTTGAAGATTTCGAGACGTCCCGGCTCATCTGGCAGCGAAATTTCAAGATGGACCTCAAGACGACCTGGCCGCAAGAGCGCATCATCAATCATGTCCTTTCGGTTGGTCATTCCTATCAGCAGGATGTTGTTGAGCTGGTCAACGCCGTCAAGCTTGGAGAGGAGCTGATTCACCACACTATCACCGACACCAGTGCCGCCACCGGCACCCGATCCTCTCTGCTTACAGACGGCATCAAGCTCGTCAAAGATGATGATGTGGAGGCTGCTTTCCTCACCCTTGTCCTTGTACTCTTTTTCGGCGTCTGCGAATAGCTTTCGAATGTTCTCCTCGGACTGACCGACGTACTTGTTCAACACCTCGGGACCATTGATGACCTTGGGCGGTCGGGCGTTGAGCATTTTCCCAATCTGACGGGCAATCAAAGTCTTTCCCGTACCCGGGGGCCCGTACAGCAACATGCCCTTGACGTGGGGAATGCCCATCTTGGCCACCAGGCCGGGAGGAAACACGCGCGAGGCGAATGCTCGGCGGAAAATGGTGGAGAATTCGTCGCCCAAGCCACCGATGCCCATGTCCTCGAACTTGAAATCCGGAGCCAGAATGGCGTTGGAGTTGGGCTTGCTCAAAGAGGGCTTAAGCTTGAACTTGCCGTTGCCGTCTCGAGTGCCATCTCGATGAAATACCACCCGAGTCTGCTCGATGAGAATACCTCTGGCATCGCTCTCTCGGCTGACCTGCTTGGCGGTGTCGTCTGAAGATGTGAAAAGATCGAACAGTCCAACTGTCTTGACGGTAATGTATAGGGGAATGCTGCGAATCTCCATGAGCATTCTCTGCCCGGGGGCCAGTATTTGGTCTCGGTATCTCCTCGTAAACTCGCCCGAGAGGTCATCCTCGTCGTACGGAACGTCCGTCGCCTTCTTTTCAGGCAAAGCGAACCCAATTTCCAAATCGATCGATCCTAGGTGTACTTTGTTCCCCGAGGCGAATGGGTCGTAAACTTCACCGGAGAAGACGTCTGTGAAGCCGATCTGACACCAGGTGCGTTGCGGATCAGTCAAACTGATGCAGCCGGCGTCATAATGATGGAACGACTGGACCGTGACTACGTACTCGCGCTCCGGTCTTTCGCATCGCAGTAGAACGTAGAATGGAGCAGATCCATCGTTTGGGCGCTTCGGATTTTGGAGGTCTCGAGGGAAGTCTTGTTGTGAAACAGCACAGCTGCGAGTCCAAGATCGGTCAGTGACGATGGCAGGAGGGTGTTGATTTGAACAGAATCAGAAGAGCCTACATGTTGTCGAAGATCAGCTTCGTTCGCAGTCCTTCGTCGGCAACCTTTTTGACCTTCAAGGGCACCCTTCTGCCAGCGCCTGGGACAGACGACCCCTTCTCTTGGTATCTCGGCATGCCGGGCCCCGCTGCTTGGTCTATACGAGAATAGTTGTATCCCTGAGGATTTCCGTACCCTGAACCTCCGCCGTACTGACCTTCCGGCGGCGGCGGCCTGCCTTGACCGGGAGGCATCCGGCTGTTACCTGGTAGCCCACCACTCATTGGCATCCTGCCGACACCACCGGGAGGAGGTGCTCTGGACATTGTGAATGCTAATGCTAATGCTAAAATGCTAAATTAGGCGAGGTTTTCGGGTCCGGGTCGGCGAGAACGTAAATGTTGATTGGTTCGAGTGAATTTGTTCTCCAGGGTTGTTGGCAAGCAATGTCAATGCGAAAGGCAACGTAGTCGTAGGTCCCGCGGGAGTCGTACATGTAGGTCGCAGGTCTTTTGTTGGCGATGTATGTATGGTTGAAGCAAGCGACCCAACACGGCGCTGATGGAGCTTGGAGCTTCTGTACGCTGGCGCGTGCGTGGCCGTCTGAGGGAGGCCGTCTGGCAGGAGAGAGGGGCGTTGGCAGCAGCAAGTGCAGCAAGGTCTCAGTGTCGTTTCAAGGGCAAAGGCCCATTATTATGTCACTAAGCGTCACTAGCCCAGTCTAATGCTCCGGGCTCCATTTGTGCTGGTCGCTGGACATTGATTTCCTATCCATTCCTCGTCATCCTCCATAGACGTTACCATGCCTCTGTAAGAATCAAGTGCAACACCATCCCCCTTGACCATCAGGATATATGATATGCTGACCGAGCGAAAAAAAAAAGGCACCTGCTGGGGAAAAAGTTGTGGAACGTTTACAATGCCGACAATGTCGCCCGAGTTCGCCGCGACGAGGCGGCGGCCAAGGCTGCAGAAGAAGCCGAGGAGCAGCGCATGCAAGAAATCGATGCGCAACGTCGACTAGCCATCCTGCGAGGCGAGGTCCCTCCCCCGTTGACGGAAGACACAAGCGATGACCCTGCCAATGCCAAGCGAGAAAAACCCAGCCTAGCATCAGCATCACGATCAGGACGGCCGGGACGAAAGCGCAAGAGAGAGGGCGAGGACGACACCGACTTCGAGCTCCGTCTGGCAAGGGAACGCGCCGAGCCTGCGATCAAGCCACTCGAGACGTCTCAAAAACAAAGCAGTTCTGCGCCAATAGTCGATCGGCGAGGACACTTTGACTTGTTCGGTGATGAAAAGAGCAGAGGTCACGCGGAGAAGAACGAGGAAGCGGAGAGGGAGGCGCGGAAGAAGAAGCGGGAGCTCGAAGACCAATATACCATGCGGCTATCCAATGCTGCCGGCAAAGGCGGCATCAAAAGGCCGTGGTACTCGCAAGGAGACGCAGACAGACAGGCCGAACCTTTGAAGGACATGTGGGGGAACGATGACCCGAGACGCAAACAACGAGATACCGATAGGATGGCTGCCAATGACCCCCTGGCCATGATGAAGAAAGGTGCCTCTCGCTTGCGGGAACTCAGACAGGAGAGGAGGAAGATTCAAGACGAGCGAGACGAGGATCTTCGTCAAATACGGAAAGAGGACAGGCGAAGAGAAAGGCATAGAAGGAAACATGACGGAGAGTCGAGGCATCGAGGCGCATCACCAAAAGAGTCCAGCCGAAGGCGCCGACGGTCAAGGGAGAGAAAGGATGATGGATACAAGAGGGATCGTGACTGTGACCGTGGTCGTGACCGAGAGCAAAGACGTCATGAGCACTCGGAGAGCCTTGATTCGCGTGCAAGGGGGCATGAACATGATCGTCATCGTGACAGTGCCTAACGAAATGAAACTTGTACACCAAGATACCCATATGTTCAGCATGAGAATAGCTATATTCAGCATGAGAATAGCTTTGTTCAGCATGAGAATAGCAAACCCCCCCCCAGTACTCTCAACATCACTCTCAACATTACGTCTTCATTTTTTTTTCACTTCACCCCATCCCAAGCCCCCTCTTCCCCCGCCTTTCCATCCTACCTCTCCGTCCACGGAAGCTTGATCTCAACAGGCTGCATATCTCGGGCCGTCATCTCAGCAACCTCCCTAGCCTCAAACTTCTTCAGCGCCTCCTCGATCCTCCCATAAGTCGCCTCGCTCAAGCCCTCGGCGCTATCGCTATAGACATCAACCCCTTCCTTGGTAAACACCGTGGGCGCAAACCACGTAACGGCCCATCTCTCCCTTTTGCCCTCGGCAGTCGTGCTCTCGCCCCAGCCGAGCAGCTCCCAGTGACTAGACACGAAGAACAGCCATCCCTTGCCTCGCCAGTCCCACCCTCCTTCCGAGACCTGTGTGTCCACGCCCGCGACAGACTTCAACACGCCGCTTTTGCTGGTGGGCTCATATTCCACCAGGTCATCTATGCGGGCGCTGCCATCGCCTTTGGGAGGAAGGGGCTTGTAGGTGATGCGCACGTTGCGCGCGGACCGCCACATGCCGAGCGTCGAGTGCGTGACGGTCCAAGTGCGAGTGAGCCATTCCATGGACGGCGGAGGGGCGGCGCTGGTCGCTTGTGTGGCTGAAGAGGCAGAGGCGTATTTGGAGGGTATATTGAGAAGGATGGGCGTTTGATCCGACATTGTTTGTGGCGGTTGCGACTCGTCGATTCTGGAGTTGTGGGGAGTTGTGGTGGCAGGGATGGTGGTTCAAACGTGGAGAAGAAAACTTTGATAGTAACTCTTTTTGGAGAATTAGAATCACGGAGTAGATATTTATTTCGCAGTGGGAAAAAAAAAAAAAAAAAGAGGGAGGTCTGGTTGTTCTCCGACTTGCCAACCACCCGGGCGGGATCTCACGCATCCGAGATCAAGCGGCACCCAGCCAAGTTCACTGTCTCAGCTTTCCACGTGGTAAAAGCCATGATCTTGGCCTTGAGGAATAGCAAGGGACACGAGCATCTCAAAAACTACCATGTCGTCTTCGATCAAACTAAATACGGCATCCAGACTGATTCAGTCCTTGTTGTACGGATCCGTATGTAAGCTCTGCATACGGAGTACATGGAACAGAACAAGTCCTTGACCCTCCCCCACCCATCAACCAATGAATGAATGAGCCACCACACCACGAGCCACGAACAGAAAAATAAAACAGTTTTGCGCCCCACCTCCACCACGTCAACGTCACGACAACCACCCTTTTTTTTTTTTTTTCCCCATCGGCTCCAGACAACCCACTGCCGCGGCGAAGACAACTGCCATAAGACTGAAGAAAGGATAGTCCCATCCTCATTCCCTCATCATCGCCCTTCTCAGAAAAAAAAAAAAAGAAAAAAAAAAAGCGGCATCTCATCTCCAAGGAGGACGACAGTTGCGACCAACCATGGATCCAGACACAGACGCAGACGCCGCCGCCATGGCCCAAGCAATGGGCTTCTCATCCTTCGGCGCACAGGACCATCACCCCCAGAAGAGAAGAAGATACAATGCCGCCGCAGACAGCATCACCTCTGCGCAGTCCCGCCCATCAGCGACGGCCACAACGACGGGATCCAATTCCACGCCGCTGGGGACCCCGAGCGCAAAGCCAGCTGCCGATTCCGATTCCGAGGCCGAGCCCCAGCCCCCCCGTGAGACCACCCCGTCGCAGGAACCACGGGAACCACCCCGGGCTTCGATGCCAGCACCACCCCCCGCAGGAAGAGGAGGCTTCGGCGGCGCGTCTTCGTCAGAGAGTCATGCCACGCCGGGTCGTCGGGTCGAGAGGCGGCACAACGAGCCCTGGTACATGGGGTACTACGACGGCACGTCCAACGAGAACCCGTGGGAGCGCCTCGAGAAAGCCATGGGGCTGCGAACGAGGGGAGGAATCTGGGTTCCTCGGTCGTCCTGGACACCGGCTACGACTTGAAATAGGGTTCATGCCGGGATGGGGAGGGGGAGGGGAGGGGGGGAGGGGGAGGAATTCATGCTTGGGCATTCTGGCGAGCAGGCAGCCCGGCAATGAACACTCCAGTGGGACACAAACACCTCGACTGAGCTAGAGAATTGTCATTTTGTTACGACAAGAGCTTCTTGGCAAAAGTGACGTCGCCGCTGGGCTGTCGCCGCTGGGGTTGGGTTGTGATTTGTGATCGCTGCGTGTGTGGCCACGTGACCGTGATCAACTACAGTGGCCCTGGCATATTAGTCTTACATAGAAGGACTTTCCCGATCTGGCAGACATCCGAGCGCAGAGATGTGGTGGGTTTCTGGGGGGAACCTGAGCATCGTACCTGCATCTACGGCATGTCCCCTCCCCTGTTCTGGAGCAGAGTCACGAGTCATCACATATTCATGAAGGTCATTGGACGCCCGCTCTGGTTCGAATGGAACATGGTGTCATTTTGGGACATTTTACTATCGACACACTCATCGAAGGCCCTCGTACTATTTACAGCACCATGGACCCTCATTTTTATGCGCGGCATCTGCCAAGCATCAACATGTCAGCTACAATAGGAAAGGTTCCCGTCATCCAGATCCATTGAGCACTGCACAGTCTCTGTGCCATGGAGAAACTTCTCCCTGCCGTTGGACCGGGGGGGGGGGTCTACACAATGCTATTCTTGTTGAATCCATCCTCTTCATCACCCAACAAGCCAGCCCTGTTGGTACCCGTTCTGCTGGTGAAATATAGGGCCCCTTGTGAACCCGGCCTGTTCAGCCCGCACGCCCAGGCACCAGAAAATATAATCCCGACTCCCGCAGACGCAAGATATCGAGAAGTGTCTCATCACGAATCCCCTGAACCATCCCATTCTTGGTCCAATCATAAGTCATTAATCGTAAAACAGCCTCAAGCAACCCCCACACGCACCGTCTTGCCGTGTGGAGAGACTTGTTTTCAAGGTGGGCGCAGGTGGGCGGCCTCGTTGCCGCCAAGTTGCAGGGGCTTCCATTTAAAAGCAGCCACAGATCGGAAGAACTCCCAAGATGCAAGATTGCCGCGCCGTTTCAACATTCGCCGCGCAATTGATGGGCACGTCTCGACTTATGTGCTCAGAAATATTCCTCACCACGTAAAATTGCTCGTGTCAGCGCTGCGAATTTTGCATTTCTTTTCTTCCTCCGCGCAGCCTTCTCAAACAGAAGAAGATAGGAAAGAAAGCTCGGCCCCTTGTCTTCCGAGTCTTTTCTTTTTTTTTGTGGTATGTCCTGAGAAGAAGTGAAAACGGGTAGCCCCGTAGCAAGAATGAAACCGCCGTTTTGATCGCTTACATGAATTCGGACAAAGAGAAGAGATTGTTGAGGATTGGCCGCAGATAACCACTTGTTACAAAGGCGCGAATTTAGTACTCGGGAGATGGGTATCTCTCGCGAGCCTTGCGGTACTCCTTAGGGTGCTTGCGAGAGGCCTTGGCTTGCAACGATCTAATAAATGCGAGCAAATTGGTTAGCTCATGAAACTGCCTTACTGTTTGCATCAAAAAAGGGAACAAAGCGAGATGGCGCAAATGCGGCCTAATCCCTTTCAATTCCAGTGCCAGTGCATGGGATGAAGGGTACGTCGTGGCGTCTCCTAGACGGAGGCAGGGCGAGACTGAAATGTCAAGGGCGAGCGAGTAGGTGAAAACTCACGAGACTTTCTTTTGTGTCCACTCCAAATCTCCCCGCACCTCGCGCGCGTCACGCATACCATCCTGGAATCTCTCTCTCGTCTTGGCGAGACGAGCTTGTGCCTGCTTTTGCAATTCGACGAGTTCGCGATGCTTTGCGTTGAGCTTGCCAGAACTGCGTGGTGCTGTCAATTAGCTTTCAAGATATTCCTAACTGAAAGGGGAGGTGGGGCCTTTTTCTCCTTCCCCCTTCTTTGCCTCAGTAGGCGGCGACAATGCTTTTTTTTTTTTTTTTTGCCCCTTGTCGTGGAGAACAAAGAAGAGGCAGAGGGGGAGTACACTCACGTTTGCGCTTGGACCGCCATGCTGCGGTCCAGAGGAATGGGATTGAACGAGTTGGAGAAACGATCTTGCATGTATTCCTGGAAATCGATACCACTTGCAGAGTGAGCGCTGTCATAGTCGTGAGAGCTGCCAATGTAGCTTGCTGATGTGCCGGTGAATCCACTGTTGCTGTAGGATGGGACGCCGGACGCCGAGCTAACCGACTCGTCGCATTCCGGGGGGGGAATTGAGTAGTCGCTGTACGTGGGGTATTGGTTGCCTTTGCCAGGGACTGCCATTGGCATGGAGTAAGACACGTTTTGGAATGGTCCAGACATGATGGCTGTTTGTTGTAATCGTGATGTGGGGTTTCCCGTCTTGTGGTTTCTCGACGATGTATAGGTGTATGGGTGTATGGGTATATGGGTATATGGGTATATGGGTGTACAGGTGTACAGGTGTATAGGTGTGACAAGACCAAGAGAGAATTCTCAGATATTCAAGCAAGTGTTGAAATGATTGTGCAAGGCCGTGGGACTGTGTAACACGCGAGAAGAATGTGGTGTGACTCAGATGAGGAGAAATGTTCCTCGTATAAAGTAGGAGTGCTTGGACGGGTCTCCGGGGAATGAGGATGGAAATGGAAATGGAAATGAAAGAGGAGGAAGAAAAGCTTGGAACTATCTTGAACATATCGGCCCCTTTTATACTTTTTGTTCGAGGCCGGCCCCTGGTCGTTATGCCCTAAGTGAAACAGACATCACGACAATTCGTCTAATCGTGTTGAGTATTCTTATACCCCGCTTGACATGATATCAGGAAACTACAAGACGACGACATTGGGGCCGGGAGACGAGACGATCCGATCATGGCGGCTTGCATGAGGTGGATCGACGGCGTAACATGGAGGAGGCATTGGTGGTGGAGCGAATATACCCTTGGCCAAGCGTATAATAGGCTTTGCCCATCGTGTAATCCGTAAGCTGAACGAGAACAGAAGGATCATCCCAAAGGGCCTAAAGGGGAGGGTGTGAGCAGAAACAGCATGGGCCAACGATGCTGCTAAGCGAGCGTGCGCTTATCGTGTATATTATATACATCTTCAAGGGGCGTGTAACTTAAGTTTGCGCTTGCGCTGGAAAATGCAAACTCGAGAAAAGAGAAAGGAAGCATATGCCTTATTGACAGGGATTTGGTGACGAAACGGAGTCAAAAGGCAAAAGAGGAATAGAACAGAACAGAAAAAAAAAAAAAAAAAAAAAGTGCTCCAAGAAGGACTAAGTCACTAGACTCAGGCCCACCAAAACCATCGAATCGGCTGGTGATGTGACTTTTTCTTTTCCATATCCAGCCCGACGGAGAAGTGGCTGCGCTAGCAGTTGGGGCGCTTATAAGTTTAAGGAAACGGAAATGGAAATTGGGCACGGGGAGGGGGGAAAGAAAACCCAAAGTCGGTGGGCAAATTTCCGTAGTGGTGGTGTAAAGGAAGCCGTATCCGGGTTCCGGGTCGGGCGACATTGAACGATGAGGGAGGGCGGCGAACAAGACCATCCAAGGAACAAGTCTGGTACCTCGGTGCTTCAGTCGGGTTGGGTCGGTTTGGGTTGTTGGGTTGGGTTGGGTTGGGTTGGGTTGGGTTGGTTGTCGGGTCCCAAGGTCGTCGGTAGGTACTTCGAGGATGCTCATCAGTGAGTGCAGACGATGGACGAATCCGCCCTGGCTGGGGGTTGGATGGATGATGCGTTGTCAAGATAACGAGTCGACGACGGACGGAATGCTCTGTGCGACCACAGTTCGAACTGTGATTACATGTACATCTTGGAGAGGATAACCTGGTCCGTCCGTCGATGGGGTCGTGGACTCGTGGGACTGACTCTCTGGCTCTTGATGATGCTTGATCTGCCCGCGCCAATCCAGCCTTTTTTCGCAGAGCATCAGAAAACTTACAATTTGTATCCAGTTAGTTCATCGAGCCTCGTCCTGCGCGGAAGAGCTTCTTGATTGGCCCTTAATCGGACCATCAAAATTCCTGTGGAAGGAAGCAAGCACCGAGCTACCCGCTGCGACTTCTTCATGGCTGATTGGCTCAGGTGATTGGCCGATTGGCTGATCCGCGTTCAAAGTGTCATCACTTCTTGTCATCTTGCTCCCGAACGAGAAAGAAGAGTTGAGAAGACTCCACGTCCACATTGGAACGCGTGTACCTGACAAGCATGCCTAATTCAATTCGGGATGTCGGAAGAAACGCCCCAACAGAGATTTCAGAGGCCAAGGTCGAGAAATTGACATGGTACTATTCCACCACGCACCACTACCACCACCACCACCACCTTACGTAAACACATGGGCTTGGAGAGGCCCCAGTGGAGGGGCGTGTGAGTTGACATATGGCAAGTCCAATCCACCCAGTATGCCTATAGCCGCACCTGCCTCAGCTCCTACAAGAGTCATGACTATGCTCCATAATCCGTAGTAGCCAGGGAATTCTCTATTCGAGCTTGACCTTCCGGTACTTGTCCTCAGTCGTCTGTCTCCCTTGTTGTAGTATAGACGAGGGAATGTTGACTGAAAACTCACATTCACCCGGTTACGAGAAGCAACGAGACGCCGGTATAGATCACTATTACATACAACGTTTGTCCCTCACCTACGGATTAATCCCCAGTTACTCAACAGCTTTGGCCACAAACAACAAAATATACTAATAAGGATGAGCCTGCGTACAACACGGCGGCAGGGTTCAAACTCGGAGTAAGGATCTCAGTGCTCACCATAACCTGGTGTGCATGCACACACACACACACGCCCTCGTTCCCTGGTTGAGGACAACTCATATTACGTGGTAGAAAGAACTCCCGCACGTGGGCAGATGATGGGGCAATTTCTCTTCGACCTCGAGTTGGTCCACCGTCTATCTCATCATGGCATGACCGCCCACCTACCAGGTAATAGGTACCTGTACGGATCCGCAGTTACGGAGTAGTCCGTACTGTAGACATCCAGAGAATTGGGACGGACAGGGACAGGAACAAATAAAGGGCGTGTGGGTGCCGGTGACGCCAGCTTACCGCTACTTGGTTGATCCCATTACTGCACCAACTACACATGTACATACATCACGCTAAGTGTTTTGTGTGCTGCCCGTCTGTTCCTGTGGTCAAGATGTCAACGCCTCGTAGCTGGACGAGGGTGGCAAATCCCAACAGGGCCAGTGAGGTCAGATATTACCGAACAACGTCAGGCACACATGCATCCTCGGTGCCGTGCTTGCTGCCCTCATCGTCTTCGACACGGCAGCCTGCACGCCATTTCTGCAGTCAGCCATGCATTGCCATTGAGCCTTGCTCTACGGACGTGCGATGCGACTACGGAAGAAAAAAAACCCCCCTTCATCGTGATGAGACAGGGACTCTTGGACGAACACCACGTCGTTGACTCCGGGAAGCCTAGGAACAACAATCACTTTTTTTCTTTCTCCCTCCTTTCTTGGACGGGCGTGCGTTTGCGTGCGTCGTAGTCTTGCGGAAAACCCAAGATTCTTGCTCATTACTATCTAGTCCGTATGCGCACAGCATCTCCCAGATAACCCATGACCAAAAGTCCGCCGTGTATAGCCAATGGCAACCAAAGCGTCATCTCATCTTCCCCTCATGGCCAAATCCTCCCTGTCCATCAATCGACTAGGACACCTCTTCCTGAACGCCTGCCGCGCACATGCGCTCCCCAGTGTTGAACGACCGATGAAAAATGTAGTAAAGTGGACGGGCATCATGCGAATAAACAGCGTAAAGGCCTCTCAGCCCATGTCGCACTTGATTGTCGGTTGTTCAACCAAAGATCTTGAGGAAGCCCCAGATCCCAATGCCGCTGAGAACAGGAATGGTCAGATTGTCATCCCATCCGAATATGTCGACGACTTCACTGGCCGAGGCTGCAAAACCATTCCACAGGCTCAGGATGGCAAGGGCCAAAGTTCCTGAAACTGTGGCCGCGCTTTGAGACACGCCCAGGGCATTTGTTACGGCCAGAGGCAACGACAGAGTGCCCTTGAACATGAAGTCCTCATCACCAGGCATTGGTCCGGTGGCGGGGACGAGCCAGCCGTACCAGAAGAACGAGGTTGCGACGCCGACCAGGAACGCGGCCAGCGAACCGGCCAGAGACTTGCCGCGGCGAAGTCGAGGTGTATATCGGCCCCAAAGACGACCAAAGGTGCTGGCAGCAGTGTCGCACCAACTCAGTAGAAGAACACTCATGACAGCCACATCTTTGGGGAGGAAATACAAGACGGCCCAGGCACCGAGCAGGTAGAAGATGACACCGTTGTAGCCCGAGTACTCGCTCTCTCGCATCAGCGCGCCGAGGAGGCGCACGTACAACCTGTTGACCGAGCTGTATCGATGTCGCAGAAAGTCCGTGGTTGCAATGGGAATCAGGCCCGCCATGAGATACGGTGGCACGAACTCCGTCCGTGTACCAGTCGTGTACAGCCATACCACGCAAAATCCAATGGACACGTGGAGGACCTTGCGAGGAACCTCGTGCTTGTGAACAAAGGTTCGCCAATGTCGATGGATTGGAATGAGTCCCAACGGGCTGGGACTTCGGCTGAAGTCGCGCCACGACCAGCCTGAAGGCTGCGGGGGGGCAAGGTGGCCGTGATCCGCGGCGACCTTGGCTTTCGAGCTTGCGTCCTTGTCGATAATCGCTTGTTTGGACGTGGAAGATTTCGTCGCCGGGTTCGAGTTGCTGGGCGCCATGCGAGCAAGCTTTCGAGGATCGATGGGGGATCTACTCCTTGTTCGCGACCTTCGGAGCCCGGGGGCTTCGTCGTCAATCTCGTCTTCCAGCGGGTGTCCCCCCAGCGACTGCTGCGAGGACTTCATCCTCTTCCTTGCTGCGGAGCGCGTCGTGGGCGCAACATAGTCTACATCATGCTCGGAGGGTGTGGGGCTCGGCGATATGACACGGGGCGTCTCGGGAACGGCCGAGGACCTGCGACGCAGAGACATGGTGAATGATATGGGCGGTAGCGCAGAGCAGTAGAGAGTACCGACGATTACGCGATGAAGCGACACGAACAAAGACGGCCAGAAAATCTGGTCGTCAAACGGGGCAGAGGTCGAAGATGGCGACAAAGTCGACGAGGAGGAGGACAGATGAGAGTCGTAGTATTTGTCTCGGCGCGAGCGACGCGCCGTAAAAGAATGGCAGTCTTCGCTCGATTTGAATGGAAAGAAAGGACTACACAGGATCGAGTGTTTTTGCGAAAAGGTCAGCGGCTCTATCGAATCCAGGATGATGATGTTTGGCGATGCAGCAGAGGTGATGGACCCCACCGCATGACGCAATGAACGAGGACTTCGAGGTACGGCGGCGGCTTGTGCAGCACGGCGCGCGCATGAAGGATGGTCGGGAGGAGGGAGGAGGGGGGACGGAAAGAGGGACGAGTTATTAGGTAATTCAAGGATGCGGTTTGGTTTGGACTTCTGGGACTTGTTGGGGACGAGCTGAGAAAGCGATTTTGCAAACGAGTGGCCGGCCGTGGATTGTCATTTTGTCGGTTGGACAGTCGGGCGGTGGGGCAGCCCGGGCAGCCCAGGGTACCGCCGGGCTTTCGGCGCAGCGAAACTTCCGCCTTGTTCCCAAGTCCCCGCTACTTTTTGCATCTCACGTGCTGATAAGACCAGAACTTTGGCGATAGCGTCAACTTTTTGTTCCGCCGGCGGCGCAATCCCCTCTAGATAGCGAGCAACTCGGAAATTCCACCACTCCCATTTCCCATACAACCATGGCGCCTGCAAAGGTTGCTGCTCTCAAGAGGAATCCCAGAAGCTGGGATGCCCTCGCCACTCCACTTGCGCAATGGATCGTGGACGCCGTCCAGACCCTGGGGTTTCCGCAGATGACGCCTGTGCAAGCCGCCACTATACCACATTTCATGGGAAACAAGGACGTGGTTGTCGAGGTCAGGTCAACGCATCGCATTCCGCGACCACAACTCTGCCGGGCCGTTGCCATGACGAGCAAATATCTCTAACATGCAAAATTCGCGCAGGCCGTCACCGGCAGTGGGAAAACCATTGCCTTTTTGCTCCCCGTCGTCCAACGCATTCTGCGCCTCGAGGAACCCACCAAGAAACATCACGTCGCCGCCATTATCGTCTCGCCCACAAGGGAACTCGCTGCGCAAATCCACACTGTCCTCCTGTCGCTGTTAGAGTTCCATGCGCCGTCCGCCGAGATACTGCCATACCTAAAGGATGACGAGAAGAGGCCGTCGACCGCGGCGCCCGTCATTGTGCCGCAACTCCTCGTTGGCGGCACGACCTCGACGGCCCAGGATGCCCAGTTCTTCATGCGCCATAGTCCCAATGTTTTGATATCGTCTCCCGGAAGACTAGTCGAGCTATTGTCGTCACCGCACGTCCATTGTCCGCAGTCCTCGTTTGAGATGCTTGTCCTGGACGAGGCAGACCGGCTCCTGGACTTGGGGTTCAAGCAGGATCTGCAGGGCATCATTTCGCAACTACCGAAACAGAGGCGCACCGGTCTTTTCAGCGCCAGCGTGAGCGAGGCCGTTTCCGACATCATCCGCGTGGGACTGCGGAACCCCGTCAAGATTGAGGTTCGGGTCAAGATGAAGGATGGCGGCGTCTTGGAGGATCGGAAGACGCCAGCGAGTCTGAAAATGACGTACATGGTGACACCCGCCACACACAAATTGCCGGCACTGGCGCAATTACTCGAAAAGCTGCTCATCAGGCCTCAGCGAACGATTGTCTTTCTATCCACTTGTGCGGCGGTCGACTACTTCCAGCATGTGCTGCCTGGCCTGCTGCTGCTGCCCGCAGGGTTCTCGCTGATACCGCTCCACGGCAAGCACCCTGCCAAAGTACGCGAGAAGAACTTTGCCAAATTCCTGGGCTCAGTTTCGCCCACCGTCCTGGTCACGACCGACTTGGCAGCACGGGGGCTCGATATCCCACAGGTCGACCTGGTGGTGCAAATGGATCCGCCGTCAGACCCAAAGGTCTTTATTCACCGCAGCGGGAGAGCCGGTCGAGCAGGCAGAAAGGGGTTGGCGGTGGTGATGCTCCATCCCGGGCGGGAAGAGGACTACGTGCGGTTCCTGGAAATCCGCAAGACGCCCATCGTCCCACTGGACAGGCCGCGCGTGGCCATATCGGAAGACACGGCGGCAGCTGCCACGGAGAAGATGCGGAAGCTGGCCCGGACGGACCGAGCCATCTACGACAAGGCCCAAAGGGCCTTTGTCAGCTGGGTACGGAGCTACAGTGCCCACCAAGCGACGTCCATCTTCCGGGTCGCCGACCTCGACTGGGCAGACCTGGCCAACGCATGGGGACTGCTGCGCTTGCCGCGCATGCCCGAGCTCAAGAACTGGAAGGGCGACAAGACGCTCGGCGTGGACATGGACATGGACTGGGACGCATTCGCATACAAGGACAAGGCACGGGAAAGAGCCAGGCAGGAGGCTCTCGAGGCGCAGCGGAACGGGGCCGTCGAGGAGCAGAGAAAGGCCGACAAGTCGCGCAAGAGGAAGAATGAGGCGTGGAGCAACAAGACGGGCCACGAGGAGCAGCGCGTGGACAGGCGCGAGAAGAGGCACAAGAGGAAGGAGGCCGAGAAGAAGGCCAACATGACGGAGGAGGAGAAGCTGGACAAGGCGAAGCTCGATGAGCTGATCCGGCGCGTGAGGGAGCAGAACCTGGCCAAAGCCGCCGCCGCCGCCAAGGATGATGAGTTTGAAGGCTTTGACGACTAGATGTCGGACTCGGAAATAATAATACCCGCCCGGGCGTTGACCGACTTGGCAGCTGTAACTAAATACTTGTCGTCTTTTCCACAGGAGCGAGCGTGGATCAACGAACGGCCACGGCCGGCCATGCAGTCCGAGTTCCTCCATGTCCTGCTGCGCAGCAGTCGGCGTTTCTGCTTCTTTGACTCGGCGGGGCGGTGAAGCATTGGGGAGGGATGCCCATGGCAATGCATCGTCTTGACAAGGGAACGGGGTGTACCGTATGACTACAGATTTATTATTAGACCTCCATCTCCAGCCCGGCATGAAACAAACAGCACGGCGGGAGGATTACCGTGTGGACATGGGGACACACGTCTTGGTGAACTCTTGTATTAAATAAGACAAAACTATCTAGGTACCTAGAAGAATCCTAGACAGCCCGCTTCATCTATCATATGCCAGACATGTACCAACTCCCTACAAATTCAGACACTGCCGGATCTTGGCTCGACTGTCATCGCACTTCTTTTAGGGGTGGGTTTTTTTTTGGGGGGGTTTTTTTTTTCAAAAAAAAAAGGAATGCCTCCTTCTTTTGTACCTTGTTTCCTGCTGCAACACGAGTTAGATAAGATGAAACATGTGTGTCAACTTCATCATCATTTTTTGCTGCGTCGTAACATAAACAAGACGGGATCCCGAGACGCTCCACCCCGTCTGCCCTGTGACACGTTCTAGACTTGGTATCACTACGGTGTAGGAAATAAAAGGAAAAAAGAGAGGGACACCGAGCAAAAGAGCCCTTCGATGTAAGCTGCCGGTTGTAGCCGACCGGAATACTGTATAGTGCCAGCTCCTTGATTGACGGACCGTGAGGCTTCACAAGCCATAAAACTCCCAGCCATCTCCCTTGTCCGTCAGGGGCTCGACCTTCCACCCTCTCAGCTCTGGCACAAACTCGCTTCTCAGTTCTTCGTGCAGTCAGAGCTCTTCATCCTCCAGCTCGGATGGCTTCAATAGACCGCCCACCTTTTGTCGTCTTTCCATGTCGGCAGCCTTGGCATCGCGTTCTTGTTGCTCCTTCTCGACAACAAACAACTCTGCATTGTCGCCGGCAAACTCTTTGAGCGAGATGAGGAAATCTCGCATATTGAGGCGAAACTTGTCATATTGCGTGTTGAGCGACAACAGGCCCTCCACAAAACTGGTCACTTGGGCACTATCGAGCGGGAAGAGAGGGTTAGCTGGAGATTACAAAAAAAAAAAAAAAAAAAAACATCGACATGATTCAAGTGGCAAGAGGTGACATACGCTTGAAGATTCGGGAAAGCATTGCGCAGCAGAGTCGCCACCGAGTTACCGAGATACTCCTTGTTGGTGGTCCCGGGCTGGGCTTGCTCGGCAGTGTAGATTGGTCCCTGGATTCTTGGTTGGGTACCATCGGCTGGGTGAATATAATAAAAGAGCTTCATGAGCAGCATGGACTGCGTCTTGAAGCCAGCTTTGTGATCGCTGTCTGTGACAACGAACAAAACGTCCTGCAAAATCGTCATGAAGAAACGCTGAAAGAAGGCATTGGCGGTGGCAACGTCCGTCTTCTCGGCAATGTTGTTAATCAATTCGAGACACATGTTGAGACCGGCAGCTTCGACATCACGGTTGTCGTGCTTGAAAGCCCACGAGCACGAATCAATGACAAACTTGAACTGGTTGTTATCCAGCTTCAGCAGTGCGGGGAAGCAGTGCAAGTTGATGGCACGGAGAAGGTTGAAGAATTCCACTCGGTGCTCTGGAAATTCGGAGAAGTCCTTGTTGATCATCTCCAGAGTACACTCGAAAACATTCTCCATAATCGTGGGAACCTGGTCCTCCATCAAGGCGGAGAGCCTCGTGATAATGGCCGACATGGCCTTGAGGACTTCGGCATCACGAGCTCCAGCAACGTTGCGATTGTAATCGACAAGAACGCAGTCAAGCAACGGGGGAACCATTTGAGCTCGGACAGCCTGCAGATCCTCTGCCTTTTCGACGTACGTCTCGATGAGCTTCAAGATTTCCTTCTTGATGGTTCGTAAACCTCGAACCTTGGGCATCTTGGTGGCCAATTCACCATCTCGAGCCACGGCTTCAGAGATTAGACCGCTGGTGGCACGATACATCTCCAACATGTCGTGATAGATGCGGCCAATCTGCGGGTAGAAGTAGGGTCCAATGGAGGAACAGGCCGACACATTTGTCTTCATGATGTTGCCGATGACCTTGATAGTCTCGGCGTCCTGCAGGATTGACGGGCTGACCGTCGCCTGCTTGATGATTTCATCCCAGGCGGCGTTGGGAATATTCATCAAATCGGCCAGTAGGCGCTCTTGTTGGTGCTTGTTGCCTTGTGCCGCAACCATGTAGCCGCAAGCCTCGTAAAAAGTGTGCACTTGCTGAGGCGTGAGATCGCACGTAATTTTGCCCATGTTGCTCACAATCTCCTCGATGAAGGCCTCCTGCTCACTAGGCTGGAGTGCAACAAAGTGTCGACGACATTGCCTGGCAATCTTGATGAAGGTATCACAAGCCATGTCTTGTACACCTTCGTGAGACTCGTGCATAAACTCGAACAGCTTGTTGACGACCGTCTTAAGGAATTTCCAATGCGCCTTGAGGAATCGAGGATATTGGCCGACAATGTACATGATGTTGCTTGCCACGACGGCCTTGTTGTCCTTTCCACGCTTCATCTCCGTGAGACCCAGAAGATCCTTGATGACGGTAACGAGAAATCGTTTCTCGGTTTCCTCATTCATGGCCAAGGAGATGGATCCGATCGCCCAGCATAGCACGTTGCAGTTGTGCCACGACCATTCGGTTCCGTCAACCTGACGAGCCAGTTTCTCCGTCATGATGTTCTCTGTATCGACCACATCCAGATGAGTGAGGTAGACCAAGCATTCTCTGATGGTCTTGTATAAATGAACGGTATCGGTTTCCTTGACGAATTCTCGGACAATTTCACCTTCATCATTCTCCACTATAAGCACTTCTTCGGGCCGGACCATTCGTTCAATCATGACGACTCGCAGATTAGAAAGAACCTCGTTGTACTTGTGCTTTCGGAGAGGGTAGTTCATCAGTAGTTTGGGATTCGGTGCGCCGCTGCCAGACATGCCACCGACAGCCATGAGCGGGTTGATGTCGGTGATGGGGAGCTGCTGCATCTCCTCATATAGTTCCTGGACCAGCTTCAGCCAATAATCCAGGCAAATCTTGAAAATCTCGCGGTCGTCGATTTGAGATATTCTAATCAGGTAGTAATGTCCATGCATGAGATAGTCTCGATTCGGAAGATTTTCAATAAGCTATTTCGCGGTGCCAAGGGTTAGCAAAACCATCACAGGTGATGGGGGGGGAAGCTTGCCTCCAGAGCTCACATTCAGGTGTGTTCCAAAAAAATTGCAGAGGAAGAGGGCCAGGTTTTGAACGAACTCCTGATCCCTGGAATTGCTCGAAGGGTACGTCGTCTTCAAGTCTAGTGAAACGGGGATAATATCCGCGATAGTGGTCAGCACTTCGGTGAACATCTTGACAAGTTGCTCGTCATACGAGTTGGACTGGCCAGCTCCACCGGTCTGAAGTCCACCAATTTCCGTCAGACACTGAAGAGTAATGTTGCGGAACTCTGGGGCAGAGAGGAAGCGTGTGCGCAGAGTTTCGATCAGGTTCGTCTCGAAGATGTAGCCCAGGGGAATCCAGTTGCAGAAACGCAAGAGGGTCTCGAGGGTGGCGTGAACCAGACTGGGTTGGTCGGCCGTGGTGAGGACTTCTTGACACAGTTGGAAGATCTGCGAGAATTCAGCGCACATGGTCTGCTTGAGATTTCTCGTCTTGGTCGACGTCATCTGTTCGGCAGAGTAGTCGAAGACTTCCTCGGAAAGCAATCGCAGAATAATCATGTTGTTTTCGCAGATGGAGAGGTTCGCGTGACAAGAGGAGATGATTTCGTTGATGAACGTGGGCCAGTTGTGAGGCCATTCTTGCTTGAGAACCGAGATGAGAACGAGATTGAGCTTGTTGAGTAGAGTTTTGTTTTGTTTCAGAGATTCTTCGGAGCCCGAGCACTGGATGATGAATTGCACGATGAAGTTTCGAATTCCTAACCCGCAAGGTTAGATTGCCAAATGCGCGATAGACCATGTCGCCATAAAATTGCGAGCCGAGCAAGTTAAAACGAACCTTGACACTGATCACGAGGCAACACCTTCCATCTCGTCATGATGACATTGTCCAGAACCTGCAAACCCAAGTCTTAAGATACGGGAGAAGTTAGTCTCTTGAATGTGAGTTTTTGCTTGTATCCCGGGAGCGACCAGACACCAAGAGCAAGCCCCATGTAGTTATCAGAGAGCTCGTATGCACGTACATTTCGTTTGAGGATATTGTGCGCTAGAGAGAATCTGGTCTACCAAAAGCCAAGCATCGGGGTCTTCTTTGAACTAGCATCACAGGTTAGTTGACCGTAATCCCCGTAGGATGTTCCGCAAGGATGAGCAATTCATGTTTCTGCCGTGCATCATCGGGGTTTTCAGTCCGATCTTGTACAGAGGTTTTTCCTTCTCTTCGCCAACATCGGTTGCTCGGCAGGTGGGCGGCGGGGTTTTCGCTAATTTACCTGGTTCAGCGCGGCTTGGGCGGCTTTTTGCTACACGAAGCAAACAAAATAGGGAGAGCGTCAGTGCACATGGTCAGGATGAGGGGGGATTCCGAAGACGAAGAAAGTTTTTTCTTCTGAGATGGGAAACCACGTACCTGGTCCCCGCGACCTTCATAAAAGGTGCGGACCGTGGTGTCGAGCTCTTCAATCGTGACAGCCATGGCCTGAGCAAGACGAGAAGGGGAAACGAAACCAAGGGCGGGGTGGGGGAGGGGGAAACCTCTCGGGAATCTTGCAACGAACGCGAAGCTCACGCACCGCACAAAATGAGAGGTGTGCGACGCTTCAAAGCAGAACTAGCAGCTTTGATGGGGTGTGGGGAGAGAGAGGTTGGCGAGGAGTTAAGAAGAGTCGTGTGCGATGCGGGAGGAATGAAGGGAGAAAGAAGCTGTTTTGAGAGAGGTGGTATCGTAAGAGGTGGTGGTGGTGGTGGTGGAGATGGAGATGGCGACGGCAACGAAGAGCAGGCAGGCGACGGTGAAAAAAAGAGGACACTGGAGCAACGAGGCAGGGCCTGGCAATTGTGGATGCGGCGGTTGGGACGACCCAGCAGCCACCTTCTATTACTACAGTTCTTATTTATTAGCTTTTTAAAACTCTATAAGTTGCACAGTGCTATTAACACTTTTCCGCCATGAGCCCCACCTGAACAGGCCTTTTTCGCACTGGAGGGGGTGGTCGGCGGTCGCAAACTTTTGTCCTGTCACTGTAGTTGTCGTGGTGGGGTGGTTGAGCAACGCGGCTCATCGTCATCGCATCGAGGCCGCCGAACTTGAAGTGCCGTTGGTAGAATCCATGCCCATGCATCTCCAATGTGAGTGCAACGCCTGTTCGCTTGTCTTCTGACGCGATTTCCCTTTAATGTGCTTTACCTTGTTTCGGGACATTTTCTACTCGGAGAGCATCTTGTCGAGGAAATGAGCTCTCAAGAAAAAAAAAAAGCTCTCCAATACGTATGTATTCGCTAAAAGAAAAATAAAACTCGAGGTACTTGCTCCTACACGAAACCTCTCCTGGCTCAAGGGTCCGTCCCTTTTCTGATCAACTTCACAGCAAACATCTTTCCAGCCACAACACACCATCGTCCTCGTTTATGGCTTGTAGCCACACTCAGCCAAAGCTTCGCGCAGAGCCTGCAGGGCGTTGTCGATATCGGACCTCTTTGGGTCCATCTACAGCGGGATAACATTAGCAACGTATCAGGCAGCGGCGCGAGTGAGAAAGACTGGCATCATAACTCAGACGCAGAGAAGTGACAACGTACAGCTGATGGCCCCATGTGGCCAAATCGAACATATTTGCTGCCAATCTCCTTGTGCAGACCACCAGCGAAGATGATGCCCTTGTTCAACAGCTTGGACAGAACATCGGGAATGCTGACACCGTCGGGCAGATAGATGGCAGTCATGGCATGGGCCTGGTCCTCGGGCTTGCCGGCAACAACTTTCAGGCCGAGGTCAGCGACGGCCTTCTTGACCTTGTCGGAAACCTCAATGTGTCTCTGGAAGCGTTCCGACAAAGGACGCGCCAGAACCTGGCTGACGGCGGTGTTCAAGGCGCGGATCAGCTGTGGCGCGGATCAGCTGTGGCGAGGGAGTGGAGAAGTACGATGGCTTTTTGGCCTCGTAGTTTTGCATGACTATCCGCCCGTATCAGCATCTCTTGGTGGCACCCGTCATCTTCTTGCGGCAAGGGGGCTCTCTGTCTTACCAGGTATCCATCGCTCCATGGAAGCAAAGTAGGTGGCGGGCTTCGTCTTGCGGTTCTTGACAACATCGATGGCACGCCCACTGAACATGGAAATGCACAGGCCGGTAGGGCAGCCGATGGCCTTTTGTCCAGCGGTAATAACACCATCCAGACCCCACTCGTCAAAGGCAATCTCCTCACAAGCGACACTGCACACGCCGTCGGCAATGATCAAGGTTTCGGGGGACACACGCTTCACAACTTCGGTCAGGGTCTCGAGGTTGAACAGGACACCGGTAGAAGTGTCGACATGAGTGGCGGTGACGAGCTTGTACTTGTTCTCCTTGAGGGCCTTTTCGATTTCGTCGGGCTGAGGTCGGCTACCCACGGCTCCAGTGATCTTGGTGACGTTGGCGCCGTACGCAGTGAAGCAATCGGCGAATCCATCTCCGAAGTAGCCGGTGCTCAAAACGAGGACGTGCTCACCCGGCTCAACCAGGTTCACGGCAACCAAGTCCCAGCCCAGAGTGCCAGAACCGTTGATGACGAAAGGCTGCGAAGCTGGGTTCGTGGTCTGGAACAGCTTGCGCAGCATAGACAGGGTGTCACCAAAGACTGAGACAAATCCGGGACCGACATGGCTCTCGCTGTCGATTGCCAAAGCGAAAAAGCCCGTCAGTGATTTTCTCGCCACGCTTGCTCGATAAATTGGAGGTGGCGCTGCCGATGGGCCTGATCTGCCTCCAGCATGAACATGAATGAATGAATGGTGTGTGTGACGTACCTGTAGTGGGACATGGACTGGAGAACGGCATCGTCAAACTCGATAGGTCCGGGAATGAGCAAGGCAGGGTGAGCAGCTTGGGGAGACATGTTGGCAGCGGATTGGCGATTCAAACTATGGTGAGAAGGTATAGATTGGAACCGTCTCCCAGACAATGTTTGTAAAAGTCGTCGAGGTAGATGCTGTGGACCGAGCAAGGCACTGGAAACTTGACGATGGGATGGAGGTGGAGATGGAGGGGTAATGGATGTTGCTTTGGCGGGGCGCACCTCACCTCACCTCACCTCACCTCGGGCGAGAGTTGCGGCAGCTCTGGTGAATAATCCAACACGGTAATACACCACACCTCCAACAAAAGTCGGCTGCCCACGTCGGCCTCCGGTGCCGGGCCAACCGCAGCGGCGGGATGCATGTCGGTCAAGATTGCCATTCACAGTAAGCCTTTGAGACGCGCAGCTAGACCGTTGGCTCTTGAGGAAATGGAACCTCGAATGGCAATGAGTGTCATTCGGTGTATTTTACGTATGCAAGTCCGTCATGATGGAACGGGTGTCAACCCCCCCCCCCTAGTTTCGCAATCACTTTGATAGATCCGGCATCCCTCTGCAGAATGGGAACATGGTCAACTAGACTGCTCGGGGGAAAGTCTTGTCCAAGTACATGCGCCGCCTTCCCAGCACCTCGCCGCATTCACATCAGACAAGCAACCTTGCGACTGGTACATAATCCCGAGGACCCGACCTTGATGCGCGACGTTTGACCAACCCACGTCCAGGCCTCTACCTGCCACTCATACCATACCTTTGTGTCATCCGTCTGTCGCCACATGCTGACCTCGAGCTCCGTATCTGCCGGGAAGGAGATGGGTTCCTCGAGCGGGAAGAAGATGGGGAACCACGAGATCATATCCTTGCTCTTCTGCTCGATTCTCTCGGGGTGCGTGCTGATCTCGACCTTCTGGCCTTTGCTCCTCTCCAGCCTGGACTCGTAGAGCGTCGACTCAAAGTACCCCGCTAGGCCGTGGGTGACGCCTTGCGCGCGACACACGAACGTGACGTGGCAGTATCGCGAGTTGTGGTCGTTTGCGCCCGCTGCGCCGGGCCTCGACATTCTGAAGAGTCGACTCTGGGATCGGGTGGGAGAACTCCATGCTTGCTGGAAGCGGGCATGTCCAGGGACCTTTTGGCACACGAAATCGAGCGCGTAGAGCCGCACGACCCAGGGTGTGCTGAAGGCCGTAGCTTCGGTGGCGGATCGAGCGAGAATCTCGGCGTATAGCTTCGGCGTGGATATGGGACTCATGTGCGCTGTGTAGGAGTGGGGGATGGAGATGCCGTGCGGTTTGGCAAGAACGTGTTGGATTCCGTCCAGACACTCGGGCGAGAGCTCGTTGTCTCCAAACGATCCGAGGAGTTCGGAGATCAGCATGTCCACTTTGCCGTGGACGGGGCCCGTGTCTGACGAGTGAGATACGACAGGGCCCTTCCAGGCTCGCATGTCCGTCTTAACGACGTTGACCTTGCCGCCCCAGAGGGTCTGGTTCTGACGCAGGAGGTACACGTAGGCGTTGGGGTTCTTTTCCACAGCCCAGACTTCCACATTTACATTTGTGTACTCGGCGGCCTTCAGGGCCCGCGTGACGAGCGACCCTCTTCCTGATCCGGCTACGGCGATGACCACCGCCCCGTCCTTTGATGTCGGCAAGTCGAGTTCTTTCCATTCGGATAGGGCCTCGATGACGGCCGCCTCGTACTGGTCATATTTGACGGGATCTCCCTCGAACACCTCGTATGTGGCTGATTCGAGGTTATCGGACAATGGCTGCAGAGGCGACTGCAGCCAATCCTGGAAGCTCGTCAATGTCGGCGACTCGAGCGCTGTAAAAGGCGGTTGCTGATTCTCCAGCCATTGCAAATACGCCACGTGGGCGTCGGCACCGGCACGAAAAGATGGGTCTGGATGCGACGTTGCAGCAGGGCTGTGAGCATCCGAGAGACTCGGGAAGTCGTCCTCTGTCACCGGTGGCCGGTTCACCGCCGACAATACGGACATGTCGTCGGTCTGGAAGTTGGAAGCATCGGGGCCGACGTCGCAAAGCAGGATCCACGGGACGGCCTTGAGTCGCATGTAGCTGAAGATCATTTCTTGGTGATGTTTGGAAAGAGATGGATAGCCGCCCTTGTTCTTCTGGAACACGTCCGGCCCAACAGTCAAGTAATGCATAGGCTCTGCGAACCACCTGTTTTGCAAGTCTTTTTCAGGCATGACTCTAGGAATCTGAAGCGCTATAGAAAGAGGAAGGAGGAAAGCCATGTTAGTCCGTCTATTCAGAAAGGGGGGGTAATCGAAGGAACAAATGGAGAAACTTGCCAACATGTAATCTCAAATCATAGTTGCAAGTGCTCCTGACGTGGTGCCAAGACTGCCATGCCGCAAAAAGATCAACCTCTTTCGACGCATTTGCCGTTGCGGCACCCTCCTTGCGCGGCTCGAGCGAGGACAAAGTCTCGATAGCCTGGCCAGCCACAGGCTCCCGATACATGGGCATATGAATCAAGAAGGTCAAGGTGCTCCCAATAGTCAAGGCCTCCTGCACAGCGCGAGAGTACTGCGCAAGGGCCTGATTCCCGCCATCTCGAGAGGCATCACGGCTAGGGCCAGCAATAACGATGCTCCGTACGCCGCAAAAGTTGGCGTAGTTGACTTCCAGGTTCAGCACCTGGCGGGAAATTCTGGCAATCAAGGGATTCGTGGAGCACAAGTCAATCCATGGGCTGATGTAGGCAGTATACGTGTTGACCGCGGGCGAAGGAAACAAGCCAGTATCTTCTGGAGTCAGCGGCGGAATGATGGGGTCGGCGCGCGACCCGGTCTGTGTGGTCGTCGACACTTCTGCATTCTTCCCCAAAAGCGAAAGATGGTATGAGACTATCTTGAACACCCTTGCTCTGAAGCGTCGGTTCGTTACTGGTGTTGTAGCGAAATTCATCTTTTGATTAGGGAATCAACATGTCAGCCGAGGCTCTCTCTTTTGGTCACCCGTTCGTGGGTAGAACAAACACCACAACTTACACCTTGATTGAGTAGATATCCGTACTGCAAGTCCGTGAGGGGTGCATCTCTTGCCGTTTCATGCTTTCCAAGGTGGAACGATGGCCGTTGAGCTCCGTAAGGGTTGCTCATTGCCATTTCCGATGTTCCAAAGGACATGTTGAAGGTGCCACAGCACTTCGGTTGCCTCGGGTTTGGCTCCAAGTCGAGAATCTTCTCTTGCCCAGAGCAATCAATGTATGAATTGCCTTCGCGGGGTCGTCAGGACGAGGCGAGCGGGCATAAGTGACTGGCGGTCGAACAGCTACTTTATGCCACTTTTTTTTTTGGCCGTTGATTTGAGGTGCACACAGTGTGCGCTCGTGATGTAAAGGTCGATTAACTTTTCAAAAAAAAAAAAAATTCATAGCCATCACATTTGTCCAGAGTTTGACTGCACGATAAACTATAAACACACCAGAATCCGTGTTTTCTAGTCATTTTGAGATTTAATTCTAGACATAGTCCCAAATTCACGGTGTCTATATCTCCCTGATTGAGTTCACGCCAGCAGTGCATTTCCATCCGCTCCACCCGTTCGCACACTGTCCCCAGTCACTGATCCTTATCGATAAGTAAGTCACTGCCGGTCCCGCCAATTTTTTCGGATTCCAAACCATCTGAACGCACGACCACGCACGCAGCTTCGTCAGTTTTGCAGAAGAAGCAGGCAATCGCTCCACTCCCTCCCCAGATTCGTCCGTGGTTATGCACATCGGGACTCAAGAAACAAATCACGGGATAGAACCAAAAGAGAGAGAAAAATGTCAGAGTCACACGAAACCAAGATCAGCAAACGCGCCAGCGCCGACGCTGACGAGACGTCTAGGAAGAAGTCTAAGAAGGGAGGCGGCGACAGCGAGGAAAAGTACAACCCGTACCTGGCACACATGCACCAGAACAGTTCAAATGGCTTCGGTGATGAGGCACCGCCAGACTCGATTCTGGCGGGGATGGAGCGCCGCGCGACGACAGCAGTCCAGGCCGCCAAGGCAGAAGACTCTGCTACCAATCCGTTCACGGGGAAACCTCACTCCCAGCAGTATTTCCGCATCTTGGAGACGCGCAGAGACTTGCCTGTTCACAAGCAGAGGTAACACTTCCATCCAGTTCATTCTCCTATTGCAGCAAATAGCAACCGAACGGCAGTGGAATCTGAATTTGGCATTGACTAACGTTTTTACCTTATCTTCTTCTTCTTCGTCTCCATAGGCAAGAATTCCTCGATAAATACCACTCGACCCAGATCCTCGTCTTCGTCGGTGAGACCGGCTCCGGTAAAACGACCCAGATCCCGCAGTATGTCGTATACGATGAGTTGCCCAAAGTCACCGGCAAGCTCGTGGCGTGTACGCAACCCCGTCGAGTAGCCGCCACGTCAGTAGCACAGCGAGTCGCCAACGAGATGGACGTCCCCCTCGGCGATGAAGTCGGTTACAGCGTCCGTTTCGATGACTGCTCGAGCTCCAAGACCATGCTCAAGTACATGACGGACGGTATGCTTCTAAGAGAAGCCATGCACGACCACGACATGTCGCGCTACAGCTGCATCATTCTCGACGAAGCTCACGAACGCACCCTGGCTACCGATATCCTCATGGCTCTTCTCAAGCAGATTGCCAGCCGCCGAGCCGACCTGAAGATCATCGTCATGTCTGCTACGCTTGATGCGCAAAAATTCCAAAAGTACTTCAACGATGCCCCGCTGCTGGCCGTCCCCGGTAGAACATTCCCTGTGGAGATTTTCTACACGCCTGAGCCGGAGAAGGACTACGTCGAGGCTGCTATTCGCACCGTGTTGCAGATCCATGCGTCTGAGGGCGAGGGCGATATCCTGCTCTTCTTGACTGGTGAGGACGAAATCGAAGACGCCTGCCGCAAGATTAGCCTGGAAGCAGACGAGCTGCAGCGGGAGGTGGACGCCGGTCCCATCGCCGTCTACCCTCTTTACGGCACTCTGCCTCCTCACCAGCAACAGCGTATTTTCGACAAGGCGCCCCCGCCCTTGCGAAAGGGTGGTCGTCCCGGCCGCAAGGTCGTGGTGTCGACCAACATCGCAGAAACATCACTGACCATTGACGGTATCGTATACGTCGTGGATCCCGGGTTCAGCAAGCAAAAGATTTACAACCCTCGTATTCGAGTCGAGTCGCTGCTCGTGTCCCCCATTTCCAAGGCCTCTGCCTCACAGCGAGCCGGTCGTGCTGGTCGTACAAAGCCAGGAAAATGCTTCAGATTGTACACCGAAAAGGCGTTCAAAAAGGAACTCATTGACCAGACGTATCCCGAAATCCTGCGATCAAACCTTGCCAACACCGTGCTGGAGCTCAAGAAGCTGGGCGTAGAGGATCTCGTCCACTTTGATCTCATGGACCCCCCCGCGCCAGAGACCATGATGAGAGCGCTCGAAGAACTCAACTACCTCGCCTGCCTCGACGACAACGGCGAGCTTACTACGCTGGGTGGTCTGGCATCCGAGTTCCCCCTGGACCCTTCACTAGCAGTCATGCTGATCTCGTCGCCCGAGTTCTACTGCTCCAACGAGATCCTCTCCATCACGTCACTCCTTTCTGTGCCTCAGATCTTCACGCGCCCTGCCAACAACCGCAAGCGAGCAGACGAGATGAAGTCGCACTTTAGCCACCCGGACGGAGACCACTTGACTCTCCTCAATGCCTACCATGCCTTCAAAGGCCAGGCTACCTCTGACCCTGACAGCGTGAAGCAATGGTGCCATGAGCGCTTCCTATCCTTTCGTCACTTGTCCAGTGCAGACAGTGTCCGCGCCCAGCTCAAGCGCATCATGGAGACGCACGGCCTGGAACTCCTTTCCACGCCATTCGAGGACAAAAACTACTACACCAACATCCGCAGGGCTCTCCTCTCCGGCTTCTTCATGCAGGTCGCCATGAAGGAAAGCTCGGGCAAAATCTATCGCACTGTCAAGGACGACCAAGCCGTCATGATCCATCCATCCACAGTGCTACGAACCGAGTTCGACTGGGTGCTGTACAACGAATTCGTGCTCACGTCGAAGCAGTACATCCGCACATGTACTGGTATTCGACCAGAGTGGTTGCTCGTACGTTGAATCCCGCCCTGCATACTATTGTGTCTCTTGGTGCCCCCCTTTGTTTCCTCTGTTACCTCTTTCCTCCACACACAAATGTGTGTGCAGTCATATGCTGACTCACTTTCACAGGAGATTGCACCAGTCTACTTTGACCTCGATACCTTTGAGCAAGGAGATATCAAGAGATCACTCGCCAGAGCCGCAGAAAAGAAGAGGAGAAAAGAGGCCATGAAGGCCGGACGATGATGATGCCCCAATGCGAAGCTCAAGAACGCGTTGCGACCAGGTTTTCCAGATGACGACAAGCAAAGAAGAACCTCGATCCCATGAGGAATTCAAGATGGATCGAGACGCCCGGTCCAGAAGAGCAACCCTGTCGCATCATGCACGACTTTCCAGATTCATGACGAAATCGAGCTGGAGAGGGGTTTGTGGAAAGCCCGTGTCACTGAAACAAGTACTTGCGCCATGAATCATGGTCACTTGAAACGTTTTTTTTTTTTTTTTTGCAGGATCCATTTTAGAGCAAGTCCAACCAGAATAGAGTTGGGTGCTGGTACAAAAGACACTATATACGGACTACATATGTACACATACAAGGGGGCGTTGCGTCAGGGCAAAAGTAGAATTCAATATAATGAGTGACTGCATCGCACGGGCGGCCTGAATCAATGCTCCTTTGTGCACATGCGCGGAACAGCAACGGACAGCCAGCGTGAAATTGAACCCTGGCACGGGGGGGGGTAGGTAGACCAACGTTTTGAAGCTATCGTAGATGCCGGTCGTGTGGCCTTTGATTGACCATTTTCTCTCGCGAGGGTGTGTCGATTGATCGCCTGGTGGAAGACATGTCCCAGATCCAACTTGACGTTGTCGTGTAACTTGCATTACTGAACATGCACATGATAGGACACAACGTCCGGAGACAATCGGGTCCATTGGGCGTAATGTTTTTTTTTTTTTTTCACCCTCGTTCTCGGAGGATATAAAATGCGGCAACGACGTTGCACACGCACACACGTTGCGTTACCAGTAGATGCAGATGCGGGAAAGGCATGTTGTGTGTTTGCTTTCCAGCATCAGAGGCAGCCACCCACACCCTCCTCTGCCTGCCTGCCTGCCTGCCTGCCAGAATGAGTTGGTTTGTTGCAATCTAATCGCTACGGAGTATACGGAGTAGTGGGGAGACGCATCCGTAGGCTTCCTTCCCATATGAAAGCCATGTAGTCCGTAGTCCGTCCGTAGGTAGTTTGACCGCCCCGAAATGCAATGATTGACTGCGGCTCGGGGAAACATTGAAATGTACGATACTCACTCGGGCACGTCTGATGCATCCATCAATAGGAGGACGCGCAAGTTTCGAACCGCATAGTATGGCGGACGATGAGGAAGTAAGGCCCCCCGCTTGTTCTCTCTCACTGGGGAAAAGGTAGGCCCGCCGAACAAGAACAAGTTGGCAATTAATTGGTGTGCCATTCATTTCGACAAGAGACTTAGTTTTTTCGTTCACAACGGGACGGCTTTCGTCTCCAGGAAACCTGGTTAGCTTCCGCGGGGACCATTAATACGTAGAAAAAAAAAAAAAAAAGGTGGGTGGCGCCATGCTGCTCGGTGATTCCTCGTGCGTCTGTAGGATGTGAAGTCGGAGATGGGATGCGTCCACGCGTTCTACTAGGGAAGAGGTATGCGGATCATTTCGGGAACCCCTTCTGCTCTGATGGCAACGATAATGGATGGCTTGATGGCGGGAAAACGAAACGGGGTCGTCGAGTAATAAATGCGGTTGCCAATGTGGCCTGTGGCTGCAGAAAAGGATATATCCTAAGCAACTTGGGTTGTTTTTTTTTTTTCTTTTGGGCCATGATATGACGGATTCCGTACGGGGTGGCGAGCGTCGCCGTGTTTGGAAGCCGGGGACCATGTGCTTTGCTTGTGTTCCGACTTCACATGGATTGGATGGCTTGCAGGACAGGATATAACACTCTTCAAGAACATGGAGAAGAGTTATTATCAAGCGTCACGGTTTTCCGAATTTGTCCTGCTTCCCTATCAGTTGGCCTCATCGGAACAACTCGCGTCCAGCATAATACGTACCCTCATCTCAATTGCAAGTAGCCCCGGCCCGAAGAGGTAGCATCGGCATGCAGCCGCATGATACCTCGGCCAGGTTCCTCCTCCTTTGAAAGACTGACGCTTCTTTTCCCAAAAGAATCGTTCCGTGAACTCAACGAATCCTGGGCCGTCTCAACATATACATGATGATAGGGCGCGTTCTCAATTATAGGTGGCTGAGAGTCGTCAGGCACACACGCACGCATCTTGCTCCGGGGGGGGGGGGGCAGATATTAGAGATGACTGACAGCAAAGTTCATAAGTCTGAGTTCTGCGTCACCATCGTGGTTGGCTGCATGGGGGGCCGTTGTTGTTGCACCACACCCCCCATATCGAGAGTCTGCAAGGTATCTGATCTGACCACATGTATGTATGTACTCCGTACATGCTCCAATCGGTTCGCGATGAGTCGAGAACTTCCACGATCCGAACACTTCGGATGTCTGCATCTTTTGATTCCCAGCATTCCCCTGAGGCAAGTTGTTGTGATTTATCCCCGTCGGTGGGAACCAAATGGATTGCATACATACGGCAAGACAAGACGACAGTACACGGCTGGTTGTTGTGCCTGATGGAACAAGTACTTCCTCAGTGGCTCATCCCCTCACGGATACCCTCACGCGAGGATATGTTTCTTCTTGGTATTGGCACATTTTCTGCAATTCAACGAATCGTTGCTGAATAGCTGTGGATGGATGTGGATGGATGTGGATGAAAATAAACAGTGATGTTCCTCCCTGGCTGGCAGCTCGTTGATTGGCTCGACTAGCGACCCGCCCCGCACACACTCCAATCCCTGGTTTATTTCACATACACGAGTACATACGGATTACATAACCAGGGGCAACAGGCCAATGATGGATCGTTCTGCAATTAAGCGTGGCACTAGGTGGAGTAGCGCAAGGTACCTTCCTTTTCCCCAAGTTTACCCGGCCTATACATGTATACATGCAGTACCTTTTCTCAGCGTGTACACACCCCTGTAGAGTTCCTAACAGCTCCACCCTCTGCAGCCACGCACAGCTGTTAGTAGCTACCCCACGTACATAGGGCTCGGGGTCGTGTGAAATTACGTTATCGGAACCCTGTCAATCTGCCTGGATGCAAATTGGATGATTTGTACATACGGACTACATACTCCGTATTCTTGAAGTCTTTCACAAGCCAAAGGAGCAGCAGGTATTAGGTGACGTGCACCTACTATCAAGGCGAGATTGTTGGTTCCGAGAAATTTGCAAAGTCTGAAAACAGGAAAGAACAGGTCAGAGTATAAAGGTCGAGCCAGTTGTCGTTCCCTCTGGCTGCAATAAAATTGATTGGGGCCTTCGAGATTCTGTCCGCAGACAATTATTGTCCGTCATACTGATGAATTGCAGAATCGTCTCCATCATCAAAGGTGAGTTTCGGCGATACATACATACGTCTTGTGTGTTGTGTGCCCGGCTAAGCACACCCTGCATCTATCATTCTTGCCAGATCCTTGTCCGCAAAACACCCTTTTGAGCAACCTGACGTGCTCGTACATGGAGCGTGGGTTGTATTAATACCACGATGCATGTATTTTGGGCACATTGGAGGATCACGTACCCTTGGCCGACCCGACCCATTCTTATAATCCTTCCATTGCTGATTCTGGGCCATGGCCCATACCCAAAACGTCCAGTCCATTGCGACAACATCGTTGCTCGCCTTGTCCCGGCGATCAACAAGCTTTCCAACGAAAAGGCCGGACCCTTGTGCTGCTGCTGCTGCTGCTGCTGTGTGTGTGTGTGTGTGTGTGTGTGTGTGTGTGTGTGTGTGTGTGTGCTGCGAGAATGAGAATGCCGAGACAACGCTGGCATCCATGTCGCGCCGCCTTGTAAGTTGAAGCCCAAGTCCAGATTCTGGTATATAAAAAGTCTGGAACCCGCAACGTGTCTCCGGCATGGCAGTAAACCCCCCCCCCCGACTTTGGTGAGCCTCGATCCCCGAACAAGTGATAAAATATCTTCATATTCACCCAGGAAGGAGGGTCAACTTCTGGGTTTGCTTCTGTCTTTTTTTTCCAACAAGAAACCCCCCCCCCCCTTCTCACCTTCACAACTCACCATGTCTGGCGGCTTCTACAAATATCGCTGCAAATACTTTTACACGCACAACTGCCAAAACTGGGTGTGGGTGAACAATTCACCTTGTGCAACCTGTCTCGTGAGTTTGTTGGCATTCCATCCATTCTTTCCATCTCATCCCGTCCCCAGCGCCAGCGCCTTCTTCTTTGCAAAAGGGCTTCGGAGTTCCGGCTTCTTCGTTACTGACGGATCCGAGACAGGCTGAGGGACGAGATGATGAAAAGGCACCCGGACCTGCGTCGATACTGAGCCGAGACATCAGCGTGCCCTGCGTACACAACGGCGTCTTGCAGTACATCCTCATGGAACTCGTGGCGCCGACTGAGCCAGGAGAGCACTGGACGCTGAGAGACAAGGCCGCTCGACCTCCTCCTGCTGTCCCAGTTACTAGTAGCGGTGCCATGCCCGTGTCGACCGGCCTGGTGGCGGCTGGGCTTGGAGGAGAGCCGACGTTTTCAGGCAATGATTTTCGATTCCCACCACACAATTTCAGGTGATGGATGGCAAGATACCAGATAACCCACCCATTGGACGGTTCCTATCAAAACTACAATACATAATACCTTTGGTAATGTCGGAGTGAACTCTCCCATGCAGGCAGGCAGGCAGGCAGGCAGGCCATCCCAACAACATGTGGCCAAGGCGCGCTGTTCCGGGGAAGGGGTCCATCAGCAAATATTTACCACCCCAAGTCGTTCGTAGTTGATCCAGCTGGTCTAGGATTGCAAAAAAGTTTGCCAGCATAGAGGGAATTGGACATGGAGAAAATTAATGCATGTTCGTCATATCATCCAAGACGAATATGGGATTGTCGATTTCTCGAGAGTTCGCCAGGGTTATCAAGTCTTGCTTGGCTTTTTGTTTTCCTTTTCTCCCACGTTGTTACGCGGGGCTCCAAACTATCCTAGCCAACAAATTTTATTAGTTTTTAATGACAAGAGAGATTGTCGAAAATTAGGCACTTTCCCCTATTGGGGGGCTCGGAAAATACCGTTCCTTGATCCGTGACCACTTCGGCGGGAGAAGTTGGCTGGCATGTGTTTCGCATCTTTTTGATGCGCTTCGAGTGCTTTCTCGATTCGTGCCTCGGTTGGTTGTGCGGATATACGCACACATTAGTTGACCCGGCTTCCGGCCTGCTTTATCTCGTGCGAGACAATTGCCTTTGATGTTGGTCCGAAGGTGGGTCTCGGTTCCGTAATTTTTTCATCTTCGTTATCGTCGGGAAGCAGCCGAGGAGCATGAAGTGTATGTACATATGTTGATATGAGGTCTATACTGAGACTGACTGATTGATAAAACCCAGCCAGGGTGCTGCTGGCCTGGCTGGGTTCCATCCGCATGGGTTTCATTGTGCAGGCTTGTCATTCATTAATGTAACCTGGGTGCTTTGCAACACGGCTCGGTTTCTCTCTGGGCAGGGCAGGTATTGGTTAGTATTAATCAGCTCATCACTGTGGAAAAAAAAAAAAAAAAACGTGTGTCATCATCATTACTGTGCACACACAATGTACATAATACCTCCTTGACCCAAACCTCTGATTCTGACTAGGTCAGGCTGAGATGACCACTCTGGCACCTTTGCATCAAGTCATCATGGGTGCATGATATGAAATAAGTCTGGCATTTACATGACTAGTAGATCTGCCGAAAGCATAGCCGCCACAAGTGGAATGAGCATGGTCACAACGTTTGAAGTACCGAACCGTGCGGCCGAGCTGCCCTTGTCTCCGAGACCAAGCGGCAGGCCTTGCTGCCCAAACGTCACATTCTGACGAATCGTACTGTTCAGACAGTGTCCGTTGGACACATCGAGGTAAGTCAGGTCATCCGGCACGTGAAAGAACATGTAGCTGTCTTTTGGAATGTCCTTGAACCCCGACGTATCGTACGGGAACTTGTCCCCGGAATCCGTGGAACTTGTATTTCGCAGGAGGATGCATGCCACCTGACCGGGGTAATCTTTGTACATGGCAGGATAAGCCGCCATCACGTCCGGATTGCTCGTGTCGGCCACCAGGATGAACTTGCGCTGGGGATACGTGCGGAAAATCTTGTCCAGCAAGAACCGACGAACGTGCAGCGTCGCTTTCGTATCCGAGAAGTTGAGTGGTCTCGTGTCAAACGAGCCCAGGGGATACGTCTTGTAGATGTAGTCCATGTAGGTCCTGGTCACCTGCTCGGGAGTTGTGGTGAGATAGTGGAAATGTATGTTCTGAAGAGACGCAGACCAATTGGCATAGATTTGCGCCATGTTCATCCACGGCGTAAACGGTCGAGCAAAGGTATTCAAGATGCCTTCCTTGGGCTGATAGATCTTGGTTACTCGAAGAATGTCGTCGATGTCCGATATAACGGTTACTCCGGTCGGAGGCACCAGGTAAGCCGTGGCATTCCCGGAATCTGTACCTTCTGTATACACACTGAGCGTTTGGATTTGAGACGTCTCATTTCCCCGTTTCATGAATCCGCCGTTGGGTCCAGTCGTGTTTTGTAGCTGCACAAATGCATCAAAGTCGCCCTCGGTTGTTGTGTTGTAAGGCATTCGAATGGTTTGTCTGCCGCCCTCCTGCAATTTCCAATGAATGCCGTTAATATTGACGTACAGTCAGGATGAACCGCTGGGGTCGAGGACAATTCTTTTCACTTGGTTTCTTACAGCGTTGGCAGCTCCTCCGGTTGCATTGGAGCTTACCGCAACATCGTTTACGAGATTCATCGTCACGTTCTTGTGGGCTTGTTGGATGACGAAGATGGATCGCGTCACATTGCGGGCTTGTGCTTTCTCCGTGTCGCTGAGGTCCTTCACACTGGTTCCAACGAGAAACACGTCCGCGAGGTCATCGACTTTGCTCTGCGAGACGTTGGGTAGCTTGTATACATTGCCATGAATTCGGAGGTTCCAGCCACTGTTGGTCCAGTTCCCGTACGACCTATGCTCACACACACACACACACACACACACACACACACACAGGTTTCCCCCGGTTAGTGCATTGAGAAAAGGGAATTGCGGATGGATCGAGCTTCAGGGAGCAACTCACGGCAGGTTCATGACTTGGGTTGGCTGGGCCGCCAAGTCGGGGCTCGATACTCCGAGCGCCTTTTCCACAGCTGCACCGATTGGAAGACCATTGGGAAAGTTCAGGATGCCAGATTCGACAAACGAAGATAGTTTGCTCTCCAATCCGCTGGCCAAGCTTTTCGTGTCGTCGCCTAGCCCTCGACGGTCCAGAGCCACGACTGCCGGCGGCGCCGGAGCTCTCTCGTCGAGGACATTTGCGATATTCACGGTTACCTGTGGGATTGGTGAGCCCGCGGGTATAGCCCTTCCCAAGGCACTGCAGCCGACAATCAAAACAGAAGCTCTCATGGTGACGCGTGAGTTCTCGTCGTGAGTGACAGCACCGCGCAATGCCGGGAACTATTCGGTACGAATTCCTTTCAATAACAAGTCGTACGGATTACATACAAGGGAGCTAGTAAGTCCAAGACCCACTCTTTTCCGTGCATGAGCATTTTACTCACACTGCGTACGGAGTACTTTAACCCTGATTGGCTCACCATAATACAATCAGGCCCAAAACTGCCAAAACTAATAAGCTGCATAAAGCTTGTCCAGGCAACATGTCACGAGCCGCGCCAAATCGGGCAGCGCTCACAAATCAGACCCTGAACGCACTGAGGAGCAGTTTGAGCCGGGCTTTCTGGCAGTTGCCGATGGATAACGATGCGCCGACTACTAATTTTTTCTTGTCGATTCATCAGATTCAATCCTTCCAAGTCCGCTTCAGTCGACGAGAGGCATTTGTAGCTATTGCCAGGCTGGGTGCCCACTGCCCACATCGTGCGTCATCATCTAGTTGGTCTGTGAAACCTGCATATGCGTCGTCATCATCAGCCTGACGAGCTCACACTAATCCCTACCTTTGTGTGCGAGTCGGCGCAACAAAGCAGAGTGTCGTCCATTGCCGGGATTATTGATCCAAAATTCATCTTCATATCGATAACTACATCTACCTGTTAACTCACAGCTTCAGATGGAGGCAGAGAAGAGAGTAGACTTATCCCCGCAAATGTTGGGGGGTTGTCCTCCCACCATTGCAGGCACGAGGACAACCAGGGCTACCTTTTGATATGCGGTCTGCCCTCTGAAGCCAATAGTAGGGAAGAATCATCCAACTTGAACCCTCGCCTCTGTTACCTTTTTGCAGCATGCCATTGGCACTAGCTCCGGACGAGTACGAAACTCTGACTCCAACACGAGATGGGTCCCAAAACTGTTTCCAACAACCAGCAATTTGCATGCAAAGTCGTCGAGGAAGGGAAAATGTTGCCGAAAAAACCCGGTGGTAATTAGCGCCGCGCAAGCCCCCTGTGCTTTCTTCGACCTCTGTCGTCTAGACTTTTGGTAGCATGAAGCAAGATAGGCCAGAAACGCTCATGAAACGAGAACTTCTTCTGTTTGTTCTTCGCTACCCACTAGGACTCGTTTTTGTTTCCTCTCCGCTTTTTGCTGGTGAGGCAAGATGAAGGAGGGCGTTGACGCGTGGACAAAACACATCCTTAAAAGCCACGCTATCATCTCGACGTCTTCCTTCCGGAAGGGACGACGAGGTAAGTGTTAACAGCCAAGAGGTCATTAACGGTGTGACTGGCGCCCTCAGACATTGCGATTGGAGGTCACAAGCAGAGGTTGATGGGCCTGGCCAGGCTCAATGCACGCATTGCGTAGACCAGGAGTCGACCTCCAGCTACGGTCTCAAAGTGCAAGTCGGTTTTGGAAGTGATCTGACACGGTAAATCGGTAAGCCTCCCTGGACCAGATCATGAGGCCCGAGAGCACAGAAGAATTGGCAGCTTTCTCTCATCAGCTGAGCATTTCTGTTCGGACCCATGAGCTCCTCGCTACACATGCGATGAAAGAGCAGTGTGATTCCGACGAGGCAGCTCTCGGGGATGGTTTGGGTGAAATGCAACAGCTGATTGTGTGTAACCTAATTCTTGGCTCTACTCACAATATCGATCCGCGTGCTTGCACCCACGAAAGTGAGGCACAAGAGAGGTGCTTCGATACGCAAACCATATTTCCAGTGCATTGACAGACGTCTTTGAGACTGCCTCTTGTTGGCCAACGTTGTAGTTCCAGTAGTCGGGCCGACGGCGCTTCGGCGCGAAGCTTCTCATCCAAGTGGCCACCACTTGAAGCCATGGCATCCTTCTCTCGCGCACCATGAGGTGACTGAATATCTTTCTCCCACCAGTCGGCCTGTTGAAGACACAACACGTGCCGGCTCACTTTTCAGCGAGTGACACGCGTCGGGTTGTTCGTAGGCGTAAAAGATGAGCAAAGCAACTTGGCCCAATACTAGAACCAATTTCTATCTTAGGGTTAAGTTCCGAAGCTCATTCCCCCCGCCAGGTCGTGTCGTCTAGTTACCAACGACGCGTATCACATGACAACTCCATATGCTGCAGACAGCGAAGTTCTGATACAGGTTCGAGAGCAGCATGTCATGTGTGAACGAGCCCGGGAGGGGGGGTCTGCAGTAGACATTCCTTACGGAAAATGAGGGTCGGGAAACTGTGAGGCAGGCGACGCGAAGTAGTTGAGGCTCGCTCATGTGAATGATTGAACGTGAAGAAGTGCCGTGTCTCATGGTATAAACGTGTTTCGTACGAGTTTGGGTGGGCTAGAGACGAGTCTCCAGCTACGAAGGTGCAAGAGTAACAAAAAATTGAACTATAATGGTTCGGAAAACGTGGTGGGAAAGTAAACAAGGTGAGTTGCTGTCGAGGGTCATGGTTGAGGTAGGAGCTCATGTGGGGCGTCGCGACGCGGAAACAGGTGACGTGGTATTTATTAGCCAGTTGTTAACAGTGCCTACAGTGTTAACAGCCGCCTGTGTCTTATCGCACTGTGCCATGCCCGTGAGCGATGGCAAAATTTGGGGATCAGTATTATGTGCAGATTTCGACGTGACGGCTTCGTTTGTATGACGTGGTACGCATGAGGAAAGAATAAACAAATGGCGGAATTCCCCCAACAACAAGACTCACCCGCGAAGATAAGTGAAGAGATAGTGACGGCAGGGAAGGCAGCATTTGACCCGTCAAAGGCACCTGAAACCCGTGAACCAGCGCTCCAAGCATATCAGGACCTCATTGCTAAGTACGCCATCTCTCAGGCCTAAAGTCAGAGATCACCAAGTCTAACAGCGGCCGCAGCACCAAAACTTGGATTCTCCTCCCGGCACTGAATTCCTTGATAAAGCCAAACATTCTGCCGCCATGGCTGAGGGATCCATTATTGCAAGCTCTCACCCGCTTGCCCCTAAGACCTGACGGTGTTCGCGGAACCATGGAATTCGTGTTTTCCGTCCACCCAAGTAATCAAAACGCCGTAGCAAATGCGCAGCAACCACAGAAGACCGGGGCAAACATCACTCACGAGGCTGTGGCCGTTGCGACTAGACTGTTGTCCACCGTGCCTGCTACCCTAAGCCCCGAGGAATGGTACAGCGGCATCGCTCCTCAGATTTTCAGCCTATTTGATGGTGATGCTGGAGACGATTTGGCCAAGACAGCAGCACAGATCGTTGGCTTCGGCATATTAGGAAGAAAACAGATGGGTGCCCCAGGTGAGGGTCTACGGTCCATCATATCTCGTCGAATCGCTTGAACTGAACACGTTGATACAGGAACACCAGGATGGAACGCGTTCGTTCTGCCATTAATTGGGCAGATCAACCACACACTTCAAAGCACGCGAGAAAAACCCTCAGAGAACAACCATGAGCAAAGGGACGAAATCAACCTTGGCCGGGACAAGATTATTGTCTCTGGAGACCAGCTTGCCACGGCTTTAAGACGGCTCAAAGTCCTCATACTCTCGAACCCTTCTCCAGGCTTGTGTCGTCGAGTTTTAAAGCCAGTGATATCACAGTTGTGGGCACTTGCTTCGGTGCCCAACCCACCAGAACTCATCGCCCAGACGTATTGTTCCCCAGCAGAAAAGCTTTTGCAGACTTGTTTCACACTATTTGGTAAAGCGGACACCATGGCTCCAATTATGCAGAATATTCTGTGTGAGGGATCTGCACAGGAATCAGAGAGCGCTTGGCGATTTCGAGCCGTGAGCGACTCAGAGATTGACGTTGTGGCAATCTTAAGCCCAGGGACGGGAGTCAATCTGCTGGAAGTCGAGCCCAGAGCCGAGAAGCTGGCAAAGCTCATCATAGGCTCTTTCTCAAACGAGGAAACCTTCGATCTGTTTCTCGCGTTATTGAATAAATGGATCCGATCCTTGAAACAACAAGGCCAGATCGATATCAAAATAACACACGGCGAGAGCAAGCAAGACCCTCCGATTCAGGAGCTGGCCGAGGTGTCAGTACTGCAGAAGCTGATAGAATTAGCCTCAGAGAAGCTAGTCGGTCACTTTGATCAACTCGTGGGAATAATATGCCAAGTGCTGAGAGAAAATGAACAAGCTGCCCTCGGGGATGATCTTGTGTCTATCGTGCTGAGTCTGCTTAATCTGGTAGTCACTGCCGCGAGCTTTCAACGATCAGATATACAACCTCGAGATATGAGCCTCATCGAAGAGTCACTTGAGAGAATAGGCGGTGCTCACAGCAGCGATGTTTCAGCAACAGCCAGAAATTTGGCCATGCTGCTGAAATATCGAGACCAAATGGACCAATCTTGTGATGATAAGCCATCTTCTGCTCCATCGGCTCGCCATATTGAGGACAGGAAAACCTACAATCTGGCAATGAACTACATCAGCAGCGACAAAGATAATCCACCCCCCGTCATATCAGAAGGGCTTGCTATGCTGTCCGACTTGATCACGGCCGGAAGCCCCATTCTAGACATCACGGCCGTCACAGTCCTGATGTCGAATTTACTCAAAGATAATGAGGACTACACCAACTTACGAGTCGTGAAGATTTTCACTCAACTGGCCGACAAACATCCCAAATCAACGGTTCAGGAACTCCTCGACAACTGCCTAGACCCCCGCGAACATTCCACCACAGATATTCGACTACGCTTTGGTGAAGCACTTATACAGGTCATCGAGCGTCTCGGTGAAACATTCTCTGGCGATGTGGCCCAGCAAACTGCAGAAACGATCCTGTCCATCGCTAGTAGACGGGGTAACAGGCCAAAAACACAGGCGAAGCAAGCTCGCGAGGAGAGACTAGCGAAACTCAAAAAGGACAAGGCAGCTCGCGATGGAAGAGACGACGATGGCAATGACGATGACGCCGGCGAGGATGAAGACTTGACGAGGGCGGACGCAGCAGACAATGAAATACTTTCCCAAATCCTCCGTGGATGGGAAAGCAACCGCGGAAGCGAAGACGTCCGCGTGCGAACATCTGCGCTGTCCATCTTTGGAGCCGCGCTCGAGGTGAACATTGCAGGCATCGGACCGGCGCTTGTCTCCAACGCGGTCGACCTCTGCGTCAATGTCCTCACCGTCGAACGGGACATGGAACATGGGATCCTTCGACGCGCAGCCATCATGGTCATCCACGGTTTTGTGCGCGCGCTGCACCACGCCAAGGAGTCTGGCCGCTCGCTGGGGTTTGGACTAACAGCCTCCAGCCGTGGGGACATGCAACGAACCCTGCACTACGTTGCAGAGACGGACAAGGACGGCCTCGTGCAACAGCATGCCCGAGACGTCGTGGAGAGCTTGCAAAATTGGCACATCAGCACTTTGTTGCCCCAGCAAAATGAGGCGATTGGAGGTTTTAGCCGCCTTGCAGGGCTGAGTGTGAATTTGGGAGAAAGCATTGGTCATGCATCAGGTCAAACACGGCCCAGAATTGAAGAGGTAGAATGAATTTGGAACCCTCTTTTTTTTTTTAACGTGAGTTGTCCGAATGATCTCTCTAATGAAACATCGGATGACAGCAAATATCAGATTGTGTCATTGTGCATTGTGCCCCGAACAAGCTCACACTGAATCCAGCAAGATGATTCATGCAGCGCCACCAACAAGAAACGGGTTCATCTGGATCTGACACATTAGCGCGAGCTGCGAAAAATAGAATAGACATCTTGACGAGGCCGACCGCAAAACGTCCTCTGGCACCGATGGCCTGACAATAGCATAAAATGCGCCGTTGAATGTCAAGTTTCATGCCATGACCCAGTGCCATGGAAAATGACAAGCACAACTGGCGTTTGATCAATTACCGGGGTGAAAACAACAAGGGCCATCAATCACGGTTTCTTCTGATATCGATGTCGCGACAATAATTTCTTTGCCCATCGATAAAGTACGGAGATTGCCAGTCGGAGAATATATACGAGGGCAAAAAAAAAAAAAAAGGAACCTCTGACATGACTATGAAAATTTTCCCTCTGGGCCCTCTGGGGGTTTTTTTTTCTCGAAAGTTTCTTGGGTTAAAAAAAACGACTCAGAAATTCCCATCGCGGCTGGCTATCAGAGACATGAAACGTTGAGCTGTGGCACTTGATAAGTCGCTAACCTGTACTCCTTAAAATGCGGACGGGTTTTGCTGGGTCTGGAATAGGAAGGGGTACTCCGTATTCCGTAGAACACTTTGCTATGTACATGTATGAAGCGCTAGCATTCACGATGCAACCTTTCACTTTCCGATGGCCCTCGGAAAAAGCTCAAGCGAAAGAATCGAGTTGGTGGCGGTTTCAGGAAAGCCAGCCGGTGAGCAAGAAAACACAGCTCCGAATATTACATATTAGCAACGCTCAGGAAAGGCTAGAGAGCAGCAAGCCTGACCATATCAGGACTAGCGCCCTTGGTCCTCTCTTTGTTCCTGAAGTAATTACGTAATTACCTACGGAGTACGGACTGTACGGACTACATGCACAGTAATAAAGCATCAACGGGAGTGGGGGCAGGAAAGAGCTAGGAGGGGGGTGTACTAAGGGAGCGTTACACTAACTACATGTAATTACGAAGAGGTGCAGGTGCATGACTTGGTTTGCTTCAAGCGAGCTGGCTGCGCTGACGGTCAACCGAATCGTCTGCATCGTCCCATCGTCAATGAATGATGAGCGAATGAAGCTTTCGACTTTGTTCGATGCTTCATGGCTTGGCGCATCTGGTCTCGGCGAGTCTGGCGGTGAGACTTAAAAATACATATGCATTCCCCTGAACCCCAGCAACCCCGTGTGGTACATGGCTTTTCCCTGCATTTATTGGTCCAGCATGCCATGCCAACAACAAATGGCATCGCATCGTCTGGTGGGCCACGCGATCTCTGACGGCATCGCGCGTTACAACCAACAACAGCACAACTGCATTTCGTCCAGGTCAGCTTGTTTGCGTTTGCATCGGCCAATCCGACCTACCTGTCGACAGTGACGCTTTGGAACCCTCGAATCTTTCCTTGCATGTAATACAGAGAGCGGCATGCTGCCGACAAGCCCAGGTGAAATCGTCCAGTCCATATCCCGTACAATTAATAAGCTTTCACCTGTCATGATTGGGGAGATGAGCAGGATGGCACTTTTTGTGGTCAGAGCGGCTCGCGTCTCTACGGACTATTCTCTTGCCAATCACTCACCAGACTCCACTCATCAACTCACTACATTAACGACCTTATTTATCAATGGATCTACTCCGTACATACGGATTACTTCGCACTCGTTGTCCAATGACGAATTCTGCGACTTGACTCGCACTCGACTTGGCAAAAATTTCAACGCTGTTGAGCGCTCGAGTATTAGTAAGAGACGAGGGAAAAAGGAAAAACCCCCTCATGGCAGGGGCAGGGGCCGATGATCATGCTGGCAAATGCTGCCGTGGTTGAACTTGCGAAATGACAACGACACGACGACGCGCAATGTTTATTTATATTAACATGATCGTCATGTTGTACGGAGTACGGGTTCTGACCGTGTTCCTGGTGATTAATCCTGATTACGGGTTACGGCAGAGCGGCTCTGGTGGCAGGGTGATTTTCAACGAGATGGAAACTGTGGCTGTGGCTCGGGATGTTAATAATAACGACTGGATGACGGCTCGTCTCAAGTTTGTGCCCTCCCTACTAGTTACTTGAAATGGGTCTCGCCCCTGAGCTAAAATCGTGATCCAGATTGCCAGATTCCGGTCAGTCAGTGACAGAATGAGTCGCCGCCGCACGCTGCGTCTTGTAATCGTGCCACGCCCCACTTCTTTTGGTTATCGCCGGGCTCTAACCACCGAAGGTAGTGCTTATTATTGCAACGGACTAAATTAACAATAGAATACCTTTATTAGCCCTTTCGCATATAATAAGTGCCCTTTTTATAGCTTTAAAAAACGTGTTTTTTGCGTGTTTATAAGCCTTTTTCTTTATAGCCTTTATAATATATCTTGCTTCCCTTTTAAGGTTAATCCCTTTTTAATGTATAATCCCTTAAGCATTAGCTATAGAAAGCATACTACCTATCTTTAGTAGTTAATTCTTTATAGCCTTATATTATTATAATACTAATTTAGCTACTTTTATATACCTAAGGTCTCTTTTTATCTAGATAAGCTTTATAGTAATAATAAGGCTTTTATAGATAAAATACTGTAAATTATAGCTAAATTTATTATTAAGCTCCTTCTCTTTATACTATAAGTTATAAAGCTTTATAGTAACCTTATTTATTTACTATAATATTATTAGGGTCTTAAAATCCGAAGATCTGTGGATTAATAGTCCTAGAGAGGGTATATAAATAGGGGCTTGTCTAATAAGCTCTTTAATTATAGGCTATAGATTAAAGGGCTAAATTCTAGTTTTATAAAATACAGAGATTATTATAGACTCCTTAAAAGCTTGTTTTTATATGCTTTTAATAATACTAAGGAATTTAACCTTTATAATGTTTATAGCCTTATTATAGACTAGGATATTAAGAGCTTTTATATAATAATACTTAAGGGGCTAGAAGACTATAACATTAAGAGGCTATAATAAATATATTAAATACAGAGGTAGCTTAAAAGGAATTATATTATAATCTATATAGAAATTAATAAATTTAAGCATGTAATATAATCTATAGCTATTAAGAATTAATAAGCGTTTTATACTAATAGATATTATAAATTTATTAAAGTGCTTTAATTACTTAAATATAATCTGGTTATTAGTATACCTAGATAATAATAGTATTATCTTTATCCTTAGATTAAGCTCTTTAATATAATACTACTATTTTATATGCTTTTAACCTATAAGAATAAGAAAGGCTAGGATAACTTAACTACTAGCTATAATAGCTTTAATTATAGTTATAGATTTGTGATTTTTAGGCATTAAAAAGAGATATGCTCTCTTTCTCTTTATTATAACTAAGTGGTCTTTTCCTATACTAATTTAAAAGCTAATCTTATTTATATTCTATATATCTATAGGACTAATACCCTTATTAAAAATAACCTTTTTTAGCTAATTAAAGTATAAAGTAATAACTTATATATTTTCTAATACCTTATAATTAGAGGTAAGCTTCTTTTAAAGAAGCTTTTTATACCTATAGCGCTTAAGAAAGCATATAGTCTAGAGCTTTCTAATAATCTCTTTTATACCTTTAGTTAATAATAATACCCTCTCTTTTAGAATATAATATATAGTGTTTATTATAAACTTAGGTTATATAGTAAGGTTTATATTATTAAGTTAGTTAATATAGTAGTATAAGGTAATCTCTTCTTTATTTAAAAGCTTTGTTTTAGTTAATTACTAACCTTTTTTAGGTTAAATCCCTTAACTTTAGTGTATAAGGTAACTATATAGTATATTAAATTAACGCGTAACCTCTTAAATACTAGTATCTAGATTATTATTAATATAAGTAAGAGCTTTATTAATATATAATTTAATATTAGGTTTTATAATAGGAACGTGATTTATAGTAGAATTCGCGGTTAAAGATGTTTTATTATTAAATTAGTCCGTTACACTGATCGGTCCGTTGTAATGATAAGCACCACCTTCGGTGGTTGGAGCCCGGCGATAACCAAAAGAAGTGGGGCGTGGCACGATTACCAATTTCTACCGATCAACAATGCGCCCGATGCCAGCCAGTCTGTTTGTTTGCAAGTTGCCCGCCCAATTCGCCGTCTCAAGTCCTACAATCTCACCTGGAGCAACAAGATGGCCGTGCTCCTCGTGGGCTTGAACACGCGGCGAGTTGCCGAAGTCAGACTTGGAGATGTGGTGGTGGATGGACCGATGCCATCTCTATTATGTTGTATGTACGTCCGTATGTACCCGCGCTTTCAATCGCGACAGGAGGGAACAGCGGGTCATTCAGGTGATGGCAATCTCCAGTCCCTCCCGCCTTTCGCTGGCTTTCCGCTGGCTTATGCTCCTCTTGCAGACAAGACAGAATATACTCTCATGTTTGACTGTGTCTTACTCGTTCATTAGCCGTTGTGTCATCTCAAGAGTGGCTATGTGCCTTCAATTTTGTTCCTAGCCTTGGCCCTAAGCCCTTGGCCGGTGGAGCCATTCGATTCGGGGACTGAACAAGGCGAAAAAAGCTGTGCTCTTAATTTTGTTTTGACCCCATATTATATGCACGCATGGGTTGGCATGGTTGGGATGGTCGGGTGGGTCATGGTTGGATGGTTGTGGCTGGACGGGTGGGCCACCCCCCCCAACGAGTCCGCGTGGAAGAAACCCACAAGTCAGTTCCTGGCTAAAACTGGCTCCAATTGTTGGCCCCCCCCCCCTTCCTGGCCCTCATCATTTCTATGTATAACCCCATGCTCTTCAAAAATCTTGCAACCATCCACACACTCTCTCTCACTCCTCACTCTCTTTCGTCCTCAAGTCATCTTTGACGACAATTCACACATTCATTTTTGGCGCGTTTCTCTCCGCCGTCCTTTGCTATCACAGCTCACATCGATAACCCGACGTCAAGCAGCGCTACGTCTCACTGAATTACTGACCAATTTCCTACTTTCGTTCTCTTCTATCAAGTGAGAAAGCTCAGCTTCGTTCCACTCTCTGTTTCAACGACGCGGAATCGACTTTCGCTTTTTGCCTGCTCTCGTCGCAAACATCAACATCAACCGAGATTTCGAGCACATTGACCAGACTTGCGTGAAGCCTGAGTGATATCTGATATTTCTTCGTCGCACACGTCAATTGCCATAGCAGAAGAAGTTTCAAGGAAACTCACAACATCCATCTTACAACAATCAAATCCGACAAGATGAAGACTACTGCTACCGCTCTTGGCATGCTGGCTGCCGTTGCCTCTGCCTACAATCCTGCCCGGCACCTGCACTTTCCCCGTGCAAATGAAACCGAGAGCTTGACCACCATGACGGTCAAGGCGACCCAGGTTCATACCATCACTAGCTGTGCTCCTACCGTCACAAACTGCCCGGTCAATGCCACCATGGTCGTCACTGACACCATTGTCGTGGCCACAACCGTGTGCCCCGTGGGCGACGTCGCCAAGGTCTCATCTTCACTTCTTGCAAAGGCCCCCACCACTGGCCCAGCCCCGACCACTGCTGTCATGACCACCGAGGTCATTGATATTGTCACCGACAAGACTCTCACGATGAGAATCGGCACTGGCTCCACCGCCTCAATGACTACCACAACCATTCATTCCACTAGCCAGAAGACCATCACCGTTCCCCGCACCACCGACACCACTGCTGCTCCCAGCACCACTGCTGAGTCTACGACCACTCTGACTGCCACTACCAAGTTCACCCGCACTCTGACTGTCTCCAGGGCCAAGCCCAACCCTACCGGCCCTGCCGGAAACCCTGACCACAGTGGCAAGGGTGACTGCCCTGCCGGGCCTGCCCCAACTGTCACAGTTACCGTGGTCAAGGAGACTGTCACTGCCCTTGCCTCTACCGTCTACGTAACCGTTGGTGCTTGTACCACAAGCGCAGCCGAGAAGGAGCCCATTGCCACTACGACTCCCGTCAGTGTCAAGTCGTCCAATGATGGTGACAAGAGCATGGGTGCCGACAAGCCCCATGTCTCTTCTGACTGCCCCGACTCAACTACGACTCTCCAGGCCACTGTCACTGTTGTCCCTTACCCTGCTGGTAATAGCACTCACACCAGTGGTCACGCCAATCCAACTGGAACTGGCTTCGCTCGTCTCCGCCGTTGAAATCATTTTTGACCGGTGACGTTGCAGGCCAACGGAGACCGAGAAAAAAGGGTAATACAATTCGGGCATTTCATCTGTTATCTGAAGAGCCATAGCATGCCAATGAAATCGATTCTCATGGTTGCGATTGGAGGACTTTGGGACACAACCCTCTTTCTCTTTTCATCAACTACATATTGATGGGAAAGGGGTTTCATGTTATTTTATATAGAGAGAAGAGAGGGAAAAGAAGCCAGCACATCTCTGCAGTCACAATATGGGTAAAAGTACATGTATTGTGTCTCATTTTTTGGATATCAAAATCAACGAATCTTTGCGAAACTTGCCAACGCTTGGGCCTTGCTCCACGAGGAACACGAAATGGTTCCATGTGCCCTGGTGTGGCGTTTGATGGAAGAGAGTTGACTGTGTCTGATTTTGTGCTCTGTGAGGGCTGAATGTGGATTTGTCATTACTTTCGTGCGAACATGTATATACTGTATTTTAACCATTCTTCTCCCCATCATTATTTTATGCACCGATACGATGCAGCCCTCGATGAATGAATGCCGTTCCATATCTTCAAAACGTGTCAATCAACTGCCGTACGTTGTGTGGATGGGTCTGTACGGCTGAAGTCCAAGTCTGACGCGTTGGATGGCATTGTCGTCTCCGAGACCTTCTGCTGCAGCATGTCTTGCAACAACGCCACGCCACGCGCCGATCGACGGCAGGGCGAGCTGGACGTGGGCTGGCCGGATGGACACTCAAACGTCGACAAGGTGCTGGAGTGTTGTGATGAGAATCATTCCTGCGTACGGACTTACTGCGCATTCTGATCACATTCGCACTGTGGAGCTAGAAACCTTGGAAAGCGACTTGGAGCCGCCACCATTACAGCACTGCACTACACACTGCACACTGCACTGCACGTAGTACCCATCTCGTTCAAATCTAGGTCCAAGGGAAGCGTCCCTCTTTTTTTTTTTTTTTTCTTTTTTTATAGAGGGATAAAGGGATGCTGAGACATCGGGACTTCCAAAGGAAAACTTTGGCCATAGGTACCGAGTACTTAGAAGCTCAAAGAGATGGATGGGGTGGCCAACCAGGTGGACCAGACTGAGCCGTCTGATTGGTATAGAAGCTTCCAGCTTCCTCCCCTCTTCTCGCACCATGAATCCGTCGTCTTGATTCGTTTTTCTGCCAATCACCCCGGCCTTAGATCTGAATGACGTTTGACCCCTCACTTGCTTTTCCCCCCCTCCATTGCAATTGCAATAGTATTTCTCTCCTTCAACCTAACCCACTTGTTCTTCCTGCTTCCACAACCCCTCCAGATCCAGATTCATCCCAATTGAACAAATCTCGTCAATCCAACAAATCAAGCCATCATGTCTGACGTCTACTTCGATGTCTCTGCCAACGGCTGTACGTTTCTTAATCCCCTCCCGCTCAATGGCCCAGAGTCAATTGCGTGGGCAACAGATAAGCAAAGCAGGCTAACGTGAAAGTGGCATGTAGCTCCCCTCGGCCGCATCACCTTCAAGCTCTATGATGATGTTGTCCCCAAGACTGCCGCCAACTTCCGCGCTCTTGCCACTGGCGAGAAGGGCTTCGGCTATGCTGGCTCCTCTTTCCACCGTGTCATTCCCTCGTTCATGCTTCAGGGTGGTGACTTCACCAACCACAACGTGAGTGTACTAACTTTGCAGGATGACTTTTGCAATCGTCACTGCGAAAATCAGTCTCAACTAACCAACACGTCTCCTTCCAGGGCACTGGTGGCCATTCCATCTACGGCGACAAGTTCGCCGACGAGAACTTTCAGCTGAAGCACACCAAGCCCGGTCTGCTGTCCATGGCCAACGCCGGCGCCAACACGTATGTTTGCTCTCAAAAGCAAAAAAAAAAAAAAAGGCGGAAAGGAAGAAAGTAGAGGTAGAAACTAAGATGGCACTCTTTTTGCTAACGTGACTCCTCATTTCCACAGCAACGGATCCCAGTTCTTCATCACCACTGTCGTGACCTCTTGGCTCGACGGCAAGCACGTCGTTTTCGGCGAGGTCACTGATGGTATGAACATTGTCAAGAAGATTGAGTCTTTTGGCAGCCAGAGCGGCGAGACCCAGCAGAAGATCACCATTGACAAGAGCGGTACTTTGTAAATTTGACAAGTCGTTTGGTTTCTTCAAATGTCGGTGGCTAGATCGGTCTGATGATTAGATTTGGTGGCCTGCCTGGGTAAGTTATCCCGTTGGCGTGCTTCCCAGGGAGGAAGTGGGAATGAAGATGAAAAGTAGACGAGTCTAGACAGGGTGAATCACTCTGCACCAACTGAATGATTGTTAAACCAGCCCTGGGTCGTTTACGTATCATGCATACCGTGACACTGTTGCTGTAGAAAACACCAAAACTTCTGTGAATTGCAATAACGCTTCCCATGTGGGAAAGCACAGCTCATCAAGAAACAAAAGTCCATCATCATTGATTGTCATCTCGTCATCGAAATACCCTTGTGAAGAGCAACCCCTTGTCTATCTTAATGTACACGCACATCCGATGATATCCAAATCCAGCCCCCGGGGCCCGGGCTGAAACCTACCCCCGCTCTTGTACAATGCCCTTGTTGAAATTGAAATTCGCCCGCCCAACGCCAGGTTGCTCGCCATCCATCAATCACCCCAGCACAACCTGTTCGTATCGTCTTAAATCCAAATGTCTCAGCAACACGGCCCGCAGCGCGGCTCTGCTCCTCGCCAGCTGCGGCATCAGCCCATCCGTCTGCTCGAGGTTCGCCCGTATGTTGTCGACGTGCGTCCCTAGCTGGACCGCAAGAGGGTGTATGTCGTCGTCGTCGTCGTCGTCGTCGTCGTCAATCTCCTGCTCGTTCTCGCGTTAGCATTTTCACTTACACGGGCGGACTTTGTAAATGATGTTGACGAGGTGAAAAAAAAAAAAAAAAAACCCTTCATCATTGGGAATGAATATGCCCCCGGTCCATACATACCGTGAATGCCCCCCCCCCACCTGACGCAGCATCCTTCTCGTCCCTCGTCAGCTCGAAGCCATCCATGTTGTCATCGCGGGCCGTCGTCTCCCCTTCCGAGTTCGCAGCAGGCGCGGGAGTAAGAACGTGTGCCTTCCTAAGCAGGCTTCTCTGCTCCCTGGCCTGAGCCCTCGCACCGGCCTCGAGGTTCCTGAGCGTTTCGTAGTCCAGCTCCAGCTCCTCCTCCATGGCTTCCTTTTCGCGCCTCAGGACTTCTAGCCCGTCGAGGGCCGGCTCCAGCTGTCTCTCGAGATTGAGTTCCCCGTCGAGCACGCTCTCAAAGTTCAGCTCGACTTCGCGCCCGCCGTCGCTCTGCAGCGGCGCGCGACCGACGTTGGCGGGCATCGAGGCCGGGGGGAAGGGCAGGCCGCGGGAGATTTTGCGCGCGATCCGGTGGGTGATGAGGCGGAGGGCGGACGAGGTGTACTCCCGGCGGAGCTGTGAGTCGGAGAGGCGCTGGAGGATCGGGCGCTGGGCGTGTTGGAGAGTGTTTGTCACGGCGGTGAGGGAGGCGTTGGCGAGAGGCGACCATTTCGCCTCGATGGCGGATTGGCGGACGCGGCGGGCGTGCGGCGCGACGTGGACGTAGGGCTTCGGGGGCGAGGGGGGCGCCGAGGATGCCTCTTCGTCTGGTGCTTCTTGGTCTTGCCGTTTGTCTTTGTCTCGGCGGCCGTGGGATCCGGGCTGGTTTGGCTGCGGCACGCCTCTTCTCCCGATGACACCGGTTCTTCCGCCTAGACTGCTTCGATGCGGCGCGTTTGACGACCGTCGTCCGCGCTTCTTGGCCCTTGCGGAGTCGTAATCATCATCATCATCATCTTCTTCTTCTTCTTCTTCGTCTTCCTCTTCGTCGTCGTCATCGCTTCGGGCGTCTCGCCTGCTTGACGTGCTCCAGCTTTCTCTTATTGTTGATTGTTTTCGCTGCGCTGCTTGTCCTTTGTTGCTCTGCGCGGAGAGACGGCCGCCGCTCTTTCTCTTCTTCGCCGCCGCGCCGGGATCGCTGGGGCCGCTGCTCTTTCTGGGCTGCGCTGGGTTTCGTGATCGCGGGGGGAGCCCGAGGGACGCGTTTGACGGCCGACCGCGTTTGCGATTCGGTGGTGGATTCGGCGCCTGTGGGCGGGCGCCAAGAAGAGAGATGAGAGATGCATTAGTGTCTGTCTGTGAGGAACACCGCCGTCTGTGTCTGTGAATTGTTATCTTGGGGCTTTGCGACAACTCACCATTTACGGACGCGCGAGCTGGGCTAGATTGCGGGAGGAGATTATGAATATTTCACATTATCTCCATGTGCTGTGCTTTGTCCAAGGCGTGGAAAGTGTTATCGGTTGGAGCGATAAGCGGCGTTGTACCAACCGCAGACGCCCATCCGCCCCATCCCCGGCGTAGCTCTTTCCCCCCCTGTTGGAGTTTCGTTCCCTAAAGTTCCCGAGGGCCTGGTGGAAGGCTAGGCTGTCTGTCTCTCCCATTCACATCTCATTTCTTGCATCCCTCGGTGCTTCGTGACTTTGTCGAGCCCATCAAATTTTTTTTTTGTTTTCCCTGTCAAATCCAACCGCTTCCAGAACTTGAGCGGTTTTTTCCTTCTCCTCCTCGCTCGGGATTCTTGTCAAAGTTCCCGCGTCAAAACTACGTCACAAGGGTCCTCCACCATTCCGACACATACCCAAGTTCCATCAAGATGCGCTTCTCTACGTCTGCCATCGTCGCGGCTTTGCCGCTCCTGGCTTCTGCTCAGCAGGACCCGTTGGGCCAATACAAGGCTCAGTTCCAGACCTTTGTGGACAAGATGGGCGCGTATATCCCTAACCCTGGGACCTACGATCCTGTCGCGGCGCTCGAGGCCAAGCTTGGCTCCATGAAGCTGTCTACATTGACCTTGGAGAACTGGAAGGAGACTCTGTATGAGCCTGTCGCTCCGGGCTCGACTGTTCCTACGGAATGGTGGGTGCTGATATCTGGCCGCAACAAGACGTGCTTTGGTAAGTTTTTATTTCTACCTTGTCTGAGTTGAGCTGCTCCCGAGCTTCGGGCTTTTTCTTCCTCTTCAACTCTGGACTAGGTGCTGACTGGACATGGTTCCTTCACTAGGCCACTGCGGCAACGTTGAGAAGGCTTTCAACGAGACGGCTGCCAAATTTGCGGTCCTCCCCGGCTCCCCCCTCATGGGCATTGTCAACTGCGACGACCAGCCTATTCTGTGCAACGCTTGGTCCGCCAGCCCTGGAAGCATCTGGTCCTTCAACATGCTTCCTCCTCCCGCCCCCGTTGAGATTTACAAGAAGAGACTCAACTTGACCACTACAACGTCTGAGGATCTGGTCCAGCTCCAGCTCCAGTCGGCCGAGTCCAAGGACAAGGCTGGCTTCGTGCTCCTCGACTCTTGGTTCCACCCCTTTCATGGCAAGGTCACGGAGCTCGGTCTCTCGGTGCCTTACGGATACATCATGTGGGCGTTTGGTCTCGTCCCCAACTGGCTGTTCATGTTGATTGTGTCTTTTGCAAGCCGAAGCATGATGTCCAACCGCATGCAGCCCCCCCGAGGTGGTGCTCCCGGTGGCCCTGCTGCCGCCGCTGGCCAGCGACGAGCTTAGTAAGCGCTACATGATGCGAGAAATGACACAATGATGTACTGCGTCTGTTGGGTTTCAAAATCGGGTGGAAGGCAATTTTGGTTTCTGTCGTTCTGTATCAGTCAAATTATTTGGGTTGGGGGTGAGAAATGGTCGGTGCCCAAGAGAGGGAATGCGAAATGGACCACGGGGGGAGGGGGTGCATGGTACAGGATATCCAGTTTCTTTCCAAAAAAATTCAAAAACCGGGCAAGGGAGGGTTTACCTTGTCAAGCTTTGAATCATCAAGAGCCAATGTCCACCTGTACCTGCTGTACAAATTGGGGGCTTTGGATGTCCCCCCCCCTCGACACCAGATAGTAATGTTGATTCAACCATTCATGATTTCTTGGCACACTGATCCTGCAGCGTGACAAGTCCATGCACGACCTGCTCATTGATGCGGGCATTAGCAAATTCCCCGTACCGCAAGTCCCCCAACTGATCAACAGTTTGGCCAATGGAAGCAATGACTTGTTCCTCATCATCCTGTAGTTTCTGAATCTCGTCTTCCAATGCGCCCGCCGCGCCTTCGAGGTCCGGCAAAATAGACTGAAGCGTATGCTTGGTAGATTTCGTGCCGGATTTATCTCCGTAGAGCTACCTTGCGTTAGTACATGATATCCCGGTCACGGTGACCATATCCCATCCTCATCGAACCATGTCACATTTCGGAAAGGCACAGTTCTAGAAGAGACGGAAGAACACATACTGCCCTCTCAATCTCAATCTCGGCATCCACCACCTCGGCCTCACTTTCCAGCCTCTCCCTCAGAACCTCTCTCTTCATGGCGACGCCGCGGCGCGCCTCGGCGGCAATGTTCTGCGCGACGGTGTCGACGACGATGTTCCGCTGGGACTGGAGGTCGCGGTAGAGTTTGGGAAGCAAGGGGCTCGTTTGGAGAGGGCGCGGGAAGAGGGCACGGAACTGGTCGAGGGTTATGATGGATGTGAGGGGGGCGGGGACAAGGAGGTAGGAATTTAGGATGTCGGATTCGGAGGGAGGCATTTTGTTTTCCTTCTCTCTCTCTCTCTCTCTCTCTCTCTCTCTCTCTCTCTCTCTCTCTCTCTCTCTCTCTCCCTTTCTTTCTTTTTCTCTTTCTTTTTCTTTGGTTCGGGGTGCGGTTGGAGCGATGAAGGATGAAGTTGTGCGAATTGGTGACTTGTGGTGAGATGGGAGGCGTTTTGCGCGTTTGGGTTGGTGTGGAGGGGTTTGGAGTGTAAGTGTGGTGAGTGGTGAGTGGGTGACACCTGAACTGTTATTACATGATGGGAAAAACAAGTTTGGGTGTGAAGATTGGCCTGGCTTCTTGTGGTAGCCTTGCCCGTATTACACGCAAAGTTCTTGGTCTCTCCTTCTCAAGTTAAGTTGTCAGTCGCGCCATCGAGTTGAGAGGGCCAATGAGAAGCTCTCGGCGTGGACCTTGCGCCAGCTCCAACCAACAAGAAGAATCGCGTTCGCGTAATCCGTACCTGCCAAGCCCCATCACTCGAGGCATGTACGAAGTACAGTGGGGTGTACCTGCCTGTACTAGATACTAGAGGCGCCGCAGTGTCTGTGCTCGGCACCGTGTACTGCCAACTTGAACCTTTCTTTCGCCGTATTCAGGCAATTAACGCGCTTGTTCGTGTTCCACTTGCCCATTCTGGTTCGGACCAGACTTTATTACTTTTATTTACGGCGGCGGTAATCCGTGACATGCGACGTCACTCATCCAAGTGTAGGAGGGCTTGCAGCAAGGGACGGCCCCTTGACCTTGATGGGTGCAAAGTCCCCGGAAAGGACGATGGGAGCCTTTCCATTCGATGGCGTGACCTCATTTTCCGTCAGGTCAACATGTTGCCCATCAATAGAGTCAAAAAGCTGTTCCTGCATCCAATACATCTTGATCAACTCCCAGACAACGAGGTGGGCATCGGAGTGACTCCCGCCGTCCACTAGACGAAGGGGGCAACCATTAGGGCCAGTATTGGGGCCAGCACAGGTCATGGCAGGGCCATGATCCTTTTCAAATTGTTGCGCCATGGCATTCCTGTGTAGCCTCTGTATCGGATCGGAGAGGATGTTCTTCAGCAACCAGTGGCCCAAGAAACCAAAGATGGGTGTTTCTTGCTCCGGCGTTGTGACAGTCCGGAAGACTGCGAACTTCTGAATGAAGCTCCGCTGATGCTGAGAGAACCTTTCCTCCATTCTGGCATGCGGTCAGGATCCTCCGGGGCCCCATCTGGATACTTTCCCTGCATGTCTCTGGGCAGTCTCAAGTCATGGGAAAGTGAAAGACACTCCATTGAGCGTGCCAGGCGCTGAAGGTCCCAAATGGCATTGAGCTCTGACGGGCTGGGCATGGACTTTCTGCCACTCAGCTCGTCGAGCTCCATGGCATTGGGAGGCAGCTCATCGCGCCCCTCTGCATCCAGGACAAGCTGCGCTGCTCGGGTTCGACGCTCGGGTTCGACGCTCGGGTTAGCAAGTCTTGATTCCGCGTGGGCACAGACAGGGCTGGCTACTCACAGCAATCAGTGCCTCGTCGGCGCACGGTAGGTCCCGAAGCCAAAAGCGCCACACTAATCGGGCCCCGGCATCCTGGAAAGAGTCGCATTGCTCAAGAATGTGAAGAATGAGCTCCGGTGGCCCGGACCTGACAAAGAAGCGGCTGCTCATGGAGAGTTGTTGTCTTTCTGGGGTGCGACGTGATGGATGAAGGATGAAAATTGAACGCTAATATTTTGAAGTCGACGATAAGGCTACTTGCATACTCCGTACATGGAGCGCAACGATGCATAAAAGACGTGCTGACTAAGTCTATTCACACTACATGTATGAAGTATGTATGTACGGACTAGTAGCTACGGATTATTAGAGGCAGGCCAAACGCCTGCAATTGTAGGTATAAAATATTCCAATTGGGGCGGGTAGGCGCATGGGGCTATTTTGTGCTTGTTGCCCTTTCCCTGAAATAGTACAAAGAAACCTCGCAGGGTTCATTTTTGTTATTGAGGGCGAAGACTTTTGCCGACTTCACGTAATACGACTCGTGGCTGACAGATATAACCTTCCCTGCGCCGGCGGCACCCGCGGCGGAAGATCAGGCCTGGTCTTCTATTCATCTGCGGGAGCATCACTCAAAAAGCATGAAAAGGTGGTGAAAGCATTCAAATGGAAATGGGTTGTTTTCGTACCCTACATAGACACCCACCCTAGACCTGTTGCCGACGCCGACCGAACAGTCCGAGACGCAAGGACCGCAAGCAGGCTCGGCTGACCCCTGAGGCAAGTCGGCACTAGGCAAGTCGGCACTAGGCAAGTCGGCACTAGGCAAGACTCGTACTAGCTCCGACCCTCAGAGTAGGCTAGACAGATTTACATTATGTATTAGACAGATGCACCCAAAAAAAAAAAAAACCAGTGAAATTGGAAATTACACCTGATGTCATGTGCCCAAGGAAGGATGGACTTCCCAGGGTGCTAGGCATGAAACACCCTTGCTTGCGGCGCCTGATCCCGTATGTACATTGGATGTTACCTTTTAACCTTTTTGGCCGGCGGCTTGACATGACTGACGGTCACTTTCCTGATAATATGGAGAGCGTTTTATTCGCTGGCTGGTGGTCATCCACATCCAGTTTGCATGATTGTACCGGAAAATACGGATCCGTAGAAGTAAAGATTGTTAACAATCCCATCCCATCCCCATCCGATCCGTCCGGTCTCGATGGTGGTGCTGCTCCGCAAATCGTGTCCCAATCCCTTGCTTCAATCAGTCGAATCGAAATGAACAAATCTCATCGACCCGTTTCCATCACGTCCCTGAAATTGCGGCCCGTCTGGCAAAAAGCGCCGCGCCGTCCAGAGGGGACCCAGGGGGGTGGGAAGTGGCCCGCCAAATCCCATCATCGTCTTGTCTGGCACTTACTTGCCTAGGACCACCCCACACCCCCTTGGGTCCTCAGGATCCGCTAATAAAGGGAGACACACGCCAGCGCCCAGGGGCACCGGGACAGGAACGGCAACTGTATTCGTAAAGTGCTTGCTGACTGACTGCCTGACTGCCGCACGCGTGCATCTTTCAAATGGGGGACCCACCCTTTCTCTCATTCGCGGCAAAAATGGCAGGCCAGTCTTGTCACTCACTCACTTGATCACTCCGAACCAAGTCTGGTTGCTTCCTGGTCTGGTGGTGCTCTGAGCACTGTAATACGTCCGCACTCACCCAGAGTCACCCTCACTTCGGGAGCATTCCATGTATCATGTATCTAATCTACCCCGTGCCAGTGCCAGTCCCGGTCCGAGTCCCAGTCCCTCCTCTTTCTTCCTCCCTTTTCCATCCTCGCTTCTGCATCTCGCCAGTTTTTTATATCTCTTTCGCCTCTCGTTACCCCCCCTCCTCCCGGGTCTCGACGTTTGCATCTCCATCCCCCAGACTTCCACCGTTTTATATATCTCCAGCGTTGCCGCCGTCAGATCGTGTTGCGTCGCGTCGCCTTGCCTTGCCTTGACTCGCCTTGACTCGCGTTGCTTGCCACCACCGCCCACTACTTCTACATCACTTACTGCTGCCCACGTCGCCATCGCCCACCAAATCAGACGGTCTATCCGACAACAACAATCTCATCATCAAAATGACTGACGCTGAGCTCGATCGTGACTGGGTCCCCAGCGGACGCCGACCCTTGTCGTACGTACAATCCTGCCCACTTGCTGTGCGTGCCGATTGTCCTTTGGCCATACGGTCCGACCTGGCATGGGACGGCATCAGTCTGTTCATACACGAGAGATGAAGCTCTCGCGCTTAGCTTACTCTTGGGGCCACCTAGTCAGCTAACCTTTGACTTCTCTTTTCAAGGACTGTTGCTCGCTCCTTCTCCCAAGAGCTGATGGACATCTTCCGCATCGACAACTCAGTTTCCGATCTTGACCAGCAAGTGAATGAGAGGTTGGTGCTCCTCGCGTACCTAGTCTAGCTGCTGAGCCCCCCTCCCTTCCGTCAAAGCCCAACGTCGTATCAAAATCAGTCACTGACGACTGACCCCCACTTTCTGCTGCAGACGCGAAAACGTCGGCAAGACCACCCAAGAGCTTGCCGAACTCGAAGCTCGCATCCGTGACATGGAGGAACGTCTTCATCGCAACAAAGGGGAAAAGCAGCCCGCTAGGCGACCCCAAGCACCCGGCGGTCCTCCCCCACCTCCACCCAAAGACGAGCCCAACAAGTCGCGACCAGGCACCGCTCGCGCTCCTCGAAAAGCACCCAGCTCTGCCAACATGCCCCCAACGCCTGGGGCAAGCGAAGGTGACTATTATCTCGTGACCCACGCTGACCTCGACTCCTCCTCACGCTGACCTCGACTCCTCCTCTCGCTGACTTGGTGTGTCTTTTTGTCTCCGAAAATTAGATGGTGACGCCGAACAGTAAACACAATAATTACACGCCCCTTGAGCCTCTGGCGCCTCGCCAGATACCTTGCCGCAGAGGCTGTCGATGACTCTTTGGGCTCTCGTCATACTTTCGCAAACCACACTCGATTACCACACTCGATTGTGCCTTGTTGATGGCAAGCCTGAATGCATGTCGCGTGGCTTGCGGAGCTTCAGTCCCTGGCCCCACCCCTGGCAGCATCAATTCTATCGGGCGACAATGTCACTTCGCCGTACTTGAAATTTGTCCTCGCTTTCATTTCCCCTCGTTGCATTGGGTAGGGAGACCACGGATGCGCAAATATTATACCACTGCTCCCTGATCATTAATTGTCTTTTACTTCGCTCGTCGCTCACAACTGCTTTTTGACGAAACGATCCCTGGCGTTTTTTTTTTAGTCTTACATACGGCATAACGGAACCAGATTGCACACGTGCAAACTACCAGCTACACCCAAAGCCGAAGTAGTCAAAAACTCGGCTTCTTACTACTTACTATTGATCACCTTTCACTTAACATGAGTTGTTGTTTCCCCGACATGATCGCGCCCAGAGGACCTCGAACCCTCAGTGGGGCTGTGTTCAAACTCCGTGTGAACAACTTACGAATCGTACAACTCTTTTTAATATCTAGATTTGGGAAGGGGGGAAGACGAGAATAATATGTTTTTCTTGCTGTCTATTATTGCAGCATGGACTTCGTAGGGAGGACTTGGGCGGCATGGTCGACGAATGAGATGGGATACATGGCGTGAAATCAGGTTGAGTGGACTGAGAGGGCGGGCAACAAGGGCTGCTTGGTTTTTTTTTTTTTTTTTCTCACACCATGTCGATCAAGGCCAATGACTTTTCTGAACTTGTATATATCACGACGAGGCCGATGGTTGTGCTTCAATGTCCATTCCTGCCCCGAATTTTTGTGTGCCTGTCCCTGTGCTGGCCTCGGTGTTTTCTGCGTTGTATTACAGTCTGTTTTTGCCGCCTGTGGCTGTGTTGAAATCGTCTTATTCATTTCTCTTTGAACCAGTAGTCAGTGCCCTTGTTCTAGCACATGTTTGGGAAATGGCGCAAAGCTTATGCAGCCACAAGGCATTTACAATTGTACGTCAATTGCTGCTGCATCGGCACTTGTATATGCAAAGCTAATACCTAACCAGTAATCGGGGGTTCCCGCGCACTTCTGATTTCGGCGCAGCAGCTCCGAAAAGAAGGTGTGAAATGTACAAGAACAGAGCCGGACAACGAGAAAGTCAACTCGTTTTTTTTCTTCCCGTCAGGCAGGCAGCCAACCAAACGACCATATGCTGACTAACTAGCTGACTGCTTCAATAGTAGGTGGGCAAGAAAATTATCAGAAAAAAAAAATGTATACGTCATGATTCCTTTTTTTCACATGTCGTCGAGTTTCTTATTGGCCAGGCCAATTCTATTCTTGTCCACGTCAAACGCAACAAAGATGGCCTTGAGCATCACGTCCCCCAGAACAGTGACGTCCATGTCCTGGGCACTTTGCATGCCGCCCCAGCACAAGGACGGATCGGAATCGATGGGTCCGCAGTTGAGATATGTGCCTGGGATGCGGAGGACGTGTTCTGTGGAGGGGAGCTTGAAGAGGAGATCGGGGAGGGAGTCGGCCTGCGAACAGGGGAACATGTATGCTTTGGAGAGGGGGGAGGCACTGCTTTGGACGCCGGGAATGGAGAGCCAGTATCTGCTGGCGAGGGGGTCGGGCAGGAACATGAGGGATGTGCCTGTGTCGACGGTGGCTTGGAAGCGGTGGTACATCCACATGGGGTGGTCGTCCTTCCAGGCCGTGAGGTCGAGGTCGATGTCCCAGTGGGGGCTGTCGGATCGAGACGCCAGCCAGGTCATGTTGTCCGAGGGGATAGACTCGTTGATGTACCCAAAGTCGAAGCGGCTGGGGCCGTTTCTGCGCAAGTCGACCGTGAAGATGGGCTTGTGAAGTTGCGGCCGGAGGATGGAGAGGAAGGACGGCGTAGGGGGCGTGATATTATTGGGGAGGCGTTTGGCGAGGCCCATGATGCCGCTGATGGCGAGTTCAGTTTCGAACCGCGGAGCCATGATCTGCGCGGATTCGATCGTTGCGTTGGGGACGCGGAAGCCGCCTAGGAGAAGGGTGTCATGGTACACGATGCCTGTGGCTGTGGTTCCGTCAACTGCAGGTAGCCGTTTGTTAGCGGGAGTTTTGTCCAACAACACGCTATTTTCCATTCTCAGATGCGCGACATCCAGTGGACGGCATGGAAATCTCACGGTATTCAACACCCCAAACGGCCTTGTCGATGCGCCTAGCTGTCTTGGACGAATCTGGCTTATATCGCGGTGCCCAGGGGCCTTGGTCGTTGACGCGGTAGATTGTATCGGACGATTGGACCCAGCTGGCACGGATGAATATCAGCACGCCTGTTTCATATTCCTCAACATTGAATTGGGTGACCAGCTGGGAAGCATATACGAACACATCGGACGATCCCGTGTCCAAGATCATCTTTAGTTTCTGAGGAGGCGTCCCAAACTCGACCTCGGTGATGTAAGCCTGGTCATGAACAATGGGTCTGGCTCCAACACTGCCCTCTTTTTTTTTCCTCCCACCCAGCAGATTAGCCAAACAAGTTAGTCCCCATGCGTCTCGTGATAGGCAATGTATCAGTTGGAGACTCACCACCTTCAGCGAGAGCACTCTTGCCCAGAGACGCCTTGGAAGCGCTGCTCCCCCAGCGGCCATGGGCAGCAGCCCAGTCAGAGGCAAAATCTCGCCGCTGATCATTCTTGGGCCTCGCTTCCAGAGAGAAACTGCGCTTCGAGGGGCCGTGTGCTGGCACCGCGGCGCCGAAGACGTGGGCGACGAGGGTGGCGGCGAGGATGGGAAACGTCTTCATGGTGTTGAGGAGGGGGGAAAGGGCTGCTTTTCAAAAGTGTCCGAAGGACAAGAGGAGTGTACTTGTCTCCTTCTTCCCCTTTTCCACAACGAAAGACAGAGTAAATGAGTGAGTGACCTGGGGGCTACAGAAATGACTGTGGGAAGGGATGGATCTGGATCTGCGAGCTGAAGATTCGGCGATTGACCCAAAAAGGTGGAATAGTGAGCGTTTGATGATGAAACAGTAAGAAGAATGGACACGAGAACAATGGCTTTGAGCTCAACAACTGTGACTCTATCGGACGGGCCAACAGTGGCGGCCAAGAACTCGAGTCACTCACAGCCGGTGGCAGCTGCCATCATGGATGCACGTACTCCAGCACCAGTACCTCCCTCTACACATACATGGACTACTGCGGCTATCTTGTTCCATGTAAAACACTATTTACGCTTGTGAGAGGCTTGTACTGCGTGGGCGGGTTGGGCCATGGATCCCATGTGCGTAAATTCGTAATTAATTGCCTGGCGTGCAACCACATCGGCAGCACTCGAGAAGACGTGATACCAAACTTGAGTAACTTCACACCCTACCATCTACGAGATCTTCCGAACACGTTACTCCCGAACACGTTTTACTCCAACGCGGTTCAGCTTCATGCATGAATCTTGGGGTCAGCGCTGCACCACGGTAATCGTGAAAAAAAAAAAACCCTCCCGTGCCGTCTCGATGATCTAAAGCTTTGTAGTTTATTCATGCTTTCTCTGCCTCTTGTACATATATACACATTGCCATCATGATACTTCAAATCTCCCAGTCTACAACTCGTCATGACCGGGCTTTTCCCCAGCCCCCTTCTGGTCCGCCTCCTTGTCCGCCGCCTCTTTTCCAAACTTTTGTTTCTCCTCCATCTCCTTGACTTTCTTGAGCAACTCTTCCATTTGCTCCGGGGTGATGCGCTCCCCACCAGTGGGCTCCTCTGCATCCCCGCTCTTCTTTGACTTGACCTTCTTCTTTCCATTCTTGCTGGCCTTCTTGGCCTTGCTGTCAAAGTTGCGGACAGCTTTGAGTGTCAAGTCCATACGGACCTTGTCAAGCTTGCGCGTCTTTTCTGTGAGATCCTTGACAAGGAGGATGGGGTCGGCGGTTTCGGCCAGTTTGCCTTGCTTTTCCTCCATGTCTTTTAACCAATCTTCGGTCGACTTGCGAAGCGTCTCTAATTCCTTAAGCTCTTCCTTTGAGAACAGAGGGGGCACGGAACCAGCGGGCTCCTTTTCCGCCTTTCCACCCTTCTTGGTGGCCTGGGCTGCGTCATCATCCTCGAGGCCGTCAAACTCGCCCACTGATGTCTCTGAAGTGGCCGAAGTGGTTGCCGATTCGCTGGCGCTTGCAGCAGAGGCTGTAGCTTGCCACTCCTCATGCTCCGCAATCTGCTTGTGGATTCCGTCGATGTAGTCGCCGGTTTGCTTCAAAACGTCCCTGAGCGAAGCGATCTTGGCCGGCCGCTTCTCGGCTTCCCCAATCCTGGTCTGGACAGGGACAACAATGTCGTGGAGAATCTTGAGCTTGGCCTTGAGGGCTTCCTTGGTGGCTTCGGCGCCGTCCTCGTTCAGCCAGTCACCAATTTCGCTGGCCTTCTCAGCTAATGCAGTACGCTCCTTCTGGGTAGACGAAGCGATGAACCTTTCTGATTCGAGAAGATCTCGGATCTTGTACGTGTATCCTTCGAGCTGGTTAAGAGCTTCCTCACGCTGCAATCGGGCCTTGTCAGAGGCTGCAAAAGCTTTGAGTCTATCCTTGGCCTTGGTCAATTCATCCTTTGGCAGTCCTGGTACGCCAGCCTTTTCCAATTCGGTCTCGACTGGGATGGAAACAATCTGCCTCTTCTTGACCTCCTTGGTCTCTTCAGAAGGCGTCCCGGACTCCGAGACGCTGGAAGAGGTCGCAGGTTTAGAGCCGGCAGACGTGGCGGACGACTTGGCATCCTCCTTCATAGCTTCCTCAGAGCCCTCAGGCTGATTTGCGTCGACCTTTTCGCTGTCGCCATTGAGTGGCTGCTGGTCTTTCTTGCCACCAAACCCAAAGAGGTTCTTGACGCCATCAACAAGGCGCTCCGTGACGGTCACTTCAGCTTCGCACTCGATTGCAGCCCTTGCCACCTGGACTTCGCCATTCTCCGCACTCAGCTTGACACCAAGCTTGAAGACAATCTCGGATTCTATGCAAGAAGGATACTTCTCCTTCATGGCAGCCACAGTCGCAGTTAGGTTCTTGGTCGCTAAGGACGCAGTCTCTCGGTCCTCGGAGCCAACCTGCTGATAGAAAGTAAGAGCGAAATCTTCATGGTCGTTGAAGGTCATCTCCTTGGGAACTCCGCCGAGAGGTGAGCTGGCAGTCCACAGACGCTGTCGCTGTGGCTTTTTGCTGTTCGCTCGTTTTAAGCCGGAAGCGTACATGGCCCCCTCGGAGATTCTGATCTCCTTGACGCGGAAGCTGGGACTGAGCTCGGCAGCACGGAAACCAGCTCCGAACACGGCAGCCTCGTCCGAGTTGACGTTGGATCGAAGCTTGTCCGAAGAGCCAATAGCCTTCTCCAGAGCCCTCTGCACAAACGGTGTGCGTGTGGCACCTCCATGCAGAATGACCGAGGCCAACTCATTTGCATCAAGGCCAGACATCTTGATGGCGTCGTTGATAACGGCGCCTATTCTTTCAGCATGGCCCTCAGCCATGGTCTCAAACTCAGCACGTGTAACCTTGTATTTGAAGTCGACATCCTCGTAAAGACCCTCAAAGCTTGCTTGCGTATTCTGGTTGGCGCTCAAGACATGTCGAACTCGCTCGGCTTCCTTGCCAATCTTGGCCATGGCACGTCCATGTGCCTTGAACTTTTCGGCGGTGGCAGAGATCTTTTGAGCTTCCTTGGATTCGATGAATTGAGACACCATATCGTCCATGATCAAGTAGTTGAGTGAATCACCGCCCAGAGTTCTGTCCCAACCGCTGCCCAGAACATGAACCTCTTGCACAGTCTTGTTGAACTTTCCGATATCCTTGACGGTGCGGCTCTGAAATCGCATTACGGAGGCGCTGGTAGACCCAGCACCCATGTCGAAAATAAGATGATATTCCGGCTTCTCACCTGCGTTGATGTTGGGGAACTGTCGGCTGGTAGCGTAGTTCAAGCCCACAGCCAGTCCATCACTGACCAGGCTCAAAACCTTGAGGCCAGCCAACTCGGCCGCCAACTGGACAGCCCGCTTTTCCTCCACCGTGTAGAAAGGAGGAACAGTCAGGACGATGGAACGAACGGACGAACCATCGCCGGCCGTAGCTTCTGCGTTCTTCTGCACACTCTGGAGCTCCATAGCCAACAGTTCCTCGACCATCCAGGCATCCTCTTCCGGCGTAAATGCACCTGACTTGAAAGCAGCGGTGTTGCGGGTGGCATGAGCCTTCAATTGAAGTGCCGGATGTCGAGAAGCATATTCTTTTACAGCGGCATTGTCAATGGGGAGACCGAGGAGCGTCTTCAGGTTCGGGTAGACTTCGCCAGGATATCGCGCAGCGAGTGCCATGGCATCCGCACCATATAATCGTTCGGGGAACTGGCCCGCTTTGGGGCCCGACTTGGAGGGCTTAAATGCGACGGCAGAAGTTTCTTTTCGTCGAGAATCTTTGGTCAGGACAATCTCGAGTGGAATACCTGGCTTCACCAAGGCAGCTTTGATAAACTCGGTGCCCAGGTCGACGCCGAGCACAGCCGCCGCCGCAAAAACATTGGCGGAGAAGAGAAAGATGGCTCCGAGGAGCATCTTCAATGGCGATAGCGGTGAAGATGCCATGTTGGGCGGGTGATTTGCAGAGAACTGCTCCAAATAATTCAGCCACGCATCAACACTCGGTGTGTATCCGCCAGTATTATATCTGCTTTCGCTCGTGCAATGCGCCGAAGGGGAGAGTCCACAAAAGAACAAGACGCAGAAAGGAAGAATAAGAATAAACGGGAAGACGTTTGAGCGCCAAATACGGCCAAGGTTAGTTGGCTCACAAACTCGTGTCGTCGGCGGAAATTTAAGGTTAGGGTCACTGTGACTTCAAAAAGGTTGATGTGGCCTCTTGCTATGTCATGACAACCCCACTTGTCACTTTCCGTCCACCTGTCCTTTTTATTAGCACCGCCCAATTCCAAGTCAAGGCTGACGTCCGCGGCCCCGATAAGAGCTGCCTCGCCCACAAATCGAGCTCCGATAAGGGTTCTTGTGGAAACGTTCAGATCACCTGCGAGGCTGAACCGCTCAATTGATGCATACGAGCAAAACCACTGCCCGAGCTCCCAATAATCCTAGAATCATGCAAGCAACTCGCATGAGCGAGTCAATGGCAGCTTTGGAGCCCTTAGCTATGAGAGGATCGAGTTGAAATATCGTCATGGCCGTCATGCCATTCTCGTATGCTTTTTCTATTCTGTTGATACAAGCCCAATCCGACCCCTTCACGAGGGATTCTACCTACACAAACATCTCCTTTCCGTAGGCGATACCAATTTTCCGAGCACGCCGCAGCCACTGCTATGAAACACCAATCTGATAGCTAGGGTAATTGCGCTCAGAGAGTCCAAATGCGATGCGATGCGATGTCCCAATGTCCACTGTCTGCCCTGTCCCCCAAAACCGGCTAGAAACCCGCCGAACGCCACCATGACATGATGTACAGATTGCCATTTGCTATGATTGCAACCAAAGACTCAAAATATGGCACAAACATTTTGTTCGCGAGAAAATTAAGACGACTCCTCATTTCGGCGAGGTCGGGAGGGCATTCCGCCGCGCCCACGGCCTCGCCCACGGCCGTCTCCGCGATGGCCACCACGGCCACGGTGCTCTCCTCGTCCACGGCCTCGCCAGGTACCATTGCCCTCGCGTTCCTGACGGCTCTTGTTGCGCTGAACCGGATGGAACCCATCGCCGGAGCCAGCGGGGGTGGCCTGTAGTCTCTGAAGTTAGCTGTGCTGGCCACGCTGGGAACCGCTGTCGGAAAAAGAAGAAGAAAGAAGACCTCTCGGAAGAAAAAAAAAAAAAACAAGCTCACCTGTTTGACCGGCTCGGGCTGGTCATCCGCCCAAGACTGCGACTGAGTGACATCACCCGCAGAAGGAGTGCCATTAAGCCCAGTCTCGGTTTCCGATGGATCATGCGGCACCTTTACTTCCACCCACTCCTGCGAAGCCGAAAGACCATTCTCGGTATCCCATTGGGGTTCAGCTACAGCGTTGGCAGCATCATCAGCGACACTGGCATGAGCAAGTCCCTGTCCGGTAGAATCCGAAACAGCTTGTTCACCCGTTGTAGACGCATCGCCAGCAGCGGCCTCAGGAGACGCCCCTTCAAGTTGCTGGGCGGCTCCGCTGTACAATGGGGTCTTGTAGTTCTCAGCGAGAGTTTTGACGACAGAATCTTGGGGTCGTGTCAGTGAAAGTTTCTCGAGTGGATGAGAAAGTTTCAGATCAATCGAAATACTCACAAGTCGTTTGTAGCTCTTCGCCAGGGACACTCAATACTTTGTCATCCGTCCCCTGCACGAGCTTCAGCATAGAGGAAACAGCACTGTCATCGCCCGCGTAGATGGCCAGCAGCACTCCCTCAATAGCCTGGCTTTCGTCCGACTCGGGATCGTTAGCTTCCTCGCGACGGTAAGCTGCGAGCCTCAAGAATTGCGACAAAGCCAGAAGATTGTCCTTCATGGACTGCTGGAAGCCGGCCTTGGCTTCGCTAACGGCATCTTCCTTCAGTTGGCCAAGAGACTTTTCCCACTCGGCCTTCTCTGCTGCGGCACGTGAGCGGAACTGCTCATGGAGTTTCTGGTATTGCGCCAACTGCTCCTCCGTCTGAGCCAACTGAGCCTGCAAAGCAGGCTTTTTCTCGATCTGGGCCTTTTGGTCGGCATTGATCACCTTGGAAGCAACCAATTCATCGAGGGACTTGCCAGCATGCTGGCGAAGGAGGGAGTCGGTTTTCGAAGCATTGGTCTTTAAGAACGCCTAGTTAGCAAACATGGCTCGCCCCCTGTTGTAGACGGCCGCTCAGGCGAGGCCCTTGTCACTGAGCACCCAATAGTGACCTACAATTTTCTTGTTCAAGTTGCGGATATTCCTGTTTATTTACTGTCAGCTACATGTAGCTTCATTCTGTAGGAAGAACTAGGGGATTTGTGTACTTCTGAAGCTCCTTGATGTAAGGGTTATCGTAGCCCTCGTCTTGCGAATCGGCAGCAGCACCAGAGCCAACACTAGGGGCAGGTGAATTGACGCGTTCAATGGCGCTGGCAAGCTTATTCTTGGATCCCTTGGGGGCGGATTGGGTCGCAGCTGCAGCCATTTCTGACTTGTCTACTATAACGAGTAGGTGGGGAAAGTTGTGTGGTGCTGTTGGAAGGGCAGGGCTGGACAGGCGAAGCTGGCTGTGATTGTGCTGTCACGATTTTGTCGTGTTGATTAGTGTACGGGTGGTGGCAGTCGACCTGGAGGTAAAGTTCAAAATTAGGAGGGTTGATGGACCAAAGAGGGGATCAGGTAGAGTGAGACGGAGAAAGTATTGGTTATAAGAGGAAGCGTGAAGCTGGTAGGGTTCACAGGGTGCGGGAGGTTGCCCTCCCCCCTGCACAGCCAGCTGGGAGGATGAGCTGTGCGGCGCGGGCCCAGCTGCCCACTGCTAATACTCCGTAGAAACAGGCAGAATCACTGCTCTGGGTGAGGGCCTGCTTGGTGGACAAAACAATGTGCCCACCAGCGCCACAAGCGTCAAAAGCGTCACAATTGTATCGATTTTTTACTAGTCAATCGTTACTATCGTCTGTTCATCATCTCTTTCCACCTTACGTCTCTGCAAATATAGGGCAAGTAGCTCCATTCATTTGCTTGCTACTGCTGGTAGTCTCGTGCCCATCCAATTTACCGCCGCTCAAAACTGCCTTCAGGGTCGCGGCAAACGGCGTCCAGATAATCGCGATCTGTTCCACGCCTCTGTCTCCCGTGTACCAGGTCCACCACTTCGATGCGCCCAATCAAGAACGTGACGCGCATCATATAACTGTTGAATAAATGTTTGCTTCGATACCAAGGCCACGGCTTGTTCACAGGCCCATGCAATTGCGCTGTCCCATTTGAACAGGTTTTTCTGCGTGCACATATATGACCTCCACGATCAAGATGAGTTCCTTGCCTGGCTCTGTTGTTTAGTCATCGGATCCTGTATCAACGCTGCTTCTTCAGCCCTTGAATTTGGCCAGGGTATCCTACACAGCTTCATTAGTTCTCCCGACTTTCATGGAGATTGTATGTGTGCTGAGTGCGCTTACTCGAGTAACTTTATTCACACTCCTGCCCGTCAATCCTCGTTCACCAGACTGCTTCGCGTAGATGGCGGCTTCTTTCACAAGACTGTTCCACGGTCAATATTGTATTGATTACATATTGATGCCATGTATATATATCGGCTAGAAGGAGGGAAGCATACGTCTCCATGAAAAGGACATAATTTAAAAAAATCTATCGATTTCGTCAGTGTCATATATCGTTGCGGGACACGTTGGCACGCACAGTGACATCTGCACTCTTCTTGATAGCCATATTGGAATGCGCTTTGACAATTTTCTTGACAGTGGCCCTCGGATAGGCCTTCTTGCCCATGGCCATGATAGATTGAGGCTGAAAGTAATCGTTTCTCGGAACCAACGCGCTGTGCGAGGCGAAGCAATTTCTAGACGCGTCGTTGAACAGGGCGTGAAGTTGCGACGTGTTCGGGGCGTTCCGTGTTGTCACTGCCAGAGCGTACAGTGTGATTATCAATGGTTGACCGTCAAGATACACAGTGCCCCCACCAGAAACTCGAAGCTCTTCTTGTGGGCGTGCGTAACAGCAATAGAGGGGTCACTTGGGTGCGAAAATGATTTTCCTTTACTGTCAAACTATTTTGCAAATTAAGTCTTCTCTCCTTCGCAATGGCATCATTAATGCAGCGTCGCATGGTAAGATCGAATACGCACCCGGCTTTGTGTCTCTTGCCCCTGAACTACATCGTGGGCCGAGCCTTTTACCAGCACCTGCTGACACATTTGCGCAGCTATCCAAAGAGGATGAGCAGGCAGCCAGCGATGAAGTGGAAGTTCGACGAGAAGACCAGGATAAGATCAACAAGTTCAGTCGTCTGCATCAAAGGGAGCTGGCCCTAGAAGAGCAGCTTAAGGGGAAGAGTGTAAGCATCCGGACGGGAGAGGAAACCGCTTCTTTCTGACCTTGCATCACGAGATTAGGCACTGATAAAGCTGATATTTTCTTGCAGAAGGAGAAGGAAGAACTGGATGATTTGTCGACCGAATTAGAGCTTGCAGACGAGGACGAGAAGATTCAGTACATTATTCCAGTTTGATCAATTCTGCCCCGCGGAGCCTCGCGTTAACCAGTTTGTGTCACGACAGATACAAAATCGGCGATGCATTCTTTCACATTCCACTAGAGCAAGCGCAAGAGATGCTGGAGACGGCCACGACAAGAATAGAAGACGAGACGAGCGAATTGGAAGAAAAGATGAGCACGGTGCGCGAGGAGATGCAGCAGCTCAAGGTCGAGCTCTACGCAAGATTCGGAAGGCAAATCAACCTCGAGACATAGAGAGGAAGAAGATCAAGGATAAAGGACAAGCTTTAGCCATGTCAAAAGCAAAGTATTTCTTCCTTCGAATTCCGTTTTCGCCGTCAGTCGTCCCCGCCTGAAGACGCATTTTGTGTGTATGAGCCGCCAACCTACTCCCCATTGGTCTCGGAAGGAGACACGTCATAACGGCAATCAAGAATTCCACCCATAAGCTCGAGACATTTGGCGCCCGCAGTCCGCAGATTGCAGATTGCAGATTGCATCTTGCTCGTTGCGTGGTGACGTTCAACATGTCTCACCACTTCGGTTTGCCTCGAGTCGCCCCTTTGCAAGGTACAATGGGAGGCCAAACTTGTATTGGGCAATTTGGCTCATTTTGTGTATCGGGGACAAGGTCGGATTTGGTATTTTTCTCAGGCAATGATCCCGGTATTATACAGCAAGGTCCCTAAGTTAATTAATTCTACTTACATCGTTGTACGAGAATTCCAGGACCAAGCTGTCAGCCATCTTCTGACACAAGTCGGATCGAGCATTCACTGGTTCTAACTTGGGTGCGCCTCTTCCATCGCGCCAATGCTGTTATTCGAAATCCATCCTTCAGTCAACACTTGCTGATGATACATACTGTGATCTTTTTATCAACTTGGCGAACCCGATCTACCAATGTTCTGAACTCTCAAAGCACATTTGTGGCAATGCTTTTGATAAATCGCCAGTTGAAACACAGGCAGATCGTACCTCTTATTTTGCGCCCAATATATTAAGGCCTCATCATCATGACTGGAAACCAGTCCAACGAAACGTGTCTGGTCTCTAGGCATCCTCCACATGGTACGGCTGGCTCAAAACTTCCTTCAACTTGCTTCAATGCCACAACCATCGCTGCTTTCCAAGCCACGAAGACGACTCCTAACTTGAACACAGGAATAAAGATCCCAGATAGTGCCCGACAAAGTAGTGCTACCGCTTCTCATGGCGGCCAACCCTCCCGCACAATAAGCCATTCTGCCAACAAGCCATCGACTACAAGTCCTCTGAATGCCATTCAGCCAGAATCTCGGAACAATGACAGCTACATGGTCGTAAGCTGGGAAGTCAATGACCCCGAGAACTTACACAACTGGTCCTTTGTCCGTCATCATCGAGTTTTCTTCTGCTCTTAGAACATCCATAAAACATCTCTAACACCCCCTCAAACAGTTCAAGAAGTCGTACGCCCTCGCCGTTATGTGCATGCTCATCATCAACTCAACAATGGGCTCAGCCCTGCCATGCATGGCTATTCCCCACATAACAGATGAATTCGGGCTCGTGTCTTGGGAGCAAAAAGTCTTCCCCATCTCCATCTTCCTCCTGGGCTATGTCTTCGGCTCCGTGATATGGGCGCCGCTGAGCGAGGAATCTGGCCGAAAGCTCCTCACAACCGTCACTTCCGCCGCATTCTCCCTCTTCACCATGGCGTGTGCCCTTTCCCCGACGTGATCGTCGCTGCTGGGCTTTCGACTATGAAGTGAGGTGTTTGCAAGCGCGCCGATCGCTGTCGCGGTGGGTGTATCGGCTGATGCATATGGCGATGCTCGCACAAGGGGGAAAGCCTGTTCTGCTCATCTGGTGGTATGTTGTCGGCTCTTGATACCTCCTCCAAGCCCTCCAAATCCCGTCTTTCGTGCTCTCCTCATCTCTGGTCACACATCTTTTCCCTACACACACACACACACACACACATATATATACAAGTCCGTATATGAAAGCTAACAAACCCCAGACCACCGTCTTCGGACCTGTCTTTGGCCCAATCGTCTCGGGCTTCGCCTCAACAACAATCGACTGGCGCTGGGCCTTCTGGATTGCCCTCGTCTGCGCCTTCGCCACGTTCATCATGCTCGTCTTCCTCCAAACCAACCACCCCATTCTCCTGGCCCAACGAGCCCGTCTCCTCCGCCAACAAGGTCAATCCCCCAACATCGTCGCCCCCCGAGACCTCCAGGAAGCCATCGACCTCACCCAACTCGTAACCAAGGTACTGACTCGCCCCCTCCAAATGCTCTTTTTCGAACCCATCGTCGCCGCCACATGCGCCTACCTCGCCTTCGTCTACGCCCTCTTCTACCTGTCCTTCCAGGCCTTCCCCATCATCTTCCTCCATCACTACGGCCTCTTCCTCGGCATAACAGGCCTCTGCTACTTGCCGATCGCGGCAGGCGCCTGTCTGTTCATGGCCTCGTTCTGGGTTGGGACAATTACGTCGCAAAAGCGGCCTCCAGCAACGCAAAGTGGACGCAGAGCGATGAATATCGACGTGTAATACTCGCCACAATCGGCGGTCTCCTCTTCGTTATATATCTTTTCTGGCTAGGCTTCACAGCCTGTCCCTCCGTCCCCTTCACGGTGCCCATGCCGGCGGGTCTGCCATTCGGAATAGGGTTCCAGCTTATCTTGATAACGCTACTCAACTATCTTACTGATGCGTATGAAATATACGCAGCGTCCGCCAACGCAGCTGCTTCGACGTCTCGCTCCGTGCTAGCCGTCGTGCTACTGTTGGCGACAAAGATCATGTTTGACAAGTTGGGCATCTCCGGTGCGTGTGTGGTTCTGGGAGGCCTCAGCGCCGCCATGAGCGTCATCCCCTTTTCTTCTCTTGGAAGGGAAAGGAGGTTTGGGATCGGTCCCGGTTCTGCATTACGTTGCGATAGATGAAGGATGAGGAGGCCAGGGAGAAGACTGATAAGGAGCAGCTGGGGACGTCGGGGATTGGAGACAACGGCCGTCCTAATTAAGAGTATTGGAGGATGAACAAGAAGCTGTGGCTCGAATAGTAGACGAAACGAAGCATGCATATGATGAGAAGCATTTGACGACAAGTCATCAACGGTTACTGCAGGCAACGGTGGGCGCTGGCGTTCAACAGTATGTCACAGATAGAACAGAGCCAGATTAACTGATAGTAATCTCATTATTTGCTAAGAGAATATATTCGCAATGAACTCATCCTTCTCACTTATACACACAAGGCTAGGTAGTCGTTCAAGGGTGACTGTGTTCTCGTGAGCAAAAGTGAGTCTTTCGGTAGTTCATGTTCGAATCCCCAGCCTTGATGAGGGACGGCTTGTGCGCCAGTGTGATAGCTTAATAGAAATCAAGCGATTAGTCGTGCTTCCTTAGAAATGCCCGGGTATTAATTCTTGGAAAGTCCATGATGGAAGCAAACGGCTTGGCCAGATCACCCAGTTTCAAAACCATTGGATCGCTGTTGAACCTGCGTATTGTTCCTGGCACGACGTCATGACAAATCGCCCAAAGTGTATTTGGCCGTGTGGTTTTCTGTTACCCTTTTTGTTTTTGGCATTCTTTGATAATGACTTTTTGATTTGCTTCTACGAAAGCACCGTGGGCTTTTGTGGTGGACGATTTGACGAGACTTCGGGTATTGTTGACTCTGCAATGTTGTTGTCTCCTAGTTTTGAAAGGCCAGATAATGACTTTTGTAGCCTTTCTTTGAGTGATGCACGTTTCGGTGTCCCTTGCGATACGTCGTCGCGTGCACCGCGAGACTGACTAGGGGGGATGTTGGTTTCATCTTCAAGGCTTCTTCGAAGGCTCGGCGTGGGCAAAGGTTTGTTGAGGTCGGGTGCAGTGGCCTGTTGCTCAGCCGGCCGAGGTTTTCTTGAACTCTTTGCCGGGTTGTCTGATTGACAGATGTAAGCGCCTACAAGCTCTGGAATATCACCATCATCGGCCATGTTCGAAAGGAATTGTTCCTCAGCTGTTGCGTAAGAACTTTTCCCCTCGGAGTGACCTAAATCCTTCCAAGTCGGCAGCCTTCCGTACCCTACACTGTCTTATCAGTGAGATGCCTTTCTCATACAGAGTCATTGACGTACAGCGAATAGGGGAAAGCTCAAGGTTCTCTATGTCTTGTTGGCTGAGAACGTAGCTACGCGCTTCAGAGAGGGAGGAACTTGAATCAACACTAGGCATTGCAGAGGGATAACTCGAGGACCCTTTTTCCTTGACTTTCCCAGATGTGAATGCATTTGGTTGATTCTGGCCATTTTCCTCGGTACTAGCACAACCAGATTCTGTGTTCTCAGGTTCTATGTTGGCTGAGAGCAGAGATTTTGCATTGTTAGCTCCATCGGGTACAGAAAACGAAGACTCCATGATGCTATCTATGCCACCGATATCATTAGCCGTCGAAGAGGGGTGGTGCGCTGGGGGAGATTCTTCGCGTATACTTTGCTCGGCTCGAGGAACTGAACTGTCATTCGACTTCATGCCTTGCGCGATGAGCCACACGGCCAATGCAGATTGATCGTCCCAGGCGTGCGATCCATGTCGAATATTGAAATCGCTTTCAAATCCCAGAATTCTCTCCATTCGAGACGAGCCAGGCTCACAGCTTGAAGGTCGGCGTGATATTGGCATTGACACCATTGAGTGGCGCTTTATCTTAGGTAGTGGATCTCGATGCAGACTTGTGCGAGATGGAATATCATCCGTGTCAGATTGTGTTTCCAGTGGCAAACTGCACCCTGCCCTATAACAAGTGTCGCCAGTTTGCGCGTTCGGTGGGCAAGTTGCTGTACAGGTCTGCGAGCATGGAGAAGAAGAGAAGACTGAGTCTGGGCTGGATGCCACAGCACAGTCATCGAAATTGAATTCAATAGTGTCCCTGGGACCAATGCGAGGGCTTCCCAGGTCTATGAACGTGGCAAGCTGTTGAGTGCTTTGATTTGATCCGATGCTCGGTACCTGGTTCTCATTGTCTCTCTCAAGCTCGTCCTGTATGCGTTTCTGTCTTAATCGCCGAACCTCGGCACGTCTTGCCAGTTCCTCATCACTATGCCCAATGGATACTCTGGACTGTCGCCTTGAGCTACCATCCTGCGACAAATGCTTGATCATTCTTGCCTTGATACCCTCGAAGGCGTTTGCTCGTGCCAATTCGACAGAAAGTCTGACATCTTCTGTTTCAACATGACTACCGAATATATGGCATAACTCAATGGGTCCCCCAAACGGCGAGACCTGTTCACTCTTCAATTGTGCCTTTGAGATCTGGGATTCGCTGGTATTTACCACGGGGTTCTTTCGAGGCGTTTTGAATATGGACGTGAAACTCGACTTTTTCAGTCGTCCTTGACGTGAACCGCAGCACCACAGAGACAACATGTCTTTCAAGCATGAAGCGACCGAATGTTTCCCATAGCCTGTATCTTCCAAATGGTATGATTGGCTTCTTGCTTCACAAGGCGAAAGGGGAAAGAAAGCACTCCGAATGATCCCTGACGTGTGTCGTAATTCAGGAAATAGGTGCTGGACACGGAGAACCTTCTGGTTGACAGAGACGGCTTTCTTGTGTCGTTGTCCAAAGATGATGGCCAGGAGCATGCCCAAGGGAAAACAGAGTCTGAGGGCATATTCACAGAGAGCACGGTGTGGTTGGGTGGTTGTCGGGAACAGTCGATTTCGGGAAGTCTTCATGATGCAGTTCATTCCTTCCTTCCTTTTCCTTCTCAACTCAGAAATTCTGTCTTGGTGCTCCTTCTCTATTAGGTCTCATTTCTGCAGCCTCTGCAGTGCACAGACTCAGTGAAGACATTGTCTGCATAGCACTTATCCGCAGGTAGGTAGCTGATTCTTAAGCGGGAGCAGAGGAACTGACGGGCAGGAGGAGCAGCATTGTCATCACCCTCTCTGGTGACATGCTGCTTTGATCGCTCTAACAATAATAATTTGTGTGCTGTCCTGCCCCTCCATCATCAAACCCCTCACGATGTGTGCCCTTGCAGCAGTTGCCCCTCCAAACACGGCCAAGGGTTCTCTCCGGCGCCGAAACGAATCACAATCACCACGAATCACCACGAATCACCCCCCCTCCCCCGCTTTCGGCGCCTTTTTTTTTTCTCTCTGGCTCAAAAAGTGGCCTGTCGGTCAGGCCGGCCAGATAAGCCAACCGTGCACGCAACCTGTTGGATTCCGTCCTGCGCTGCGCTTCTTTTCAGTTCTTCCCCTCCCTACCACCTCTGTTTACCTCTTCCTTTCCCCCCTCCTCTAAGCTCTTCATTCCACCTCATCTTTATACCCTTTCACAGAGAGTAGTCTCAATCTAGTCGATCCACTGTGATACACGAGTCTCTGCATTAACCGGTGAGCACATACCTATCCTCCTCCCACTCTGTGCCATATGCGAACACGCTGCTGGTGCAGACACCATACTTTGCTGTCATGTAGCTAACAATTGTCATGTTTCGTGCCCTAGAGTCTTTGACCTTTTCCAATCACACATCTGAGAGTCTAGGAACCAATCGCCAATATGGTTCAGTCCGCGGTTCTCGGGTTCCCACGCATGGGAGTCTTGCGTGACCTGAAGAAGGCCACCGAGGCTTGTAAGTAAAGCCACCTAACCCCCTTACAATCTTGAGATCGAAAAAAAAAAACAATTTGTGTCACGGTCTCACGGTCTTCTGACAATCCTTTTCATATCAGACTGGGGTGGCAAGATCTCTCAGGCTGACCTCCTCGCTGAGGCCAAGCGCCTGCGTCTTGCTCACTGGAAAATTCAGAAGGATGCTGGCGTCGATATCATTCCCAGCAACGACTTCGCCCTGTATGACCATGTTCTCCACCAGATTCAGGACTTCGGTGTAAGTTGGGCATTTCTCCTCAAACTGATGCTGCACACACAATTCTGGTCTAACTCGATGTGCAGGCTGTTCCTGAGCGATACACCAAGGATGGCCTCGACACTGTCGACCAGTATTTCGCCATGGGCCGTGGCCACCAGAAGGGGGCCATTGACGTCCCCAGTCTGGAAATGGTCAAGTGGTTTGACTCCAACTACCACTACGTCAAGCCCACTCTCCAGGACAACCAGACCTTCAAGCTGGTAGACAGCCCCAAGGCTGTTGCCGAGTTCACCGAAGCTAAGGAGGCTGGCATCACCACCCGACCCGTCCTCGTTGGCCCTGTGAGCTTCCTCCACCTTGGCAAGGCCGACCGTGGCCAGTCTGTCGACCCCATTGACTTGCTCGACAAGCTTTTGCCTATCTACGAGCAGCTCCTTGTCAAGCTCAAGGAGGCTGGTGCCGAGACTGTCCAAATTGATGAGCCAACGCTCGTCTTCGACCTCCCCGCCAAGACCAAAGCTGCCTTCAAGTCCGCTTATGAGAAGTTCATCGGCCTAGGTGATAAGATCCCCAAGCTCGTCTTCACCACCTACTTCGGCGACATTGTCCACAACCTGGATTTACTTCCCAAGGACATTTATGCCGTTCACATTGACCTCGTTCGCAACCCTGAGCAGCTCGAGACCGTTGCTGGTGCCGTTGGCTCCAAGACCATTCTGTCCGCTGGTGTCGTCGATGGCCGTAACATCTGGAAGACCAACTTCAAGCGTGCCATTGAGACTGTTGAGTCTGCTGTTCAGAAGCTCGGCAAGGAGCGTGTCATCGTTGCCACCTCCAGCTCTCTCCTCCACACCCCTCACACCCTTGCCAGCGAGAAAAAGCTCGACCCTGAGGTCGCCGACTGGTTCTCTTTCGCCTCTGAAAAGGCCGTTGAGATTGCCGTCATTGCCAAGGCCGTGACTGACGGCCCTGCCTCCGTCCGCGAGAAGCTCGAGGCCAACGCCAAGTCTATGCAGGCTCGTGCCACCTCTTCCCGCACCAACGACCCCAAGGTCAAGGACCGCCAGTCCAAGGTCACTGAGAAGGACCACCAGCGCCAGGCCGAGTTCACTACTCGTATTGCTGCTCAGCAGAAGAAGCTCAATCTTCCTCTCTTCCCCACTACCACCATTGGGTCGTTCCCCCAGACCTCCGAGATCCGTGTTCAGCGAAACAAGTTCACCAAGGGTGAGATCTCCCAGGAGCAGTACGACAAGTTCATTGAGGAGGAGATCAAGCAGAACGTCAAGATTCAGGAGGAGCTTGGCCTCGACGTCTTCGTTCACGGTGAGCCTGAGCGTAATGACATGGTTCAGTACTTTGGTGAGCGCCTGAACGGCTACACCTTCACCACCCACGCCTGGGTCCAGTCTTATGGTTCGCGCTGCGTCCGTCCCCCCATCATTGTTGGTGACATCTCCCGACCTGCCCCCATGACTGTCAAGGAATCCAAGTATGCCGTCTCGGTCTCCAGCAAGCCCATGAAGGGTATGCTTACCGGCCCCGTCACTTGCTTGCGTTGGTCTTTCCCTCGTGACGATGTTCACCAGTCTGTCCAGGCTCAGCAGCTTGCCCTTGCCCTTCGGGATGAGGTCGTTGACCTCGAGAAGGCTGGTGTCGACGTTATCCAGGTCGACGAGCCTGCTCTTCGTGAGGGTCTCCCCCTCCGCTCTGGCAAGGAGCGTGACGCTTACCTTGAGTGGGCTGTCAACGCCTTCAAGCTGTCCACTGCTGGCGTTGAAAATGCCACTCAAATTCACTCGCACTTCTGCTACTCCGAGTTCCAGGACTTCTTCCACGCCATTGCCGCTCTCGATGCCGACGTCCTGTCTATTGAGAACAGCAAGTCTGATGCCAAGCTGCTCCGCGTCTTCGTTGACTCCGCTTATCCCCGACACATTGGACCTGGTGTTTACGACATCCACTCTCCTCGTGTTCCCAGTGAGCAGGAGATCCGTGACCGTATCGAGGAGATGCTTCAGTTCCTCAAGCCTGAGCAGCTCTGGATCGACCCTGACTGCGGCCTCAAGACCCGTCAGTGGAAGGAGACCAAGGAGGCCCTCGTCAACATGGTCAACGCCGCCAAGCACTACCGCACTAAATATGCCAAATGAAGTACTCATCCCAGTGGTTTGATTGATACCGCGCGAGGGTATGGCCGGGGCAGTGGAGGAACAATACTGTTTACAATAATTAAGACACTTTTCTGATTTTTTGACGAGGTTTTGTTCTTGTCACAAAATTTTTCTTTGTTTTCAAATGAGCCGGAGACGATCTCAACATCGGCGTTTACAGGATGGGGTGATGACAAAAGATGTGTTTTAACTGCATCCCGAAAAGTTTATAAAAAAACTGAGGGCAAGGGTCTGGATTGGGCAGGCGATTTTGGCGAGCATTCAACATTAGATGCGTTAAGCACGCATTCCCGATTGGGAATGAAAATACTTTCGGACATTTTTCCCATGACAAATCTAGACGCAAACCACAAAGAATGGAAATACTGATCCCAAATGACGAGATTCTTCAACACGATGGCGTTTTTGTGGTTTGTTGTTGGCGACAGGCTCGCCCAGCGTGTCGCCCCTCTGTTTTTACCTAGGAGCAAGTAGATGTAGATTGACTAATATACCCGATTCAACCTGGGCAACAACACACGATCCTCGTTCTCTATGAGAACTCGACTTCGTGGTGATAACCATGAGTCGCATGATCAGCGGATCAATTAACAGACGCCGCCACCATCTGTTCTTGTTTTTCTAGCTCACTACTGGGTCGAAAAGCTGGGGAGTTGTCTACGGTGTCACGTGCACCCGCGTGGCACTAGGCGCGTTGTCCCGATACCTGTCGTGCAAGGCCTTCAACGTTACCACCAAGGGAAACAATGGTACAAGTATGATGTTCATCTTGGACGAACTTCCACGGTGATATGGCGGCAAGAGTCATTGCAGACTCCGATGGGGATGAATCCGAAGCTGAGTCTGCCTCTCATGTGTCACGCCATGATGCTGAGGAGCAGAGCCGCGCGTCTTCCCATGACGTCGACCACCACCCGTCTGCGTCCACGGATCCAAGCTTTTTCAACAGTGTCTTCACCGAACAGCAGGATGCCGCCAGGCAAAAATCAGGGAATTACGGGGCTATAGATTTGACAGGGGAAAGTGAAGCTAAGGACTATGCATCATTTGATCAAGGATTCGAGCGCGTAAGGAATACAGCGGCTCATGTTGAAAAAAGTCCATGGGACGTACCGAGTAGCCCAGACTCCGCAAAACCTAAGCGCTCTACAGAGAAGAATACCGAAAACAGCACCAGCACAAAGATCACACGTGGTTTGCGACGACAGCTGGATGATATAGGATATATAAGTCCAGACGATGAACCCACCACGGCGCAGAATCTCAACAAGAAAAGGTGCATCCGATCCGAGACGGACGTGGCTGATGCTTCGGTGTCCGCTCTTTCAATTGAGAGCGACGAATGCTTTCTTGTCGCGCCGACGGCGCTTGCTTCAAGCCAGAGGAGGCAATACTCAACTGTCAAGCTTGCTTCATCTTCATCACCAGCGCAACCTCTTGATCATTGTAGCATCAATGTCAAGTCTAGCGGAACCGCGACAAACATCAACACCCCGCGTGAAGGTTACCCTCCTTCGGCCAAACCTTCATCCCCGCAGAGACCAAAAAGTTCTACCCCTGAAAAGCCCGACGAAACCCAGGGAGGGGTGAGGAGCACAAGCATGGCCATCAGACTAGATGATGACTATGCGCCTGAAAAAGAAGGACAGGATGATGGATCATATCAGGAGAGCCCAGAAGCAAAGCCCACGAGCACAAAGAAGCCAAGAGGGCGTCCCAAAAAAGTGGTTGATGCATCGTCAACAAAGGAGGAGAACGTCGCGGCGGTCCAGGTCAAGAAGAAGCGAGGAAGGCCAAAAAAGTCTGACAAAGTGTTCATGGATGACGACAACAAGCCAGAATATGAAGACCCGGCATCCACGCACACAGATCCCGTGCCCGAAGGAGCGGGCACGCAACAACAAGTGAATCAGGACAGCGCAACTTTGGCAATACCCCAGGCCCCCAAAGCTACTGGGACAAACAAACAGGACATATTGCAGCAGCTACCGGAGACACCAACAAGACAGGCCGAAAATGCTGATAGCTCTGTCAACAAGGCCACATCCAACAAGAAAGACAGCCTCGCACAAAACAGCGCCAGTCGACAATTGTATCGGGTTGGCCTGAGTAAAAAGACAAAGATTGCTCCCCTACTAAAGATGATTCGAAAATGAGGCTTCGTGCCGTATTTGGAGTTGCTGTCAAATTTTGGTAGCAGCTATAATGAATCATGCATGGATGGATATGATGAGACGACAAGATCAGCAGGGAACGAGAAGATATTAGAAAAAAAGCAACTGAAAAATCTCTAATCCATGTCCGAGTCCCGAAAACATGGAAGGATTGTCTGATATTCTAAAGCTGTAGTGCCGAAGAGGCCGATCAATTATCGGATCTCTAGGTCGTTTGCATCAAAAAGTTTACAGGCTAATTCATGAAGTACTACGAGTCCTATATATTTATATATAGATCCCCCCCCTTTTTTTTTCCTGCCGAAAAGCCCATGTGGCTAGACTCCGCACAATACATGATAATGCGTGCGAATGCTTCTCTCCAGCTGCACTCCGCACTAATCCTATTTGGGAAGCGGGGCTCTCCGAACGTTGACCGACGACAACTGCATCTCAGGACTCTTGCGTGCGCGCGATTCAAGTTGATACAATTTTTTGCTTGGTCCCTTTGGCTGGCCTGAGTCGAGTGCTGCATTTGTGTTCGCACCACGCCAGTATCATCTGCTGCTCACACATCATCAGCTATTTCCTTTCTTTTCCTTTCCCCCCTGTGGAATATTTAGGACCCTGCCTGCGCCTGGTTCCTTGTTTCATTGCCCCTCCCTGTCGATCGCCACCGATTCTCGGCCCGCTCTTCTCAACATTTCGACCTCCGACTTCAAACCTCCGACTCCAGCAGCCCGCCCGTGTTCCGTGCAATTTGGCATTCAAAAGAAATACTGTCCATATAACCGGGGCGGAAACACCCGCAATGGCACATAACGGTGTTCCCAATGGGACCACCAACTCCCATAACCTGTCTCAGCGGTACTTGAGTACTCGTGGCGAGGATACCGATGTAAGATGCGACAAACCTTTTCACATGCGTCACTACCAGCTAGAAGTATCTCCACTCTGTACCTGAGAAGCTAATCACTTGAACATTTGTTCCATTTAGTACTCGTTCGAGGACGTCGTCTTGCGAGGCTTGGCCACCGATGGCGGCCTGTACATTCCTGAGCAGATCCCCCATGCCACGTCGTGGGAAAGCTGGAAAGACTTGAGCTTCTCGGACTTGGCGTACGAGATCCTGTCGCTGTATATTTCCTCGTCGGAGATTCCCTCGGTCGATCTCAAAGAAATAATCAACCGAAGTTACTCGACGTTTCGTAACGACGAGGTCACGCCGCTTGTCCACCTCGAAGGCAACCACTATCTGCTCGAACTTTTCCACGGTCCCACATTCGCCTTCAAGGATGTTGCGTTGCAATTCCTGGGTAACCTGTTTGAATACTTCCTGGTCAGGAAGAACGAGGGAAAGACTGGACGTGGTAAGCTCCCCCTTTACCCTCAACCTTGTCTGCATTTGCATCATCGCCATCGTCTTTTGTACATGTGGGTCTGGGGAAAATTAGCCAGCTGACCTGTCTTGACAGACCGACACCATCTCACTGTCGTCGGCGCCACCAGTGGCGATACGGGATCTGCTGCCATTTATGGTCTGCGAGGCAAGAAGGACGTTTCGGTCTTCATCATGTTTCCCAAGGGTCGTGTAAGCCCCATCCAGGAGCTGCAGATGACGACGGTTCTTGACAAAAATGTCCACAATCTCTCCATCGAGGGATACTTCGATGACTGCCAGGACATTCTGAAGTCGTTATTGTCTGATCCCGAAGCCAACAAGCCCATCAACGTCGGCGCCGTCAATTCCATCAACTGGGCTCGTATCTTGGCCCAGATCACCTACTACTTCCACTCCTACTTCTCGCTGGTCAAGAAATCGCCCAACTTTAAGATTGGCGACAAGGTCCGGTTTGTTGTCCCGACTGGCAACTTTGGCGACATCCTCGCCGGATACTTCGCCATGCGAATGGGGCTGCCCGTGGACAAGCTCGTCATCGCCACCAACGAGAACGACATTCTGGACCGCTTCTGGAATACGGGCAAGTACGAAAAGAAGCCGGAACCCGAGGAGGGCCAAGCCCCTGCCGTTGAAGGCGTCAGGGAAACCCTCAGCCCGGCCATGGACATTCTCGTCTCCAGTAACTTTGAGCGTCTCCTATGGTTCCTCGCCTACGAGTTCGCTTCCAGCGCCGGCATGGACGACGTCTGGAACAAGAGACAGGCAGGCCAAGAAGTATCCAAGTGGCTCAAGGAGCTGAAGACAACGGGGTCCTTTGGCCCCGTCTACCAAGACGTCCTGACGAGCGCCAGGCGCGACTTTGACAGCGAGCGCGTCGACGACTCCCAGACGCTCGAGACCATCAAGGCCACCTACCGCAAGGTCGGGTACATTCTCGACCCGCACACGGCCGTCGGCGCCGCCGCCACTGCACGATCCATCGCCAACGCCAGCCCCGACATGCACCACATCTCCCTGTCCACCGCACACCCTGCAAAGTTCTCGAGCGCCGTGGAAAAGGCCCTCAGCGGCGAAGACGGCTTCGACTTTGAGAACAAGGTCCTTCCCACGGAATTCGTTGGTCTCGACAGGAAGGAGAAGCGCGTGACCGAGGTGGAAAACAACGTGGACAAGGTTCGCGAGCTAGTCAAGGCACAAGTTGAGCAAGAATTGTCCCAGGCGTAGATAGATGTGGGACTTCACCTAGAGTAAACAAGAGCATTGCATTTTTCGGTTTGTGTCTTCTTGATTCATGCCGACGGACATCTTTACATTGGTTGGGGAAATTAGGGAGGCTAGATGGTAATATTGTGCGTCGTACGCCATGACACTAGGACGAGAAGCTTGAATAGATTTGTTGCATGTTGGATGCACCTTCACTTGTACTCCGTTTTCCGTTCCGTTTTCCGTGCCGACCCCATTAATGCAATCAACACGGATGGATCATCTCTCCCATCTTCCCTGGTCACGCAAGACGTCATCAGTCCATCCGTAAAGGCATGTTTTTGGCCCAGGCCTTGTAACGACCACATTGATTGATGGTATATATAAATGGTACATGTTATGATGCGAGACCCCACCCCAGCAAATCCATCATGTGCAGCAACTTGACAACTTCTCATCTGTCATGTCCCATCTGCAGCTTCACGGTACAGTGTTCGTCCTACAGACGTTTCACATGGCGGCCGGTAAGACATGAGACGAAAAAGGATAAAGGATGAAAAAAAGGATGAAGAAAGAGGGGAAATCGCAGAAAAACGCCAATTTCATGATATGCATGTGGCTAATGGGGGAAACTGTCCTTCCCTGCCAGCTCAGCTGTAGTGAAAAGGAAAAGAGGATGGGACATTGGCCATGTCCGATTTGTAAAAAAGCTTGAATGGCTCAATTGCATTTTTTTGGAAAAGTATCTGCTGTTGTTACAATGTCCGTGGCTTGTTGGGGCTGTTCGCTTCGTCGTCTAGCGTCTTGATGCGTTTCTTGACAAACTCGAACGACGAGAAGAAGATGGCGTTGACGAGACAGGAACGGCTCATGGAGACGCCGAGGCCGCGGTACATGTGACGCTTGAAGAATTCAATCCTGGGCGCTGGCGTTACTTTCTCTCCGCGGGAGTAAAGGAGAGAGTTTCGTTGGTATATGCTTTTGGCGGAATCGATGGGATCTGGGGGTGAGAGGATAGTCAGCTTTTTGCAATTCGCGGGCGTTTGTGCTTCAGAGAGCTCGTTTTGGGGACAAGACGAACATATTATTGCCCAGGATACAAGCCCACACATGCCACCGGCTGTCACCACCGCCAGCTTGTTATTGTTTGGATTGTCTCCTGCTATTGTTGTTCCGATTTGTTTCCCGCTCTCGTATACCATGAAGTAGATGCCGGTACCAAGGGTATCACGCACTGGTTGTTGTCGTACGATGTCAGTTCGGGTGCTACGCCCTTTTACGTCTGCTGCTGGGGGGCCCTCTGACCCCTGTGTGCCTAGGGGGTTTTTTTTTTCTTTTTTCTTTTTTTCTTTTTTGCTTCGTTCACTTACACAAATGTAACCGAAATCCTGTGTAGAGCCCCAAACCTCCTCTGTGTTTGATGATATTGGCCATGGTTTTCAACGTGCCCTTGTTCTGATAACTTGCTGCTACAGCATTGCTCTTCTCACGATTTCCGGCTCTTTTTGCCAGTAATACAGAAACTTGTGCGCTGAGCTTGGTCAATTCAAAGGGGCAGGCAATGAAGGTGATGATGGATCCGGCTGTGGCACCGGCAGCGCCAAAACAAGCCACAGAGTATAAGTTCGGGTAGGTGCCGGGCTTGTTCACATGACGGAGGATGTCGTAACCCATGTTTTTCTTGACCCATCCGGCGTATGCATGCTTTGCCCGTTGATATATGGAAAATGACACGGTTCGGACAAGGGTAATGCTGGCCATTGGGGCCACGACACCTACAGAGCACGCGGCGAGTCAGTCCAGTCCTTGATTTGAAATTGAACCCGCAATTGATATCCCGCTTGACAGAAGTTACCTCGAAAGAAGCCGGCCAATTTCTCAGTTCTGTAGGTGTGCTTAACGCAGTCAACGAAGCCATTATACTGATATGTCTACATGCGGGTCTTAACGCTGTCAAGAGGAAAGGCGGCCAGGGTAGAGAAGACGCTAGACGAGCTGGCAGCTATCTCGATTCGATACCGCTTGACAAACAAGTCGGCATGGTCTCGCCCGCGAGTGGTTGAAGGCATGGCTGCTGCTGAGGTGGTAAGACGGCCTTGGACATCTTGCTGCTGATCACGCCTTGCATCCGCAGTCATGCTTTTGGGAGGGGAATCCGGGAGCAATCGTCTTCGTGCCCCGTTGACGAGGGCACTCTAAGAGGAAGCCCGGATGACGGGCCAGATGCTAGCCAGACAAGAAAAATGAGATAGAGTCGGAACACGGATCCGTCCGGAGAGATTTTGCAGCAGAGGAGGGTTGAGGGTTTACGGCCACGGCACACACGCGCGCGCGGTTCAGACCCGGCGATCTCGACACAATGGCGAGACCAGCAGCGAGTCTGTGGTGTGCGCGGGCGGGCGGCAGCACGACCTAGATGTGCGGGAGTCAAGGTGCCATCAATTGGCCGATGTCGTCCTTTTTGGATGAGTGGTTCGAACACGATCGGGGAGAAGGGTGGATAATCGACACCGAAGAGCGGGAGGGTTGTTGAAGGTGGCGACTACAAAGGCCGGAGGAATTCGAAAGCCTGGCGATGGCAATGGCGATGGCAATGACGATGGCAATGACGATGGCAATGGCGATGGCGGCGGCGATTTCGAGATGTTGCTGTTCAACGGTCAAGCAGTGAGGGGTTGTCGAAGTTTGGCCGTGGCAGTAGCAGCAAGTAATAATAATCCGTAGTAGGAAATACAAGTTTCTGGCAGTGGCAGTACGGAGTAATCGCAGTGGCAGTGGCAGTGGACGGCAGGCAGGTGGCAGGCCAGTGGCGTGACTGGACGACTTGCAGTTCAATCCCGGTCACCCGTCCGTCCGTCCAATGGAGTGCTGCCACCCATCTCCCGGCCTCCGTCTCTCTCAAGTTGCCATTGATGGGCTCATAGGGAATAGGGAACCATTTACCTCACACCACGCTAGCGTAGCGGCAGTCTCGCTTTCAAGTTCCTTCTCCCATGTCTTCGTTATCGGAGAGAGACACTGATCAGTGGAGAGGGGCATCGGCTGAATATGTGACGCAACAAGGCACGCAACAAGGCACGCAACAAGGCACGCACGCAACAAGGCACGCCCACGCCGTTTGACTATGACGTCGTGACCCATTTGGCACGACTGATGGTTTGGATGTAATAAAGCGCTTGCCGCGAGAGGCATCAATTCAATGTGGAAATACACTACAAACCAGACCCCAGGTCAACGCCCAGATTGAAGCGCCGCAACTTCATACATCATAAAACCGCACATATCCTTGAGCATATCCTTGAATCATGTATTGCATTCAGACAGCCCAAGTTGTCTCATCGGGCCGCCAAAAAGCGCCTGTTGTTATCTTCGGTCAGACCGGATGCGCTGCATAATACTGGCGAATCTGGATAATGCGTATCACGTTTCCCGACTCGCGTTGGCATGCCCAAAATGGGAGTCGTCCAGTAGGTGCTGTACTTGATAACACATGAAGCAAGCCCTAGCAGTGCTCGGAATTGCCTCTGCCCAACCCTCATCCATGCCGAATGGACTCGGGAAAGTTCTTCTTCTCAAGACTAAAACCCACAGATTGCTTTAGCTCAAGCTCAAGCGCCGGCAGCTCCTGCTTCTGATGTCTCAGCAGTTTGCTCCTCTGAGTTCCCAAACTCGGCCGTCTCCGACGGAGTCGCATCTTGATGCGTAGCGGCCAATCTTTGCTCTTCTTTCCTTAACCGAATCGCCTCAGTCTCTTGACGCAACTTCTCCAGATTCCAAGCATCGTCATCTTCATCTTCGGAGTCGTCCTCATCACGCCATTTGCCGCTTTCAAACAGAGCGCGACCCGTGTTCTCCTTCGCCTTGCGAAGTTGCTCTTCGGCCGCCTTCTTGTCGAGGCGCTCCTTCTTCCACTTGGCAAAGCTCTCTGGCGTGACTGGCGTGAGAGTCCCGGTAAGCTTGTGGCGCTCCGACTCCAGGAAATCTTCCAAAGTAAGCGTCTTGAGTGGCGATTTGTCCATAAGAGCCTTCTCCGCAGCTCGCTGCTCTTTTGTCTTCAGGATGAAACTGCATGACAACGTATTAGTGAGATCTTCTAGCACAAGCCCAGTAAAGAACGGCAATACGTACCCCGGAGGTAAAGCATGCCTGTACATGCACTTATCACCGCCATTCGGGCAGACCCAAAACCAGCCGTATTTTCCATCCTCGATGGCAGAGATGAAGAACTTGCACACCTTGTCGGTACTTGTCTTTTGGTTACCCTTTTTGGACAAGACGACCTTGCGCAGTTGTTCTTCATCCCAATCGGCAGAAGTCTCCTTCTTCTTCTCTTCCTCCTCGGTCCCTCTGGTGTCTGCGTACAGGTTCCTCTTCTCGGTCTTCCGTTCAATGGACAGGTCGTGTGAGAACTTGCACTTTTTGCCCTTTTCACAATCTCCCTTTTTGTAGAAAATGCACACCACCGTCTTGGGGTCGACACCAAATGGTACTTTTTGAATCTGCGCAGGTCTGTTCAGAAGCAACGCAGCCTCTTTCTTGGCATCTTCTGCCGCCTTTTTCTCCTTCTCTCGCTGGGCCTTCTCGGCCTGTTTCTTCTTCTCTTCGGGGCTGACACCGTTCTTGAGATTGCTGGTCATCTGCGCAATCGTTTTCTGGGCTGACGCTCCCTTTTTATTCTTCATACCAAACGTTTTATCTTCGACCACTTTGGCGGCTGATGGCTTCTTGGTGCCACCGACCTTGTCAGCTTTCTTGGGAGCCATGGTGGGCGGTGGCGGGGTCGATCAATAAGGCAAACTTTCGAAATGGCGAACAAATATGTAGATGTAAAGGTAAGTTGAAGCAAGAAACTGGAGGCTTTTTTTTTCGGATGCCTTCCCGCCCGTGTTGGTTTCCTATCGGGCTAGGTCGCGGAGTTGGGCGGTTCTGGACTGAATTGTCGTGAGGAGAGTAATACGTTCTGTCGTTCTGTCACTTTTGGTGGGCTGCCACGGTTGGCGAATTGCAGTCACTATGGTCACGTGTTGGACCCTCTCCAGGCTGTATGTACATAAATGGCTTTTGATCTTGCTGATTTGATAGTGAGCTCACCAGTGGACAGATACAGGCGGCATGGGCCTTGGGCCGTCAGCCACCAAGGGAGCTCTCACAGTAGAGGTACACCCCACTGTACGTACCCCATACATGCATACATGCAGCGACTTGCTTATAGAGAGGCTCCACGAAAGCTCCAGCTGTCCACCTTGACCAGCACATCAGCATCGACATCTGGGACATCTTGGCTGCTTCCCCGTCGCCATTCGTCGTAAGTTACGCTTTTATAGAGAGCTCGCAGATTTTCGGGAGTGACTTTTGCTAACAGCTTATCGTCTAGAAGCCGCCACCCGCCAAAAACCTCTGTCGCATTACCCAGTCTTCACACATTGTCCTGCCTCCACAATGATCTCGGATCGCGATTTATTCACGCTGGCCATCTTCTTCGGCGCAGCTTCCATGTTGCTCATCGTCGCCTATAACTTCTTGGAAGCCATGCGATACCGAATACGGCCGGTGACAACAAGGTTGAGCACGCAAAGACGTCGTGATTGAGACTGGATTGGACAGTAAAGGAGAAGGGGCAGCGTGGTTCATTAGGCCGACAAACGTTACGGCGATTATAAAAGAACAAATTACCCAACATGAGCCATTCAGGCAAAGATGAATCTTAAAACATCTCACATCAAGAGGTCTTGAGGATGGTGTTCAAATGGAGCGACAGGAATATGCGTCGACGCATTTTCGTTTGCATCCTTCAGGGACATAGATGCATTTCTTTGGCGATCAATTCACATCGTAATGTCATGTTATTATAGGCGAATGGAAATTGTATCTGACTGATTCACGCAATTTTCTTCTTGTACGATTCGCTGGGCCATCAATATGGCTTGGTTGCGATCCTTAACCCGAATCTCTTCATATCATCAGAATATGGCCACTCTGCTCAGCACTAACATTGGAGGTGACTCTGATACATTCCTTCACTTCCATGGGATTGATACTTGTGGCATGAATAAACAGGAACATCCACTTGTCCTGCTCAAGTCTTTGTAACCGCGATGTCACGGTCCAGTCTTTACTAGTCTGCATTGGCAGCACAAGCACAGTACCACCAGTTTCTGCCCCGGACACGTGATGCGAATGGATGTGACCGATGAGGTTGGGCATCGAGAATATTCAACGCTGATTGGCTGGATGCAGCATGGCACTGGAGCAAGGATCAGAACTCTCCAAAGGCTGTTTGTTTGGGCAGACCGGCGCCTTCCCTCCCACTCTGACCCGCCCTGGTTCCCTTGTTTTGCTACATCTGCCTAGTCACCTCTCGTGTCCCCTACACACTGAACTCTTCATCTTCCCTTTCTTCTCAGCATCCTCAGCTTTGTTCAGACCTCAGCTTTGTTCACTCATCAAACGCCTTTGTCGCAACTGCAAAGTCGATAATTCGCCCCCTTTTGTCCTTTCTTGAGACTGCGCCCCATTTGCTTGCGGCACGTTCTCTTTTTCCTTTTTGGCCTGTCCATCTTCGGTAACCTCGACCAGACTGTTCCTTTCAGACCATTGCGCAACGCCCAAGTCGTTTGTGCCTTTTCTTCATTTGACTTCGCGCCTCGAGAGCCTCAACTCCGGCGAAAGTCCCTTCATTTCTTGACCGCCGATACCGAAATATCATATTTCTTTCCCTCCTTTTGCACCATCGACTTGTGAAGCGCACCATCCCCCACAATGTCTAGCAAGCTCGATAAGCCTCTTGACGACATCGTCTCGGCCAAGCGCCAGTCTGCTCGTAACCGACGCCCATCTCAGCGGCGCTCTACCGGCCCCAAGACTGCTGCCCCTGTTGGCGGCATTCAAAAGAATTCCAGGCCGGCTCGCGGTGCTGCGGCCAAGCCTACTCCCGCCAAAGCGACTGGCACTGGAGAGAGCAAGGTTATTGTCAGCAATCTGGTATGTGCTCATCCAAACAATCACTTTCTATTGTGACTAACGTTTCGGTAGCCCAAGGATGTCTCGGAGCAGCAGATCAAGGTATGTTTCCGTTGAAGGTTTCGTTCCTTCCGGGATATGTTGGACGTTTTTTTCCGTCGCCGCATCCATCCTTTTACTTTCCGACGTCCGCGCCTTCTTTTCGAGCGCAGTGCCCTTGTGCTCGCAACACAAACCCTCGAATGCCCGAGTCTCCTTCTATACTGCTTGAGCAAGACACCTGGAAAATGGTGGATCGCACTTGAAGTTGAGAGCAGTTTCGCCTCGCAATGTGCTCATTACATGCCTGGTCAGCATTGTCTGAAGAGCTTAGCGATGGCTTGATCAATCTGCGGCAGGGAGTCTAACGGGCACTTTGACTATGCGATGGTTCGCCTTACCGATCTTTGCGATGCGATGATTGAAGCCCTAGTTGGATTAAGCGAGCAAAGTGATGCGCCCGTGCCCATATAGCCAAATGAGCCACCTCGAGGAGTTGAAAGTATGAGAAAGGGGGGCGCAAACATGGTCCTAAATGCTGTTCGACATAAAATTGGGGTTGGGTCATGCGATGCAAATTCGAGAGACCGGCAGCTGAGGTGCATTCGAACTTCGTATACGGCCGACGATTCTTACAGATGACGGGACGATCGTTCTGGTTCCTGCTGGTGTGGTCACCTGGACGTGAGAATTGTCTCCGGGGATTCAAATCTGGTTCCTGAAAATGGACCGGGTGTGGCACTGGCACTGTGGCTCCTTGCTTTGCTCGCTTATCAATTCGCAAAACTTGTTCTCAAGGCACCCGAACGCGACTGCGTCCGCTTTTACACTGGACGAAGATGAGGACTGGACTCGGACTATAGACTACGAAATTCGACTATCGATGAACTGACGCACTGCACCACTAGGAATACTTTGTCCAAGCTGTCGGACCCATCAAGCGAGTCGACCTCGTTTACGGTCCCAACTCTGTCAGCCGCGGCATTGCCAATGTCACTTTCCACAAGCCTGACGGCGCCAGCAAGGCTTTCCAGAAGCTGAATGGCCTTCTCGTGGACAACCGACCTATCAAGGTTAGCACTAAATACCACCAGGCGACTGTCAGAAGCAGCGTGTTAACGAAATCGTAGATTGAGATTGTTGTCGGTGCTGCTCAGGCCGATAAGGTCATGCCCGCTGTCAAGACGTTGGCTGAGAGAACAGCGTAAGCAGAATCTTTTCGTTCAAAATGAACACTCTGAAGTCTAACAACCTAAACTCCAGTCAACCCAAGCCGCAACCCAAGTCGGCTGCTTCCGGAAAAGGTGCTACTGGCGGCGTTGGCAAAGCCGGCAATGGCGCCAAGGGTGCCGCCGCCAACAAGAAGCGTCGCGGCCGCAGCGCCCGCCCTTCCAAGAAGACTGCCGATGAGCTCGACACGGATATGGCGAACTACTTTTCTGGAGGTGCCGATGGACCCGGCAATGCTGCTGCTGCCGCCCCAGCCCCAGCCGCGGCCACTAGTGATGCTCCCATGGAGGATGAGATTATGGCAAGTAGAATGCGAACTCCTGTTGTGGCGACAATGTACTAACTTTGACAAAGTAATTGCATCTGCTGCAGCAGTGGGCACGAAGTTTCGAATTTGACACTCAGATTACTCATCTAATAATACCCAATAAATTCTTAAAAAACACGCACGCAGCCAGCCATTCGAAGTGACGAGTTGTCATGTATCACTTATGCCTCGAGTCTGTCAAGACGGAGGAGACTGTATTCAGCGGGCCAGTTGGTCATGAATAGGCTTAGCTATCCTCCCCTTTGCCAAAAGATGGGCATTTCGGGGAAGTTGAACCAAGCGAGAAGGAATATGCGTTTTCACTTTTTCACATATGTACACAAAAGGGAGAAAAAGAAAAAGAGCTGCCACCCAATGTGCGAGAAAGGAAAAATGTGTCTCCTGTTTCATTCGTCGTCTGTGCATGTTTCATTGATGCAGTGTCAAAGCTATGAATGTGGTTATGGAGGAAGGTGCGATGTATGAGACACGGTGTCATGTTGCGCAGGCGATTGATTGATTGTGTGAGATGGTGAGTTGAGTAGCGGGTAGTCTGACAAGGTCTATTCGCCCGGCAGCGAAGACGTGGTGGAGAGCTGCGATAAGCTCTCGGTAGAGAAGTTTCTCGAGGCTCCCGCGTGTGATCTCGAGGGATGCGCCAACTCGCGCTTCAGTTGATCTATGGACGGTGGCGCAAAGTAGGGTTCGTCGGTAGGCCACGCGGTGATGAAGGCGCCTCTGCGAGAAGCACGAGCCGCCTCGAGAGAAGAGTACATGGTGGACGACTGTGTTTTGAGAGGCATTTTGTCGGGGTTTTTTTTTTTTGGGTTGCCGTCGGCGTCGGCTGCAGTCGGCTTTTGAGTTTTGAACAAGACGAGGACGAGGACGAGTTCTTGTGGATCCTGATATCACAGCGAGAAAAAGGGAAAGCGAGGAAAACACATTATTCAAGATCAGACGACCGAGAAGCAAGAAGGAGAAGATGCGATACTCATATACTCGGATTTTTTCACCAGGGTGGGGGGACGAAAGAAGAAATCGTGAAAAAAAGCCACCAACTGCGTTGGTTTGATTCCCTCTGGTCCCCCCCCCGGGAAAAAAGGTTGTTGGTCCGGCCCATCATCTTCTCCATTTCGTGTCAAACAGCCAGAGCCAAGATGGCATTCCTAATCCAATGTCTGACTCGAATCTCCAACCAGGTCAACCAACCCCGAACGCTGTACGACGCGCACTACATTTTGGGAGGGGCCGACCCCCCCCCCAAAAAAAAGGGCTTTAATTTTTTTTGGTGTACCGATGAAGAAAAAAGTGGCGGGGGGGGATATGGGCTTTTTTCTTTGTTTCTCCTCGCGTCGCGGGATGGAGGAGGCCAATTACCGGTTATACGAGACATTTCCTTTGTGATGGCGCCGAAGGAAGAGGAAGTTGTACAGACTCGGGTCGAGGAGACGTGAGTGGTTTGGGGGGTGGTGGTTTGTGTGACGCGGGTTCCGGGATGGCGTTTTGGGGGGGACAGGTGGATTGTCATGGCGAGCAAACTTGGCTTCTGTTGATTGAGCTGACTTCGGCTTGAATGGATGGAAAGGGTTTCTGTCAACGTCGGTGGTGGTGTATGATATGAGGTTCGGGGTGGGACTCGATCTTTTCCTTCAACTTGCATGTCCGATCTTGCATATGGGGGTTTTCCAAACATGGCGCCTCGCAGGAAAGCCACTAGTCCTGTATCGTGGACATGATAATCACGTAGGGAATGGCACGAATAATACGAAGAGAGCAGTGGAGTGGTTATGGAGAAGAACGTGATTTGTGTCTTGATCGGTACTGTATCTTGTTTCGTCTTGGTCACCTCTCTGGCGCTACCACAAGTTACCCTGGCCGTCCGTGTAGAAAAGTCAATCCGTTCTTTTTTTTGTTAAGAAAAGAACCAAACACAACTGCCCGCCTCTTTACTCCTTCTTCTCAGCCCCCTCGCCTTCCAACGCAGGCATGTCCTCGTCATCATCATCACCACTGTCCTCCTCATCGCCGTCACCACCCATGCCGCCAAGATCAGGCATGCCAGCACCACCGCCCAGCTTGGAGAAGTCGATGCCGCCAAAGTCACCTGCGTACATGTCAAGTTAGCTCTCACTGTTGCCATGCAAAGTTTTCTCAATTATTTCGCACAAGGTGCTTCAAAACAAAGAAGAAAAAACGCCTGTCACTCGAGGGATTGCGATGACGTACCGCCCATGCCTGGCATACCACCTGTACCATGAAGATCAGTAACTGATCCATACCGTCATGTAATAGCTGCTTGCGAGGTGATGGGGGAAACGCAAACTTACCCATGCCGCCGAATTGCGAAAAGTCTTCCTCGGGAGCATCATTCTGCTCATCCTCATCGACCCACTTGTCAAAATCGGTCTTGAGGAAGTGAAGCTTCTTGTCGTCCTTGAGCAGGCGCGGCCAGTACTCGTCCTTCAACTCCTTCTTCTGGATCTTCATCTCAACGTTCTTGGCGGAGTGGCTGATCTTGGTCTCCGCGGGGTCGATCTCGGCAAAGAATTCGAGCTCAACGTGGTACTTGCGTTTCAGGGTGCCAGAGGTGCCAGTGAAGGTCAGGCCCGTGGGCTTGAGGTCGAGCTGGAGACCATCCTTGGGAACATCAGGGACGTTGATGGTCAGGTAAATGAAGTTCTTGGCGGCATCGCTGGAGGATGAGCGCTGAGCCCAGAGAACTGTTTGGAGGCGAAGAGAGATATCAGTCAGTGATTTCTGCAGAGGCAATGATCATGCTGCCGACCAGCTCCACGTCTTGCCTCGGTCGAATCGACATCTGGAAGCAGTTGCTCAGTCGAGCAAGCGACCAAGATTTGCCGGCCAGCAAGCAGGTGGGTGACGATGGTTGCACAAACCTTCGGGGAAAGCGACTTCGGCCATGGTTGTCTAAAATGAGGAGGGATTGGAAAGGGAAGAAGAAGAAAGCGGGGTGCAAGAGTTGACGAATTTGAGGGGGGAGGAATTCGAGTTGCAAGATGAGACAATGGCGAAGAAGCAAAAGGGCGTTGGAGAGTTGCCAGTAGGTCGAGGTCGAGAGCAAGTGCAAGTGCAAGTGGGGGGGAAAGATGGCTTATTTGGAAATGGAAGCTTCCATCCAACACCAGACCAGAAAAAAACATAATAAAGCGAGGGAGGCGGGATTGGTGGGCGGGCTGCGGCTCGCGAAAAGTACTGATGGCTGCGTGGAAAGCGTCAGAAGGATACCGAAAGGTTTCTTTCTGCTCAAGGTGAGGGGCATCATGGATGATAGCGGGGCACCTGTAGGCCGAGTCCTGTGGCGTCTCGTAAGGAGTACCGCACTAACATCAGGCAGACTTGTCTCATCCCATTGATTAACCCCCATTGATTAATCCCTTGGAACACACGGGCTGGCGAAGCTTGCTCGACCCCGCGGTGCCTTTTGATCTCTGATCCCACACGCTGTGGGCCCAGCGATCCAGCGGTCCAGCGGTCCAGCAGTCCACGCCAACACCAATCAGCCCATCAAACATCACCGCCGCGCCGTGCCGCCGCGCCGCCATCTCGACAATCCTCAACCTCAAATTGTCTCTCAGGCCGGGAGCCAACCCCAACCGCCGCCGCCGCCGCCATTGTCTGCGCGCCATCAAGCTACCTCCCACCTCCCTGCTCACCAGCAGCGTACCTTACGTCCTCCAGAGCAATCCACCATGGAGACGCTCAGAGCCATCTTCGCGAAACCCGATCCCCAGGCCCAGGTTCGTACGATTTCACCACCGCGCCTTTTTTCGCTTTCACTTTCCCTTCCCACTCCTCCCAACAGCTAACAAACAACCGCCCCCACAGATGCGAAAATGCAACGCCGTCATCCGCCAAAACATCCGCAAACTAGACCGCGACATCACCGCGAACAAGCAATCCGAGATCAAAATCAAGCAATACATCATCCAAGCCGACAAGCGCGCCCAAAAAGATCCGTCCCGGTCCAAGCAAGCCCAAAAGGACGTCCGCGACTTCGCCCGCGAGCTCGTCCGCCACCGCCGCGCCTCGGCCCGCCTCATCACCTCCAAGGCCCAGATGAGCTCGGTCCAGATGCAAGTCAACGAGGCCTTTGCCGTGCGCAAGATCGAGGGGTCGATCCACGCCAGTGCGGGAATCATGAAGGACCTGAACTCGCTCATCCGCCTGCCCGAGTATGCCATGACGATGAGGGAACTGAGCACCGAGCTGATGAAGGCGGGCATCATTGAGGAGATGGTGGACGAGGTGCTGCCCGAGGATGGGGACATGGTCATGGAGGACGACGAGGCTGAGGGGGAGGTGGAAAGGGTGCTGGGCGAGGTACTCAAGACCAAGAAGGAGCCTGCCCTGCCGGTGGCGCCGGTGCCAGAGCCGGGGAAGCCTGTTGCTGCCGTGGAGGAGAAGGAGGAGGAGGAGGAGGAAGAGGATGCGGAGGCCATGATGGACCAGATGAGGAATCGGCTGGATGCGCTGCGGAGTTAGAAGGGAGGGCACTGGTCGAGGTCGAGGTTTGTGGAATGAATTTCCGGTTGGTTCGATTGGTTCATGTACGCATTGGTGTTTAGGCGTCGTTGGGCATAGGTCTTGTTTCAGCTCAGCATAGGAATAAATCATGGCATATTCACAACGGCCGGGGTTTTTTTTTTTTTTTCGCCGACAATGTCTTGCATCAAGCTGCCGAGTGTCTACGGACAGACGAGTCCGGCATCTTTTGCGGTCTAGGGGGTGAATCAGGGGGTCCCATATTCGGACAAGTTTCTCGTACGGAGTAGCAAAGGACGATGATGGGATTCGCGATTCGCGATTCGCCGACATTGTTCGGGGCCAATCTGATAAAGCAGCTTTTTGTGATACATCATATATGGCGCTACGGATTACATCACGCGACATAAGCTAGCTTCGGAACACAAGATGCATGCATATGTGGTACGGGCGGTTGACCTACTGCCGCGCACAGCCAATCGCAGAAACGTCTGCCACGCGCCAGACGCCGTGCCGAGTTCACGACAGCCCCCCCTAGTTGGCTTTCCATCGGGACGAAGAAGGAAGAAAAGTCATCATCTCAATTCAGTTTCGCACACGCAGTTGGAGAGCTACCTATCTAAGCAAAAGGTCTTGGGGTCTTGATCAATCCCGTCGTGCTTATTCATCTACGCGCCAAGCCCCAGCCAGCCCAGCCCATCCGCTGCGTTTCCATGCATCGTCTCACCTGAGGTTGTTGACCTTGATCCTGACATCATCCTCAATGATGAGGGAGACGTGGTCGCTCCAACCGAGGGTGGCTTGGTCTGCGTTCTCCAAGCTCATGCTGTAGCGGCGAAAGAGGTTCCCGAGGAAGGTGTAGATTTCCATGTATGACAGGTTCATGCCCAGACACATGCGAGGCCCCCTGCTGAAAGGGACCAGGTTTGCCTTGGACGCGCTTGCGCCGTCCTCCAGCCATCTTTCGGGTCTGAAGACGTCGGGTTCGGGGAAGAGGTCGGGGTTGTGGTGTATCATGCGTTGTGCCGTCGAGACGGACGTCTGAATGAGACCGACCCCCTCGTGTTAGCAGTCATCCCAGTGGACAGGACAGGGACAGGGACAAAATCATCATGATGCAGATACGCACGCCTGCCGGCAGGAAGTGTTTGCCGTATGTGGTCTCCCCTTCTGGCACGAGGCGCGTGAGAATACCGGGGGCCGGGGACGCGAAACGGAGAGTCTCGTTCACTATGGCAGTCTGGGGACATGGGCCACAGGTTTTGAGACAGGTTAGACAAGGTTTACTTCAAGGTTCACTTGATATCTCGGGCTAATAGCACCCTTCTTGGGGTTTTCAAACGAACCAGGTACGGTAAATTGATCAGGCCAGGATATTCCATCAGCCCATCGCTGTTCATCTCCACCGTGTTGAGCTCATCCAGCAGCTTTTTCTCGACGTCGGGGTTCTTCAAGATGCACCATATTGCGAAAGTCATGGTCGTCACCGTGGTATCGGTGCCGCCCAGCGAGAATACTGAAATGCCTCGTCCCACGAACCGTTGGTTGAGCGCTGAGGCTCGGCACCGATCAGGGCGTCGAAGACGGGTCTCGCGGCGGTTTCAATGGCAGGCTGTATCCCTTTCTGATGTCTCTCGCCGGACCTCGGTGACCAACTCGGCGCATTGCTGTAAGACGAACGGAAACATCCAGCGCACGATTTGTTCCTGATGGGCATGGGTTTGGAGATTTTCGAGACAGCATTCATCGGAACAACTCACGTTGCGAATTCGACGACCCGGAGAATGCGCGCCATTACACGGTTGAAACGGTGCACGGCATTGCCAAGGAAGGGAAATGCTTGACTAGACTGGAAAAGCGGCGGCACAGTGTCATGGACTCGACGAGGCCGTTGCTTCGATCTGCTTCTCGGACGCAGTTCATGTCCGCGCCCAGGCATAGGATTACGACGACGTCAATCTGTAAAAAAAGACCCGTCAGCTATTGTTTCCAGGTATTGTTCCAGGCACGCCAGGTATGGGACGTCATGTGACTGTACCACAAGACTCAAACTCCCAGCTATTCAGGCTGACGGGAAGTCCGGATTCGCGTGCTTCCTCCACCTTTTCAGCGCAGCCTTGATGATTTGAAGGCGGTTGGCGAAGTCCTGCACCACGCAGGGGGGAGAACAGGGGTTCACGACGTTGCGCCGTATCTTGTGCTTCGCGGGATCCAGGACGAGCGGTAGATTACTCCGAGCTCACCTGCGAATTTGAACATGGCGGGCTCCTTGAGATACCGTGTTCTGGTAGAATGAACCTTTTGGACGAGTGTGTCAGCCAGCGTGGGGGCGGGCGGAGCGGGTTACCTTTGCAGAAGAGCCACAAGATAGGGGTGGTTTCCCATCAACCGACTCACTCACTTGTGGTAGAAGGCCACGTCGATCGACGTGGACTGTTGGGGCTCATCGGACAATGGGACCGTATTGTGCGTGCAGTCTGGAGATATTCCTTGAGGTAGTGACCGTCGAGGATGACGTCCTGTTAGAACTCATACCAGCCGGTTGCCGCCGCCAGCTTGGGCCCCGGCACGTTCCTGAGCAGGTGCGAAGAGACGATAGAAGACGAGGCAGAGCCAAGAGACGATGGAACCTACTAAAATGAAGACGAAGGGATTTGACCGGCGTTCCACCTGAAGGACGTGGCAGCCTGCCAACCATGCACGGGAAAGAAAGTCAAGACTCGGCATGGCTTCTTGTGTGTAAAAATTGAGCTACTGCTGAGCTCAAGGTTGTTCCGAAGTTGAAAGTGTTTTACAAGACAAGAGACGAGAGGAGTGTCTCCTTTTAAAGAAATGGTCTAACATCTCGGGCCACCGGGCCATCTCCGAGAACAGGACGTTCCCAATCCCTTCTTCCCATCTTCCACCGTCTTCCCGTCTTGCCGTCTTCCGTCTTCCCGTCTTGCCCTCTTCCCATCTTCCCCTCTTCCCCATTTTTCCCTCTTCCCCTCTTCCCTCTCCAAGATCAACAAAGCTAGATACTCCGGTCTTCTGGTAGACACGGGCGGCTTCTGCATCGGCCGAATCGAGATCGGAGGGTGGGCATGGATTGATGATCGGTGCCGCACAGCCAAAGATGCGCGGACGTATACGTTTGCCGAGCCGTGCCAAGGATCGACGAGGACTGGGCCGTCTAGCCGTCCCATAGGATCTCGCAGGAATAGTCAGTTCAGCTGGGACGATTACTCCGTGAACGCGCATCCGTCAAAAGAAATTCATCTTCATCCGCCATTGAGTGCTGATCCATCAGAATGACCCACCCACACTATTTCAGTATGGCATATGTTCATGATTCTTTACACCTATGTATAGACTGTTCAAAGTTCATTATCCACGCTTATAGTAAGTACGTAGGCTGAGGCTAATATAATGAGCAGGTGTTGATACGTGCTGGCTTTGCACGATAAGGGCCAAGAATCCGTCCAGAGGGCCAACAGTTTGACAGGTCGTAAAGTCATACTGGGTTCACTTATAAAAACTACTATTAGTCAGAAGTAAAGTTGATTCCTACTCTAGAAGTCGAATTTGATCTTATATTAGCCTCCTATGCGTTCTGCCACGTAACACAGGGGCTTCAAAAATAAGGTTTAAAGACGTGTCTTATTGTGTTTATCGAAATGCTTGCGTTATGTTAACTAATAGTAAAATGTCCCGCGTGGCTATCTTTGTAAAAAAAAAAAAATAAGAATGTAAAGATAACTGCCGACGTCATCTGCATTTGGCAAACCCCACGGGCGGAATTGGACCCGATCCCGATCAGAACAGACGACGAACGGTACCCTGGAGATTGGAAGGGCGCGGTTATCAGGCAAACGCGTGCGTAAATAGCACCCTAAATATGGCTGAGTGGCTGCTATTAATATTACTAGGCTTATAGTAAGAGATTTTATAGTAGACCTGATACAGTTAGACCCCTAATATTTTCTTTATAGTAATTCTGTGAGGCACTGTGGGCTGTGTGCATGTCTTACAAAGGGGATCACAGATCTATAATCAATTATAAGGTATAATGTTAGCAATGTAGCTAGCATTTAACAGATCTTTTAGTCTATTAGCCTAACCTAGCATACCTTCTAGGTTCTAATAAAAATTCTTCCCTTTATATATATTACTAAGTATTACTTAGCATTGCTAAGCATTACTAAGCATTACTAAGCATTACTAAGCATTACTAAGTACTAGTATTACTAAGTATTACTTAGTATTGCCAAGAGGGACTATATGAAACTGGCGCTGTAGGCAGGTAAAGATAGGTTATCATAGCCACCTTAGCTACATTTAGAAATTCTGTTACAACACGCGTTTGCCTGATAACTACGCCTAGTGGAATCCTTGCGAGAACATGTGGCCCTAGTGGCTGCACACGTTCCTAATCCTTTTGACATTCGTGGTCTAATAATACACTCCCGGGTTCAATACCCCGATACGACGAACAAAGAGGGGACCCAAGATTGACTCATCTATTAAAACGAGCACGTGCACGAAGAGTACACATTCATGTCAATTACGGTACGATATTCTTAATGCATGACCACTAACACTCTCGCATCAAGGCAGCCGGATCTACACGTCTTTTCGCAATGTACTGGCCGACGCGGGAGCTCATCTAGATATCATCTACGGGTCCATCGCTACAAGATAAGCTGACATAATAAATAAGAAAGAAGGAGAAGAAGAAAGCTACGATCCTGGACTTCAGTCTCATGTTTGAGTCAAGACAGGGGTTTGTAATTACTTTTTTTTGGTCATGGGGATAGCATTTCCACAAAGAATTCCACGCAGTTGGCCATAAGAGGTTCTTCTTCTTCTTCTTTTTTTTTTTCAAAAGAAAAACCCCCTTAGCAGCGCGTTTCCGTCTTCCTCACGTCAACTTCATGCCCTCTTTACCAGGCTGCGGGATACAGCTCACGATCAAGGGCTCGAAAAGAAAGTGCGATATTGGAAACAGCATCAGAAGAAATCGCCATAACTCAGGTGGTTCAGGTTGGACTGTGAGTCTACAGGCTGTCTCAGAGGTGACCCAATCATCCTGTCTGCAGAAATCCTCCGGCAGAGTGTCCAACGAACTGCAAAAATCAGAGTAGAAAAGCCGGCGACCGGGTCCAGTCATACTGGAAGAGCCTGCTGATGGACTCGTAGTGGACACGGCGGATGGCTTCGAAAAAGAAGACGGGTGAGGCCGTCGAGGGACATCCGGCAGGGACCTGAGCGACGATGCTCTTCTTGTGGGACCGAGGTTGAGCGATGATCCGCAATGTCAATTGCCGAAGGGCATTGAGTCATTGGGATGGCATCGCCGCTGAAAACGCCATGCGTTGAGCAGTGCGTATACCTTAGTGGCACCCTCCTTCGCGAGGGCTTGGCTGCGCGCGCGCGTTATGGTATTGGCGGTGTCACCGGTCGTCGACGAGGATACAGACGCGGTTAGCAATATCGTAACGAGCATCATGCTGGCGTTTCGCTGTTCGGTAAACGGTGGGACGGCGGCAACTCCTGCGCTGAGGTGGAGTCGAGAACGGGCTGCGAGATTGGGGGCTGGGCGTTGGGTTGTTACCTTGTAGATGAGGCAAAGCCATTTTGAGACTGTCAGCAATCGCCCGTGGCTCGCCCAGCGCCGCCGGCGTCAGAGACGATGACGGCTACTCTGAAGCCCAGGATGTGTGTCTGGATATAGTTTTGGATGAGCGGCTTACCGTATACGACGGGGATATCGAAAAGCCCTGGTATTATGAGATCGTGCAGGTCCATGGTGATGATGTGGTCGGCACCGGCGCAGGTGAGAAGATGGCCTGGGCGACCCACTGCGCGTATGAGCTTGGCCCGAAGGTGGCGGCAACAGGGTGGGGTTCTCGTAGTGCGTGCGTTGTGAAGCTTCGGTGAAGGAGGAACCGGAGCTCTCGGCAACATAGCCTGCGGTCATTGGAGCCGACCGCTGGACGTGATATCCGACCTCTTAGGGGATGATCTGTGCCGTGGATTCCGAAATGGTGGCCTTCTGGAGCTTCTCGGCGGGTTGTAGGCGCCATTGCTCGGGCTCCATTGCTGCGAGAGGACCACCAGGACAGGGCGTGAGCGCTGCGCTCTCAAAGGTGTAGTCCTTTCGTGGGGTTTCCGAGTACTTGAACAAGGGCGCACCGGCTTTGTTATAGGGCCAGTCCAGGCTGTCTCCCAGTGGGGAAAAGAAGGAACGACAGGTCACTCGTTTGGCCGAGCCGGTCTTACCAGGCGAGATCATGATGCAAAAGGTCAGTGAGGTTGTCGTTGACATGGCGAGCCAGACTGGATGATGAAGACATCCTTGCCACGTACGGAATCTTTGATTTCGCAGCGGCTTTTCTCCGCCGAGAACTTAGTGAATGCGGTCGCAGGAGGTGAGAGTTGCAGACATTTACCGTTAGCTGAGAATTGTGGTACCACGCCAGCAAGAACAATGTTGCGGTTATGGTGGTGGGTGGTGAAGACGTGTCGTGTCGGAAGCGCCGTTTGCGCGGAATGTGAATGTCTCAGGTCAGGCGTCAATTGACGGGAACCGACAAGAGCTCAGTGAGCCAAGGCCAAAATGGCGCAGCAAAGTCGTTGGAGCGAACAATGGCTCCCCGAAAGCGAATAAAGTTGTGAGAAGTTGTGATGGTCTCAGTGAGCGAGCTGCACCAAAAACCGGTCCCAGACGAAAAATAGACGCGACCTTTTTTTTTTTTTTTTTTTTTGTTCAATTTCCCCCGCCACGGCCCGGTTGGGTGAGGAAGAAGGTGGGACGGCACCAGCACCAGCACCTGCAAGACTACCGACGCGACGTCAGAGGCTTCTGGCCGGGCTTTGATTTCCCACTGGGCCGATTCCGGCGACAGAGTCCACGGCAACCATTGCAACCAGACCACGCCAGCGACGACAAAATAATGGGGAAAAAGGTTGTGGACTCCAAAAAAATGATGTTAGAGCAGCATATTGAGCGAGAATGTCTTGACCCAAGTCGAAGGAGACTCAAGAGAATAAGTCTAGGGGAAGGGGGAGCGGGACCGGGGTTTGTACTTGAGTTGTGCCGAAGGTTTGTCAGGGACAAAAAAGAGCGCGAGAACTGACAGAGCTGGAAGCAGCGCTGGGTCAGGAGCCCTCATCAACTCGACGGGAAGATTGAGAACCTTAATTCTGTCATCTTTTAGACAAGACCAAACCACCTGCAGAGACACCCTGATGGTGTCACACCGATGACCCATTGGGCCATTGCCATTGACCGTTGCCATTGACCCGTTGACAGGTGGGTAATCCGATCCGTAATTAAGAGCCGGCCATCATCGCACGGTTGCAGAGCACCTGAAAAACCGACCTTGTCTCCCACAGGTTGGAACAACAATTGATGGGGACGCAGAGCAGAAGCGGCTTTACGGGGCTAGACGCGCCATCTGCATGCAAGTGAAACTTACATCAGCCCATGGATGAGACTGAGAGTATTATGTAATACCGACATGGGCCCGTCTGGCGCAGAGAACCACAGTTTCACCTTCCTCTAGTCGTGTCAAAATGCGTCCTGTTGGCCGCCGCCTCGCCAGACCACACGCATGGGAAAAAAATCGGCTTCCACTGGCGAGGGCTTGCGACAGCTTTTGTGCTTCGTTGAAGTGCAATTTGCAGACATCTGCATATCGCCATCCGTCTGCTAGATACTAGACATCTCACCGCATCTATTTCCATCTCTTCCTGGCTCTGAACAACGAGGCTCTCTCGGCTCTCGGCTCGGCTGTCCCTGCATCTGCCATGAAAGTCCTCAAATCCCAAATCGACCAGTCTTGTCAATTATGAGGTCTACGAGCATCTCTCTCCAGTCAACGGGATCGCTACAAGCAAAACAAGCGCCGTGGTCCACTAATTTGGAGACAGTTGTTCGAGAGGTATGACCAACGAGATCCTTACATCTAATTGCTACAGAGTATGCTGACTGACCATCACAGATTCTGCAGTACCGCAAGTATTACTGAACCGAGTCGTTGAGTCCGAAGCCTCTCTTATACTCCCAGCTGCATTACCCAGCTCATTGGAAGGCTACGACCGTATGAGCTGTCAAAGTCGTCATGATATTGAATCTACGCCCTGCGTCGGTGGCTGCCCTCAACACTATCATCGAAGAGATTATGCCGGAGCGCTTCTCGGATGAGCAACGGCAACAGGGTTTGTATATGGTTAGCAGTGTTGCTGAGATTCTCGGTCAGACTGGTGCAGAGCGGCGGAAAATGGAGAAGCTGCCGAGGAGGGAACGGCATTGGACATGAACGACGCCGATGCTTCCTGAAGAGGTTGGGAGCTTGGAGTCTACGCGACTCGTGATTCATCAAACGCCGCAGGCTTTGTATCGGCAAGAGCCAGAAGAAGAGAAGCCGCGTGGGCCCCGCCTCACATAACGACACACCCGCCCTCGGTTTGACCGCCAGCTGGGGTAGTAGTTTTGGTGGCTGTCTTGCAAGATGTATCCTCAAAGGCAGGCCGCAAACTCCTGGTTGTCGCCAAGGCACTCGACGTATCGATCTGCCCTCATGCTTTGGGCCACTTGATATGCTTCCTGCGGGTAGAATGATGCCATTGGGGTCTTGTTCTGAGCGCAGGTCTCGTTTGAGACCGAGGATGACGATGGGCAAAGTGTCGGATCGTTCGAAGGACTTTTGGCAATCAACCACTGGATGAAGTATCAGACTTATTGCACTGAGGCCAGGTGGCCAGGTTTTGGGGCATCTGGGAGTAAAACTCACGTATCTCTTCGTATTGATGGGAAGACTGGAGTCGCTGGCTGATGTCGTAGCATATAATGATGACGTCGGGAACCAGCAGCCTCGGTTGTCTGGACTCGAAGTATCCAGAGAGGGTAATGCAAGACGGTACCTTTTATCCCCGGGTTAATCGAATGAAATGGATTGATCAATATCCCAGAAGCAACGGTATGGGGTTTATGTGCTCTCAGCACTCAATGTCTCCCTAGTCAAGACGTTATCAGCACACACAGGACGGCGTGGGGTTTGCTCTGACTGCGCAGTGCGCCTTTTGATAAAAGGTCGTGCTTGCCACACTTCTCATCTCCCAATGTAGTAGTAACTTGACAGCTTCGCAGGGTCCATGCTGCTTTATTTTGGGCCTTTCATGCCCATATCAGTAGTATAGACCGAGGAAGGCAGCAGACGGCAGATGAGTCGTTTGGTCACGTTTCGTCACTTGATGAGTGGTGAGAGTGAGTGGATGGGTGGGTGAGGTGGGTGGGTGGCGTGGGCGGAGGCGGCCAAGCCACAGTCTCCTGTATGAATCACGATCGAAAAATTCAATACCCGCTTTTCCTTACACACATCCACGGACGACACAGTCGTGCGACAACTGATGACGGACAGATAATTACATGCGGCCGTTGTACGGTTCATCCAGTTGCTGTGTTTCTTTTCAGGGCCGTCTCCCTAGAGCCCTGGGCCCATTTTCCCCAGCGAAGTTGCCGCAATAAATCCTCCACTCTCAAAGCCTGAGCAGCACCGCTGCCGGCGTAAACAACCTCGCCTCATAATGTCTGGAGAGACAAACTACAACAACTGGACCAAGGCGGGTCTCGTTTCAACGGATTGGGAACTCGAGGGAGTTGAAGAGACGGCCCGAGGTTTAAACCAGTCATCTCTACCTCTGCTGAAGAATGAAGCCCCAATCAGCCCTGGCAGTGAAAACAAAGAGAGTCCACAAGGGACAAGAACAAGCACCAAGATGGACCTCAGATACTCATCTCGGTTCATTGCTCTTAAACTGGCCTACTTGGGGAAGAACACGGAGGATTCAGGTTCCAGGCCATGGGCTCCAACCATCCATCGAAGAGGAGTTGTGGAATGCCCTCGTCAGGCGTGCCTCATCTTCCCCGGACAAGGGAAGAGTCGTCCAGCTCGACTGCTGCAGGCTACTCCAAGTGCGGGAGGACGAGATCGTGGCAAATCAGCGCTTTCAGGAGCAAATCCCTGTTGACTGAGGATCCGGGTAACAGGCCACACAAGAGAGCCCAGGGGAAGGAGGGAGGACGCTGCTAAGTGGTTCAGTGTTTCTGGTGATGCGACATCACCAGAGTCACAGAAATCACCGTTGGAGCCACCAGCAACCGAGAATGTTGCGTCGGCAGAGGAACGGTGCCATTCGACGTTCCAGGATGAGCTCTGCTACCCGCGGATCCTCAACGAAAGGCTTCTCCCGACGACATTCGCATCCTCGCCTGGTGCCCCTCGCCACCGCAGACTTCTCCGCCCGCTTCTCCTACCGCGAGCGCCAATATCGCGCTACCCAGCCAGCCTTCGCGCCTGACCCTCGGCCCAGAGTCTCCAGGATCCCCAAGCCAGGCTGGCTGGACATTGACGCCCTGCGCAATGCGGCCAAACGCTACGAAGGCGACAATGACTTCCACGCAACTTTGCAAAAATCGACCAATGACAAATCACCAGCTTCGCCGCCGAATCTTTGAATCAGACATTGTACCGAAGTCAGACGCCGGCTCCGTGCTCCCATACCTCAAGCCAAGGCTATCGTCCGTCCACGGCCCTCGAGCATGCTGCCGGCCCGTACCCGAAAGTATACTACTTCCCATCAGGGCTCCGCCTTCTATGGCACCAGATCCCGCCGCATGGTAGCCGTCTGTTCCTCGTAGGACGGGGCCTCGACGTCTCTAAGTATCAGAGCCTGCTCGACACGAGACAAAGAGCCCCAGCCGGCCAGTACGTCGCATGTGACGAAGTGCGCCCTCGTGCTATGGGACTGCATCTTCCGGACCTGTCGGGCGGACCACGCGGCCGCCGATGCGCCGGACCGGCGGGTGGTTCATGGACTGGATCGTGGGCGAGGGTACGCGCCAACAAAGTTTGGCCAGTTCGGCGTCATGAAAGCACGTGGAGGTTGTGGAGGGCCGTAAAATGGACGAGCTCCTCTCCTTTAACCCTTTGCAGATGATTTCTCAGCAGGGCGGCGCGTTCTGAAGAACCGCCTCTGCATCATCTGCAGAACGGGCGACCCGCACCAGGTGTGAAGAAGGCGGATGCCACTGAGGATATTCGAGGCAGGGAACGGCGGTCGTCTCGGCATTTGTTCCACCTGTTATGAAGGAAAGATTGCTGCAGCCGCGGGGGGCAGAATAATGGATATGCCAGGCGCAAGGGGGAGTATGCTGATGCCGCGGACATACGCAGGCATAAAAGGTATGGGAAGAATGCTTCAGGACGACGATGAATAGGAAGTCATTTTATTTGTAGAACCGGTAGAATAGCAAACTCAGACATGGGTGGACAAAATTAAACTTAATTTTACGGATGTCAGTCGAAATGCACCCCAGACCGAATAGAGACCAGACCACAAGTAGCAGCATAAAAGAGCATCGCAAATTGGTCATCGACAAAACTCCGGGTCCAGCGAAACCGTCCCTCCCCGCCGTCTCGTACGAACCTCCCTCACCCCCTCAAACCGTCACCTCGGCAATCTTCCGCCAGGCACTTGGCCCGGAAACACCACGACAAGGGTCCTCCTCGCCTCCACAGCCACAGGTAATACCTGACCTCAAAGCCCAGAACGCCTGTTCACAAGATGTCTGGATCTTATCGTGAGGATGAACCGCGTCGCCGCCCGGCAGATACGTGGCCGGCGACTCCGTCGTCTGCACGCCCAGCCGCCTGCAACGCTACGAGGCTCTCCGTGGGAATGGACCGCAGCCGGTAAGGTACAGCGCCGCGAAGGCACCAGCGCCAAGACGCCCGCGGGAATGGAGGACGCGTACGCGAAGAAGGCGCCAGCCGGCGCTACAGTACCGACCGAGGCGAAGCCCGAAACCACGCCGTGTCGGCGGGGAAGGAGCGGCCCGGCAAGCGGGCGGTGGCGAAAGCGGCCGTGGAGGAGGGAGGAGCGGCGTCGCGGGCGGAGGACGAGACCGCAGCACGGGGAGGCTATTGCGCAGGATGCGCAGCCGGGCGTCGACGGCGGGAGCGTCGTCACGGTGAATCAGCCGTGGTGGGGGGATGGTCTGCGGATGCGCGAGCCGGGCGCCGTCGTGATCATGTCGCGTCCGAGGTCTGTGGTGAGCGTGCTGGTGGGATGGACCATGTTTGGAAGTGGGCATGGGACGGGCGGATTGCAGAAAAGTCCCAACTTGTTTGGGGAAGAGAGCATTTTTGAAAAAGAAAGAAAAAGAAAAGGCCAACAAATACCCACGCTGAAATTGACGAAAGCTTTCTTCCATATAAAGCAACAAGATGATACAAACATGACCAGGTCCCCCACCTACATACCTCACAGGTATATAGCCCGCTAATTTTGACTACTTTTCTCAGACTGTAATGAAGGTCCAACGGCGAAGTCTCATTATTTCTCGCGTGACCTCGATGTTTGCGCATAGCCCTGACCCGACCCCGTAAGATCCTCCCCGCTGGCACCCAGCCCGAACGCCGCGGTGGCCTGCGTGCTCGCACAGGTAACCTGCGACGCCATGCGGCCCTAAGCACTTGGAGATGACACTCGAGAGAGGTTTCACTCTGCAGAGAACTCTCCCCCGTCGCGTGGCGGACTGGATCACGACCGCGGGGAGCTTGGGTTGGTTGAGCGAGAAAGAAATGTACGACGCCACAATTTTTTTTCCATGATTTCTTTTTTCTTTTTTTTTCCTTTTTACCTTTCATTATAGATTTAGAGGGATAAATTATGCCCGCGCAAAACTATCTGTCTTCCACACAACAACAGTGTCATTGTACACGCCCCCGTTTCGAACCCCCACACTGACTGCGCTTACCCGTACTCATGAGGCGACTCCGCCTCATGACATTGCATCAAACGCTTGCAACTCACGAGATAGACACTTGCACACCGATTCATGACAGTCTTGGGAACTTACAGACAACAGTCACTTAGCAGTGCAAATGTATCGCTGAAAATGTATTAAATCAAGAACCTAACACTATCATCCCCTGCCTTCAGACAAGTTGCCGCGAGGCAGCGTGGTATAAGCATCCCCAAACACTCACTGCCTGTTGTCTTGCGACACAAGAAAAAGTAAAAAGGAACAGGAAAAGTAAAGAAGTAAAAAGAAATATTCTCTCTCCAAACAAGTCATCAGTCATAAAGTGAAAAAAAAAAAAATTTGGTATGCAAAAATGAGTCCATGTTGTGTACGTTAGGTAGCTCGAATCGCTCCCGTTGCGATCAATCACACATACTTGGCCCATGAATCCAGTGGTACTGGTACAACAAGCTTAAAGAAACGGTCGAGAATAATCAATCATGTTTGTTAAGATGCAAGTTATGCCATGATCCGGTCCACCGTAGTGATTTGTGATTCGCGACCATGGCCATGCTGTCCTTTCTCCTTCATCGTGAAGAGGGCAAAAGTCCAGTCTCTCTTCAACACAGCAGGCAGTAAAACGAGTGCGGAATAGTGCGTATCGGCGGGCGATTGGTTCGGTCTTGTCAAAATCCACAACGCCATTCGCAATGCAGAGAATCAAAGTTGCTTAGAGCAGTTGCAGGGAGTGGCGGAGCTCGAAACGGGGCTAACAAGAGTAAAAAAAGAAAGACGCAGCGTTGCTGTCGCTCAACGGCAGAAGACAACAGGCAGATGTATCCAACAACCATTCAAATCATCTCGCTGTGATGGAGGCCAGTGGACATGTGTTTTCTGCTCGGCTCCATCGGCGATCGAATCGCGTCAGGATCGTACAACATCGGTGGAGGCACGACTGCAACAGGAGGTCTGAGCGTGCTTTGACGATATGCAGCATCGGACAGCATCTCAAGGGGTGGCGACTTGATACTGGCTCTGGAATCCTTGCGACTCCGACTGGCTGATCTCGTGTGGCCTCTGGATGGAGGAGCGGGGGGTGCTAGGACAGGGACCATGCCGTCGTAGGGGGCAGCTGTCGTGGGAGCGTCATCGTCCTCATCCATCACAATTTCAATCATGCCGGAGGAAAGAGCCCCTCCAGAATGCGATCGCTGCGCATGCGGTAACGGTGCTGGCGGAGGAGGCGGTGGAACAGCCAGATGTGCAAGTTCCTTGAGCATTGGCGGCGCCGCGGGAGCTGGAGGGGGTGGAGGAGGAAGTGGTTCGTCCTGCGAGCGGCGCCTCGGTCCACTCATCACCTCAGCAATGCCCCTTACTTCGCCGGTGCTCGCTTTTCTGGCGTATCGAGCTTGGCCAGGTTCGTCTGGAATTGGAGCGGATATGCTCCGAGGAATGGCCAGCCTCTGGGGTGGCTGATAGACTGTCGATGGAAGCAAAGTCAAGGTCTCGGTGCTCTGTTCGACTGGACGAGCCGGATCCAAAGGCTCAGTTTGACGGTGCGAAGATGGATTTCGAGGTACTTCTGGCGCTTCTTCTTTGCTGAGCTTCGTGCTGTTTTCGGCCTCGAGGATCAGCCTCATGGCCTTGGGTGTTGCTGGCAGGCCAATGTGTGATCCGTTTCTGGCGTACATGCTCTTGGGCGGCTCTGTGGCACATCGAGGAGGCAAGTCTTGACTAGCCTTTGGATCCGGCATCTCAACTCCAATCCTCATGGCGGGATTGTGAAACTCATTTGGATGCGGGATCTGAGGGGCCTGTGGTCTCTTGGCCAACGACTTGCGGCGTTCTTCAAGCTCGCGAGCTGCTTGTTCCTTCTTTCTTTGTCGCTCATCTTTCATCTGTCGCAGGTCGCCAGCATGCTCCGTCGACGCCGCTCGTCCGTGAAGAGCAGCCATTGGCGGCAAAGTGTCCTTTGCTTCAGAAGCGTCCCTTCGGCGACTCTCTGGCCTCTCCCCCTTGGTGACGTTTGGTGAATTGAGGGCACCTGCGATACCACGAGTGGCACTTCGGCTGTGTTTTGCTCTGAAACTTTCCTGTTCCAGCATCGCCTTCTTGAAGTCTTCCTCGTCTTCGGACCCGTGGTAGTGCATAGCTGCGTTGGCGGACAGCGGTACTGGAGATGAAGGAGATCGCTGATGAGATTCTTCATGTCCTTTGCTCCCAACTCGAACGTCCAGGGCCAGTGGGCGAGGCCGTCCGTCAGGGCTGCGTCGTTGGCTGCCACGGCTTGACGTGCGGCTGCCAGTCTTTACCTTGTGTCCACTTGACTTTCTGGCAGTGCTTGGCTCTCCTATGTCAAAATATTTGGGCGTGCTCAAGTTGGCCAGATCCTCTGGAGACATGGGAATCGGGGAAGTGGGTGAACGCTTGGGGTTGACCCATCCTCGGGCAGAAGTCCTGCCACGCTCCTCCGAGGCTTCTCTTGACCTTGTCCTTCTTTCTCGGCTCCCATGGCGGCCACGAGATGATTCGCGGGCTCTTTCGGTACTTGCCCCTCGACTTCGGTTCCTCTTTGAAGAATGCTGAGCAGTTTCCAAGCTATGGATGTAGTCGTCGCGCTGCTTCTGAGTGGCTCGTAGGCTCCGATCCGCACTAGATGATGAGGTGATGGAGCTGGCAACCGAACCAGGCCCACGACGCCTCGAGGGCCAGTGGTAGCGGGTAGAAGACGTCACAGATTGTTCAGGGGAAGCTACATCAGCAAGGGAGTGTTGTTCCAATGTTCTGACCTGAAGATTGACACCCATTGGGATGCGATCTCGAGAGCCATTCCTATGATTCGATCGAGCTTCCTGCATTTTTGTCAGAATGCAATGGTTGGGCCATGGAGGTCGCTCTCCGTCAACGTCAAATCCCCTTACAAGCTTTTGAACCCCGTCTCTCATCATCATGGGGCTCGCTGTGGCTGCCCGCTGCAACGGGATGCCCGCTGCCCGAGTATCTTGGTCTGCTGATGGCATGCGCGAATGACCGGGGCGGCTTTCTTTGGGTGTCTGTGTCTGTCCGGCTTTCTCAGCTGCTTGGAGAATCTCGCGATTCAAATCGGAAGGAATCTCTCCTATGGAGGGGAGCCTACCACGCCCATAGCTTGAGCCGCTCGGACGGGCAGAAGTTGGTGTGTTGAATCTGCTGTTGTTCGAGGGGCGGAGGAAGGCAGTCGTTGCGTCATTGACGCCAGGAGAGATGGCCGATTCTGCGATCGGCGTTACACCGGTTGCAATTGGTGTCTGGCCGCCATCGCCCTGGGAGTAGAACTTGGATTTCTGGTTATGATCCCCAAAGGACGTGATGAGCTTGAGGGCCGACGTCTTGGCAATGCTTCGTTGGGGACCCCGTTGAACCCCGGGAGGGGACAGCGGCGGGCTCAGGATCTCAGGGATGCTCGGGGTCATGCTTTGGAAATTAAGCTGCACTGCTGAAGGTGAGCACCACGGTTCATTTGATTCTTGGTCTGTGCAAGCAAAGCATCTGATGGCCAGTTGTTGTTGGCCATGCTGAACCGCCCATTCGCCCCATTTACGGATAATGGCAGCCTGGCGTTCCCATACACTGGGGAAAGCAACACAGGTGAGAATCAAAGCCTCCATGTAGCGCTTGTGGGAAATGTACACCTCGATAGCGTCATTGTTATCGCCCATTCCAAGCATGATGGTCACAGCGACGTGGACATCGCCACTTTCCAGGAGGCGCTGTACGTAGGCGCGACCCAACTTGTGTTGCGATTGTTGACCACCGATGCCACTTAGGGCGAGCAGCATCCAGTCTGAAGAACTCATATTCTCAGAGCTTCCGGCCATAATGTCTGCTTCCATATCACCAAGCCACTTGGCGAGAAGAATTCGACTGGCAGAGCCCGCTGGGTGGCGGGTCATTTCATCCCGGATCAAGTCCTCTACCGGCCGGTGCCATCCAAAAATGGTGCTCAGCATTTGCTTTCGCAAATCATCATTTGTCAGACGAGAATACTCGGCACTAATGGGATGCTTGTAGGGAACGTCGCTCAAACGAGTCCGTGTAAACTTGAACAAGTCATGGACTTTGTTGTCGTCTGGGCTTCTAGGTACTTCGTGCCTGAGGCGAGATGGTCTATTTCGAGACCGAGACGAGGTCATTGATGGTACACTCGTTGAAGGTATGGAATAGCCCATGGAGTAATTATCGAGGTCCTTGCGACCGACAGTTGACAATTTGAGTGAAGATCCCGCCGATATATAAGTGTTCTCGGTCATGCCTCTCGACCTCATGGATCCTGGGTGCTGGCCTGGTGTCCGAGAACCGGCTGATGACTTGGACAAGGATGATGGGCCGCTTCGACTGGAGACGGGGCTGGCAGAGTCGTAGGAAGCTTCACCGTTGGAAGAATCGAGGTGAGGCCGGCGTGAGAAACGAGCAAAAGGTGACATCTGATCTTCGTCGCTTTCCGACACTCCCACTTCAAAAGGTACCGAGCTCGACTCGGATTCTGAGGTGTGTATGGTGGTGACGGAGTGAGCTGACTTGTTGCCCGGTTCTTCGATGGAGTTGGGGGGGGATGGTGGCAACAGATTGGTAGGATGCTGAACGTTGGCGACCATGATGGATGGTGAGTTGAGATCAAACTGTTGCACGGTGCCAGCACGTCCCACAGTGAACAAGGTAGCTCCGGGGCCATACACGGCCAAACCTCTGACATTTTCGAGCGTCGGAATGGAATCATATGTGACATGTTTTGTTCGTACATCCCATGAAAGTGTTTCCCTGATGAGTGAGACGAGTTAGAGGAAGAAGCGCAAGAACAAGTGCGGGTGGGTGGGAACCTAGGTAGCACGCTGTACGTACGAATCTGAAAATTGGATGATTCGACCATTCTTAGACCATCCCATCCAGTTTGGACCAGCCACGAAATTCTCTCTACGCCGAAGGATTCTCACAACCTTGGCTGGGTCGTCGGCACTATAGTTTTTGGCAACGCTCCAGACTCGAAGATCGCCGTCGTGAGTCTGTACAGCCAACATGTCTGACTTTTGGCGCGATGAAGATGCGTGCCATGCCAGTGTGACAATTGGTGAGGGTGCTCTTGAAGTCGTCAAGTTGTGTAAAATGGTAAAGCGAGGTTGCAGGGTAGCGATTAAGAGAGATCCATTTTGATATCTGTTAGGCACGGTAAGCAGGTGTTTCATGGCTCATATCATGAATCGTCTCATCTCACCCAATCGCGAAGGTTCTGCAGTCTGCACAAGGGGCCAGAGCTGTGACTGCTATCTGGTCAATTGTTCTTGATGAGATGTGTTCCGAAGTTGTTGGCTCAAAGAGGATGATGTTTCCTTGAGTGTTGCCTACACATGATGATTAGACGTGATCTTGGGGCCTTTTTTTTTTTCCTCCCCGTTCCTGCTCTTGGTAGATAAGAGCACTCACCGAAAGCCACGTTTCCATTGCGCATCCATGCTGCCACCGTCAATGTCTCATATGATGCAAAACGGGCGACTTCGTCACCAGTCATCAAGTCCCATACGATTGCTGTTTGGCCAGCATAACTGACTACAAGGCGACCACCGCCGGTCTCGCTTTGGTTATCAACAGCAAGTAGTTGTACATCTTCTGAGTGTCGGGAGAATCTCCTTTCAATAGTCAAGGTATCGTGATGGCAACACACAATTGAAGGACCTTGGGTATAAAGAAACATGGAGGCTGTAGCCGCGCATGAGTCAAACAGCTTGAGATCCTTGACGGATGGCATCGCGGTCACGTCTTGGATGCGCTCCCCTCTGGCAGTGGACGACCTGCCAGAGCTCTTTGTGATGCGATTCCTCGACGAGGCAGACATGATGAGATTTTTATGTGCTGGTGTTCGGTCCCAGAAAAGATGAGATGACGCAGCAAAGCACAACCTGTGCTCTGCAGTTCACGGAAGCCCGCAGGAATAGACGGTTCTTCGCACGAACCCTGCAGAATCCTGATGTTGTCCTCCAAAATTTCGACAGATTGACAAGCCCACCGTGGAACGGTATGTAGACCGTACCACGGCCGTCGCCGAAATGCCTAATCGTTAAAGGGGGGCAGACTGCCTGCGCCTAGTTGTATTTTCCCTTGCACGAGAATTATGTGGCGGGGAAAGTCGGCGGGTTGGCTAGGAGAGTCGAGGACTCAGACCATTATTGTCTTTTGTGAAGAAGGTGTAAGCCCCGATCCTGCGCAGGCGGACAGTCGAGAGTTCTGCGCAAACAGCAATGTTGAAAGCAATGATTGATCCCAGGAATAACGGTCTAGTGCGTCTGATTTTGTTGCCCTCTTCGAATCAATTCGGAAAAGAGAGCAACTGTGTCCACTCTAGGTGCGAATCGTTTTAGAAGTAGTTGTGTCGCTCGACCACCAATATTCACACTCACACCACAACGGTATGTTTAGGTCGCAACGTGTAACGCGAGAGAGATTCTAGTACTCCGTAGCTCGAAGGAATACAATCCACAAATGCAAAGGAAGTGAATGATGGAAAATTAAAAGGCTGGCGGTTATCACCGCAAGGGTGTCGGCGTGCGGAGAGAGGCGTTGTTTGGTGGCAGTAGAGAGAGACCCGCCTCGAGGAGGAGGTGGACCGGGGTCGGCGCTTGTCTGGCAGCTTGTCGGGGCGACAAACGGGCCTGCTCGTGGTTCTGGTTACACGAGATAGCCAGGCACAGCGGACTTCGAGGGAGGGAGGGGGGGGGCGTTGTAGAGATTGTTCTTGCGGCGTCGTAGTGCAGTGTAGAAACAAAGGTCGCCCTGGTTTTCGATATGCAAGCTGCAAAGCACTGCAAAGCAGAGTCGACTCGACTCAGTCGAGGTTGTAACGAGGAAGGGAAGAATGCGGGCTGCAAACCTTGGAAGTTGGGAAAGAGGCAGAAAAAAGGGGAGGCAGGTACGGAGCAGGTTCACTTGATGAGTACGGAGTACGGATTTACTCCGTACAGAAGAAAAGAACCAGGACGAGTCTTGGTTGTATTACATGTACATGGCCAGCCAGCATGGCAAGAAGGTATTATAGATAGTGCCGAACGGCGGCACGGAGTACCTGGGAACTTTTTCTTATGGCAGGGTGTGCGCTCAACTGCGCTGCTGTGTTGCGCCGACTGGACTGGTGCACAGCGGGCGCACAGCGGGTGCACAGCGGGTGCACAGCGGGTGCACAGCGGGTGTCCCAGAGCGCAGGCACCAGGAGGAGGACGAGGAGGATGGGACGGACGGATGGGATGGATGAGAGGAGATGCGTCGAAGGTGGTGTGACGGGTGCCCATGCCCATCCAAGCCTAGTCGCATCGCGGCGCCTAACTGCCAGCCAACTGCTGGCTTTTACTCGCGAGTGGACAGCTGGCACGGCAGCCAATATAAAATTAGACCCTGTGTGGCTTTCGCTTTCTTTTCGTTCCTGGCCGCGAGGTTTGGGGCATCAAACAGCCAGATACCAGTGGACTACGCTTGCGGCCTCAAACTCGGTCATATTCGCCACCGACATCAACCTCGGCCTCCATTCTCCTTCAAATTTTGACTGGCTCGGCGCCATGATGAGGCAGCCGGCCTAGTATAGGCCACTGAATGGACCACGTTGGGTGGCGCGGACTGATTGATGACGGAGATGGCTCCAGTGTCTGCAATTCCCGACTTTGGGGTCTGGGAGTCTGGAGTCACAATGATATGACTGACGGAAGAGTGGGCTGTGGATCATGGACCCCTGGGAAGTAAAGAGGCACGAGGCAGAAACATGAATCTTCTCAATGCTCCATGCGGAGTACATTGCGTGCATTGGCGACGCAATATCTCCAAGCAACGCTGATAGTAATAGTCGATGAGTGGCCAACGACCCAGCCAAGCCACAGATACCCCCTGACTAGTCTTCCTACGGAGTAAGTTAATCGATATTGAATCCAGCGTGATGAACTGGGCTCTGATATCAAAAAGCCCCGTCAACGAAATGGCATTTACACTGACTTCAAGCCAATCATTGATTGGGTTTTCTGCCCATCATACGCCAATTTTCGCCTTTTTATCTTTACAGTTCCTCTTCTGTTCGTGCTCCTGGTGGTATTCTATGGCGCCTGCGGGGCACTTGCATCCTGTCTCGGATCCCGTTTGCTACGACTCTGCGCGCTGGCAAAGGCAGCAAACGTCCAACTCGGTCGTATTACAGCCATATCGCCCGCTTCTTTTGCGGGGTTCGCATGGTTGCACTGCAGACGATCGCTGGCCAGCCATCTGGCTGTCGAAAGCATGCGCAAGGTCGAGGGTCCTAGAAAAAAAGAGGAGAAGCCAGGGACCAGGCACAATCCCAATTGAACGGTTTGTTCGGCCACGGGCTATGTGCTTCGATGCATCACTGTACCTCACAGGGAGCGTGTCTCCTGATCGTGTTCGTCCAAAAACAGACACCCGGAGTCTTCTTCCCCTCTCCTCTCTGCTGGACTTGCCGCTTCCCATCCGTCCAACCATGCGTGTGCTCATCCGCCAACAGCGGACCCGGGACAATGGCTATGGTTCCGTGACCAACCAAATGTAGATCAAGACGTCTTGCTCATCATACAAGCGCGAGTGAAAACGCAGCATGGCGTTGGCGTTGGAGCAGAATGCCGAGGGCGTGGCAGGGCCGGAGTCTTGACCTTTTTTTTTTTTTTTTTGAGTACGGAGTACGACATGTGGTTGGGCTCTGAAATCACGCAGTTTGGGGCTGCGGTCGAGAGCGGGGCCACGCCGGCCGACGTTCGAATTGAAACTGAGTTTTAAGCGCCGACGTCTTTGGCTGCTCTCGATTGGCTGCGCTTGCTGCAGGTGCGCGAAACAAACGGGCCAATCACATGCCTCATCATGGCTGCTGCAGGGTTCTAATCGCTCTTTCCCGGCCGACTCGACTTGACGACCATTTCAGCCATCATCACTCATCACTCACTCACGCTCCTCCCCTCGTCGTGTTCATCTACAAGCTATCACAGTGAGCCGGTGGCCCAATCTTACCAGCCGCGACTTAGTCCAATTCTGTCGAGCGTGCGACCGGACTCACCATCTACTACGGGGTTACCTGCCCTGCTTGCCGGTTGCAATTAGCCTCGCTACGAGTTGAGATTAGGTAATTCCTCGTTGCTGAAGAAGCTCCTCAATCGTTGCCCTGGCAAGGAAGGGGTCGACAGGTTGACTGAGCCCTTGACCCACGCACCCCGACGTGCCCGATGGCTCAATTGATCCGTCGACCGCGTGTCTGGCTGCCCCGGGTCGTCTCGTTGCAATCAATGGTGAAGACGAAGCTAACCTTTCTCCCCATGTCACTGTCACCTTGGCCATGATCCAATTGTTGCGCAAGGCATGGTTGCGAGCAGGGGGCGGGAGAAAAAGGTCCCATCGACATCTCCGTCTCGCCGACTCACGACCAACACTTTCAATATTACCACAACAACATTTGCCTTCGTATCGGAGGGGGCCCAACCCTCCCTGATCAGGGTCTCGATATCGAGCAACTGTCCCTTTCCCCTCTTCAGTACATCAACCACCACGGTGGTGGCAGGGTGGTTGATTCAGGCTCGGCCGATGTGGTTGGTGTCCGTCCCATGTTCCTCTTGGTCTGCCTACAGAAACAGTCTTGCGCTAGGCTGATGCATCCGTTCCTCCGCGATATTAATGACAAGTTGACCCTCACTTGGCGCACTTCAACCGCTCTTCTGCCTTTCTGTGGAGAATCGAAGCAAGAAGCATGATTTCAGCAACATGCTCTGACCTTGATTTCTTCCTGTCCTTGTCTTCGTGGAAAATACGCAGTAGCAAGGTGTGTGATGCTCTCTCTTCCTCTCTTCCTAAAACCAGGCTTTTGGGGTACGGCCCCACCTGTGGATTGTGCTCCTCCGGATGGAACCCGGCCAAGGTGCCGAGATGGAGCGAATTGGCGGAGCATCATCACGCAGCTACCTTGATATCACCGACAAGAGAACCCGAGATGAGCGCTCGGCAGCAACATCATCATGCCAATCGTCACACGAATTCATAAAGACAAGAAGGTGCCTTGCACGCTGTACTCCGTACGTGGCGTTCATGCACGACGATGCCTGCACAAATGTGGTGAAGTAATTGGATCCTTGTCATGCAATGCTGGCGTTGTAGTGCGGTTTAATGACCAGGTACGGAAGACGAAAAGTTTTTTTTTTTCTAGCACATCGTACGTCGCGCGAGCTGAGCCTATGAGACTTATCCGACAATGGCTGCAGTGGCTTCTGATTTGGGCTGCAGTCGTGCAACGAAGACAAACATTTATTTGTTGAAATCCCAACTTTGCCGGTTCGTCATGGGCTTGCTTCTCTGCTTGATCCTACACCTAGTGACCTGGTGAAGCTTTTCCGTTGAACCGTCATGCGATACTGGCTTGCATGATTGGAGACCAAGACTTCCACAACTTAGATCAACCGCTGTCACTGATACTGAGAAATCAGCTTGTTCACCAGTTCAGAGAATTACAGATTCATGATCACCTCCACATTTTGTCTCTCGGTGATAGCAGAGATGGTAAATTTGCGTTCCAATGAGAGGGCAACAAAAAGAAACCTGCATCCATCCAGTCAGTCATGCAGGCACAAGCTGGCCCACTGTGAGCTGAATGCTACTACTACATATTATTACCCGTGGCATGTTGCCATTCATCAACGCACCCGTCTCAGATTTGCAAGAAAAAGGACGGGAATCTGCCATAATTGCACTTCTCGACTAATCTAAGCCTCCCCCATTCACAACCCGTGATTGTAGGAAGTCTTCATTCGCTCGTACCACGGCTCTCCACAAGCGGCCCATTCTCGCGGCCCATTCTCGCGGCCCGAGGCGTTGGGGGAAAAAGACGCGCGATACAGCATGGATTCAAAATGAGGAAGTGGCAGCCCTAGTTCCGGGAAAGAAACGGCGCGGAACAAAGGAGGGTTCACTGTCGCCACAGGTCACACTTGGCCGTAGACGCCAGCGATCACTTACTTGCAGATTCAGCGACAGGATTTGCTAGAGACCACCAAAACGGTGTGATGAGCATCGCCGCGGTGGAAATTTGGCAACGTTGCTCTGCCGATTTAGGATGTCGTTTTTTTCACATAGACCCAGCCACCTTTTTACCTAGGTCATGTTGGTTGTTGCTGCGTCAGATGATTTATCACGGGGCGGATGATGATGATGATGATGGCCACCACCGCAAGGGTAGTCACAATCTGTCAAGATGCAGATTCTAGTATCAGCACCCAAGATGATATTCATCCCCAGCCGAGACATGCGGCCAACAGCATTCGGGAAAAGCCTCATATGCACCTTGACTGTTCACATCAATGAAATCGGTCAGCAATACTTCGTACTCAGTACAAAGGTTCCCAATCACCAACCATAGGACGGCCGAATCGTCGTCAACATCCAGCCACCCCAGCAATTCGATCTCCAAGCGAAATCCCACATCGTTCTGGTGACAAGCAGACCATCCAGGTCCAAATGAAGAACACAGTTCAAGACTGCAATGCTACAAACACAACGCCCACCGTACGTGCGCGTGGCTTTGCATCACAGACTAACTTGGTATCCGACTGCAAGCCATTTCACGCGCCATGCAAGGAAAAAACAACGGGCTGATCGGCTCTGCCTTTTTTTTGCTTTTTTCTTTTTCTTCTTCACCATCTTTCCACCCGGGACCACTGCGCAACTTTCCCTGCATGCAAGACTGAGATGAAAGTTCATCAGGTTCAGCAAAAACGAAGTTGTTCACCCCCCCCCCCCCGGCACGGTGAGGAATCAAGTCAAGCGGTGACGGTTTCTGGAGCACGACAACGTTTTGCCGCACGAGAGATATTGCTTTGATGCCTGCTGTGACGAGCAACCAACAAAGTGATCCAAACCCACAAATCGTGATTTCATTTTTGCCGACTTGGCGAGGCCGTGTGATGGGCAGATTGTAGTCTGCAACAGCAAGCTGAGCGGAGCGTTTGGTGGTCGTTGTGCTCGTACGTACGGACTACTAACTGAGAATAAAAGAGTGATCCAGGGGCTGATGAGCGCTATTTCCAGGGTGGAATTATGATTCTGCTTGAACCAACGCAGCGTGGTGCTGCGTGAGTCAATTGTCTATGTTATTGAGCTGGTTCTTATTCTTGGAGGGGGAGCATGGTGGCTGCGGCTTTGAATGTAGGATCTCCGAGGTATCGATGTGGGCGAGAGCCTTTTTTTCCCTCTATAATGGTTTTCTTGAAATGATTGATATAGGCAGGGACGGTGCTCATCAATTGCAAAGGAGCCGTCCACTGTACCAAGATGAGCGGAAATGCCGAGTCGAAGTGGGTGTCCGATCCTTGTCCACCATCGAGAAGGAAATGTGCGGTATTAGCAGGCGAGGTCGCACTTGTTCGGATAAAAAAAAAACGGGGGGTTTCGACAGCAAAGACAATGCTGTGTAGCGAGGAGAGAAAAATCTGGTAGGAATTACGGTCCGTACAAGAATCGTATCACGCCCACGGACTAATAACACATACATGCCGTCGATGCAGAACATGGCATCCGAGGCGGATCGCCCTCCATCTTGGCTCCAACGGCGCGCACGAAAGTTGACACCTAGCTCGTCGATCAAGATATCCAATGGCTTTCGACATGCACCCCGCGGAGCGGACACGGAACTCTTTTTTTTCTGCCCAGACTGCATCCCAGTCAGACGGACACTCTTCCTGGCTGTCTTCATCAAAGTGCCATATTGCAGATAGATCATGGCAGCACTATGAACCTAGACAGCGAGAGCGAGACCGAAAGCACAAGATACTTTGCTTCCGCGTCGATTCCTACCTAGCTTGCTCGTCCGGCGTAATAATAGTGCGGAAATCTCATCGTGGGATCCTTCGAAATTACATGAACGCGCTGAGGAGTTGTGCTGACGCTGATGCTGGTACGAGATAAAACTTACCTGGTTGTAATAGAGTACTTGCCCTGGAATCGACATGATGACATGATGACTCGGGAGGCTACTCGTTGGACGACCTTGAGATGGATGCACTCAGTACAGTATTCATTCAAGCATCAAGCATACTCCGTAGATCAATTCAATTGCGTGTTCCCTGCAAACGCGTAACACGAGTGCCAGTATGCAAGAATTAAAGTTGAAATTGGAAAAAAAGGGGTATCTCTGCGAAGAGGGCTATATAAAGTGTCTGTCTGAAGCAGACCTACCCTAAGTAAAATTCCGTGACACATGAAAAAAAGAAATGCTCCAAGTGGCCATCATTCCGATGTCTGAGCCACGTCAAATGGTATCCTGAACTAACAAATGCCTGCGGGACTGTTTGCTCTTCCGCTATCTAATCGAATGCTGCCCTTGTGTGTCCTCCTCTGTGACCCGAATGGTCCCATACATACAATAGAAATGATTCCCATCATGTTATTATTGGAATCAAGAAATGATGAGTGCCCGCCAAAGATGAACTGACGACTGGCACAGCAAGATAAAGTCCCAAGTGTAGAAGAAGAAGAGAAGATGGTATCAACACCCACAGTGGAGGTGTGCGGCTTGTGAAGATGTTCCACAAATTGAAAAGAAATGAAGAAGAACGAGGTTACTGCAGAAGAAGCTTCCGAAGACCATGCTAGATAGCCGACAGCAAAGGCGTTGAGGCCGTCGAGTAGGCGAGAATGAGATCTGTTGCCGGTGCCACTGAGGGACCGCAAACACGTGAAGGCAAGTAGACCAGCACAGCTGGTGGGTTGGGACATGAGAGGGTGAGGTATTAAGGAAAGGGGGAAACTTGAGAAGGATCCCAAGCCGGGACATATCGGTCTTGGGGCTTGACCGCATCCGACGTCCGAGAGCAGTGAGAGGGAAGACGGCAACATGTGCGCTGTGACTGTGGTTGGGTTGTCGTCTGCTGGGTTCAGAGCCTATCAGCAGCGTATCGCGCGTCTCACGCCAAGCATTCGTCCGTCTCCGTTGCAGGCGCCGACTTTTCCCGCGCCAGTGCAGCCCGCTGTCATCTTGGGGGCAGCGACATCGGTGAATGGGTGACCAACGAGTCAAGCCCACCAACAGGACTGCAATGGATCGCGCGCGCTGCTCGGCCGAATTGCACGTGGGGGGAATCTGATGAGGTGGTGCAGAGAGAAGATGATGTGGGGTGATGGGTGAGTCAATAAAAGCTTGTGGGTGAGACCCGGTGTAGTAAGTCGCATGCGGTGTGTGCGCGTGTGTGTGTGATTGTGTGTGTGTGTGTGTGCGCGCATGTGTGTGAGAGGGAGGGTGAGGACGCGTCCAGACCGGCGCGCACAACAAGACAATAGACGAAGAATCATCCTTCTTCACTCGCCAGACTCAGTAATGGTTGTGAGAGAGGAGGCTTGCTTGTTCTTGGGGCTCTTTTTCGGACTGCTCTTTCGGACTCTCAGTGCGACTTGGCGGCGACGCTCCTTCTCCATCTTGACTTGTCGAAGATATTCCTTCTGCACAGTGACTCGTTCGCATTCCCTTCTGAGAAACTCATCGTCGGATATACGAGGCGGCGACTTCATGGGAGCTGTGGCGGGAGACGAGGAGCTGCTGGAGCTGGAGACGCTGTATTTGTCGTCGTCAAACGGATCCGAGGGGAAGAGGTCGTCATCTGAGAGGTAAGAAGTCGCTCGCGGCTCCTCGTGCTTCGAGTCTGATAATGATGAGCGTCTCGGCCAGGAAGGGAATGCGCAAGAAGAATCGTGGTTTCGGATGTTGAAAGAAATGTCAGCGGTGCTGACATGGTGCTCAAGAGCTATACGACCCGTACGAGCCGTACATTGTATTGTGCTGTGATGGTTTGATGGTTTGATGCTGTGATGCTGTGATGCTGTGATGCTCTGATGCTCTGATGCCTTCTTTGATGGTACGATGGATTTTGACGGTAAAAGTAAAGTCCTGCGGTGGAAAGAAGGGTAATGTTTGTCGTGACTCGGTAAAGTCGATGATGCGAGAGTAGGCTACCATCAACGAGATATATAACAACATATACGAATCATCAACAAGCAAGGCACATGGGTGAATCATCCGGGGCTACGAGTTACAGTCCGGATAGGGAGGGGTGGGGAAGGGGGTGCGCGGGGTGCGTAGAAGGAATGGGGTATGAAAGAAGGAAAGAGTTGCCTTGCCTTGGCTTCCCCGGAAGGAGGAACGAACGGTGAAGGCGTGCGGCAGGGCAAGGAAAGAAGGGGAAGGGGAGGAAGGGGAGGGGAGGAGGGGTGTGTGACCTGGACGTGGGCGGTCGGACAACAAGGACAATCCACCAACAATCCAGCAATCAACAATCCAGCCAACCATTTTCTTCTTTTTCTCCATTTCTCCCATTCTGCCCAATTCGGCGTGAGGCGTGAAACCGCCGCCAGGGCACTTATGCTCGGCGTTTGGCCCGTCTCGTCTCCCAAAAGCCAACCCAATGATCCCAATCCTCCCAGTCGAAAACGGCGGCCTTCGAGGAATGAAGATGAATGCATCCTTCGGCAATATTACCAGCCCGCCTGGCTGTGTTCTGACCGCCTCCCGAGCACGCACCACACTGCTTGATCAGATATTACTCGGCCACGCACCTTTGTTACCTTGGCCACCTGCAGTTTGGAGCAAGCGTTGCCGACGACGACTACATACATACATACATACGGAGTAATACGGAGAATACGGGTACTCTCACGGCTTTTCGGTGACCCAAATAGATTGTTATTTGTTGGTGGTGCTCGGTTGATTATTCATACCACTGCTTGTGTGTTTGACGCGCATGTTCGGGTGGCGGCAAAATACCGCACACACACACAACACAAACGTTGGACAATAACGGCTCCCTCTCCCTTGCAAGTTGATTTTCTGTCTAAGCGTTTTATCCATATTGGCGTTGACTACGGAGTTCATACGGAGTAAGCAACACTCCGTAATCCGTATGTACGTTGGTTGCTGCCACACCGCTGCCGTAATTCAAAGAGCCATGTACGATGTACCGAGTTGTATGGGCCGTCAACATACCAAAAGTTGATTCGCCTTTCCTTTGAGACAAACGACGCAGATTGCAGACGCACGACAGGCGCCGGAGACCATGCTGGGCTGGCTGGGCACACGCGATTCGGTGCTTTGCTTTTACGCTGCGCTGCTGGTTACCAGAGCGGTTCCGAGCGGTCTGCTTTTTTTCTGACCGTTTCATCTCAAGCAGAGTTTATTACGTGGTGTCCACTCACATCACATTTCGTTGACCACAGTTCAAAACGTACATACTGTAGCCAGCTCGCCCGCGGCCCACCACCCTAGCTCCCGGTCAACGCCAGACCAGGATTATTATCAGAGACACGGGAAAAGCCGGTAACAGAAGCCCTTACGAAGCGGGCCGTGATTCTAATTAGTAATAAACCAACATGGTGAGGAAAACAACGAGAAAAAGCAATCAAATTCCCGCAAAAACTTGGACCGGTCAGTGGTCGATGGTCACATATCGTTAAATTCACCTGTTGGATGCTGGATCAGGGCAAGTGCTGCACATTGTCCTTTTCCCTGAACGCCTCGGTGACTCGTAGGTTGTTTCCTCGGTCTGTTGGTCGTGATTTGTTGGCCAACTACACAGCCGTAGTAAGGAAGTGCTTCGTAATGCACTGAGAATAGGAAGAGCCCTATTGAGACGGGCGGGGATGGATCGTGATTAATGAAAGGTGTCATAGAGACACAACTCGTGGCGTTGATACCGCGGAAAGAGACGTGGCGCTGAGCACAATCACGTAACACGCATCGCTACTAAATTCTTTGTTTACTGATTACGGACTAGAAGCTTGTCCGGATAAGTTGTCGTGAAACATTTCTACGGACCAGAGAGGTCAGAATCAAATGGCGGGAATATTAATAGTGATCGAGACAAAGCAAGGCTATGAACTCAAACGAACTTCCGACTAAGGTCACGTTTGGGGGAATCAAAATACGCCGTCTATCGCCGGCGGTTTTCGCAAAACAGCAAGTCATTTTCATTGGTACCGACATTCCGACGTTTGCGTATTCAGCGGGAAGTGGGTGGCGGATCGACTTGAGTCGGATTCCTCTCATATGCCAGCAAACCGCGGCGGTACTTACGGGTACCGGTTAATACTGGACAACAAATTATTATGGCTGCGCTATTGTCGGCCGAAGAGCAAAAGAGTGGCACATCATGGTCCATGACGGTGACCGATTGTAACAATCCAAACCATCTCCATTCAAAGACAATAATGACCATTCACCTGTTTTGCACGGAACAGGATTGGCACAAAAATGTTTACTAACCAACGGATGAATTTTCTTGCTTGTTGGCTGCCTAGAAAACAGGCATCGGCAGGAGATATTTTTGGCAAAGCGTCAGCCGGCGTCAATACGGAACCAACAATCTGGCCGGGCTGTGACCAACGCATTCTTTGCATCCAGTGCTATTGTGGTGTGGGCATGAAAAAAAAAGAATTATGTTATTGGCGGTCGGCGGTGCCAATGTAAATCAGCCATCGCCTCCGATCAAAGTCGCGTCGCCGGAGACAAGAAAGAGTCACGCTTTGAACGCACCACTGGACCAGACATGCAGGACATTTGTTGGTGTTGTCGTGTCCGTCAAAGTGGTTGGTTGCTGCTGCTAGCCTGCACCGCCATTTGCACGACACGAAGGAGGGAGGGTGTGTGTATGCGAATGAGCCGCACGATTAGGCGAAAGTTGCTGACGACTTGACGAGTGTGTCGGTCGGTACTGAAATACACGCTTTCTCACTCGAAGGCGGCGAGATCGGAAGCTGCAGCACCGCTCTGTGCACTCTGTGCGGTACGAGAATCAGGATTTCTCCGTGATGCGTGGTGCGTGATAACCCGGCAGCATATGACAGACTCAGCCCTATTCAACCGGCTACACAGGACGATGAGCACAGCAAAGCAGGGTGTCGTGGACGACGCGATGTTTGCATTTGTTGAGCGCCCAGCCGTTTGATGCAGCTGGGCTGACAAACGACGACGGAAGCCTGATCGGTGAGTCTCTCTCAGTCTCCCCATCATCAGGGCAAGTGCAAAGATAAAAGGTGCGGTCAGGTCAGAGTCGCAGCGCATGCGCGAGGGCATAATCATCATACACATACCTGACCATTTCGTTCCCATGTTCATCACGGACTGACTCATCGGACGCAAGCAAGCCAGCAGGCGTTGCGTCCAAAAATGAGTCCACGAGTCTGTTGGCTCTGCACCTTTGCCTCTCACTTCAACATTTCGCTTTCAGAATTGTTTGACCCTATTTGGTTTGACCGACTCGACCTCTGCTGTCCCGCTGTCCTGCTGCCCTGCTGTCCTGCTGCCCTGCTGCCCTGCCCCTGCTGCCCTGCAGGTCTGACACGTATTACACGGACTCTACGGAGTACGGAGTACATGGACACATCATGGACCGTCGACAGACTCGGTCGGCAGCCGATGCTTCAAAGACAAACTTGTGAGCACAGTTGCCGCCGCCAACAAAGCTCGGGAGAGCACCACCAGTTTCTGCTAATTATAACGGCCCACAAGCAGAGTTACGGGGTATGGGGTACGATGCAGTGCCATGACTCGGTAATACGAACTTGTACCAAGTGTCATCCGTAATAATACGGAGTATACTCCGTAGAAACAGACGGGAGGACACGTCGAGAAACATCGAGAACCCCAACGGGAGGCGGCCCGGGGCTGCCACGCGCCACTTCCGGCCAGGCCGATGCCGTGCCATGCCACCGGAAGACAGGGACCACGCAGCAAACGCTCGCTTTGTTCGTTCGCGATGCTCAGCTGTGGGCCTGCGGCTACCGAGGAACACGATGCTCGACAAGGGTCTGTCGTGACCACGGCGGGGACAATTAAACGTTTCGTTCAGTGCGGTCCACGCCGCCTTGTCTTCCGGCCACCCGCGCTCGTTGCGGGTTTGAGAAATCGTCTGGGGCGGCTCGACTAGTTTCAGACGACTTCCACCGCTGAGTCCTCGACTCCTCGACATGGCCTTGCTGACCGCCTCCTTTCGCTTGCTGCTGGTCACTCAATCATGCGTTGCGCAGAAGATTTGCATGTTTTGCGCGATCTGATCTGTGCGACCATGGTGAATGCATGCATATGTAATAGCAACAGGAAACAACCAGCCAGGCGCCAGACCCTGATCAGCGAGGGGACCCTGCACTGCCTCTGCCTGTCAAAGAGGAAGGAAATGGGGGCATCAAGAGCATCAAAGCATCAAGTCAAGGTCAAGACGTCAAGACGTCAAGACTACATAATACTGGGCCGCCGAACGCCTGGACGGTGCGTCCAAAACAGACCGTCGCCCACCATGTTGTAATACCACACTGGTTGCGCAGGTGTAACAAGACAACAAAGTCTCTGCAACGAGACTGAAATGCATGCTCTCATGAGTCATGGGATAGTCGAACTTTCCCACACCGAAACGCCAATGCACCCGATGGTATTTATTCCCTTTCTGACGGCAGCTGCCGTGCGACACTCGGTGAGCGTGTCCAAAGCCAACCGCTCAATGTCATCTCGCTTGCATACACATTCATTGTATTCCTGCTCCGGGGAGCTCGGAAAAGCGCCCGACCTGCATTCCGGCAACGGGACCTGAATTGCAATGTCGCATTCCGGCCCGTGGACCGCTTGGACGACCCGTGACGACGACGATGGCACCAAGCACCTACATACATATACATACCTGCAAAGCTTCATTTCTCACCGGACGATGATCCCTTCCGGGGGAGGGTTCTTGTCTTGCAGTTAAACTCGATTCATCCTGCAGCTTTGTCTCCCGGCAATCTCAGATCCTAGTTAGTGGCGATGTAGGTTCCCTAGTGCCCGGTTCCCCATCGTCCCCGTTCGTCGTCGCAAGGGACCAATGCATTGCCCGTTCATTATTCCCAACAAGTTTGTGACCCCCGGCTTTTGTATCTGGCCCATGGTCCCAAGCAGGGAAAAAAACGATGTCATTGTCCGTAATTTGCTTCTGTAGAACTTGTCCAGAGGGAGAGCCATGGATGGGGACGACGTACATACGTAATGTATCTGCCAGCCTGCGCAAGTCTCTGGAACAAGAAAGACCCCTTTTTGCCTAGAATTTTCGTCTTCCCGCGGCGCACATGGTTGAAATCCTCTTTTACTCTCTCTGTCTGATGGCTCGCGTTTGAATTCCTTCCTGGCTTGGTCACTGGAGGCCAAGACGAATCATGTGAGGTTGGATAAGCAGTTACTTTCTCGGCAGACAACTCTGTACTCATCTTGTCCAGAGTCCGGCAACCTATTGACTCCGCGTACTTGACCAGTCTCCCTCTGTAGTTGGGGGATATTCATTCTTTTCCACTAGACCCGTCACACACTCGACCAGTCTCCAATCGTACCCAATCAATCACTCTTTTCCCTCCATCCAGTTTCGATTGCTCTCAGATCCCGAGGGACAATCCACCCATGCGTCCGCGCGGCTCGCTCATACGCATCCACGGCTTCTCTGATGCCGTAGTCATGCCCGCTAAAGGACCCCGTGGCCAGTCGCGCGGGACGTTGTGTATCGCAGAGTCCCAAACGAACCTGTAGAAAAACCTTTTCCATGCTCATCGCAGGAGACCAGCCTGAGCTGGTGAGCATCTCGGAACATATGGCCCCGCCGGCTGTGACGTGACCGCCGCCTCCCTGGAGAAAAGGCAGAAACCGAGGACGTATTACCCTCACAAAGGGCGGAGAGACGGGGAAGTTACTGCCGAAGCGAACCTCCAAAACAACGCTTGCGTAGCCCTTCTCCATCATGTCTTTCGCAAGAGGAAGATCAGGGTCGAACGTGTGGAGCTCTACGATCCACTGAAAGAGGTTGACGACCTTGGCGGTATCAACATACCACCCGAGCGACGCTGCATCATTCTGAGATTGCGTCTGGAAGATTTCTCTGATCGCCCTGCTGAGGGTTAGGAGAGCCGCCCGCGACGAAACTGCCCAAGCTGGATGGGGAAGCCGAGGCAAAGTAGTCAGGTCCAATGTCCCTGGATGAAATGTCGACGGGCTCGGCGGCTGTTTCGGGGCCGTCGGGGAGTGCTGTTCGGGCTGGGGAGAGGCTGCTACGGATGGAATAGGCGCGTCGCCATGTTCTGGTGGCGAAGTGCTCTGCGGGCGCTCTCGTCCTCGTTGTTTGCTGATCATGGCTCGAATGCTCTCAGTCAGAACCTGCAGATCATCTCCATCCTCAGAGCCGTCCTCGTTGCAAGTTGCTTCGAGATCCTTCAACGATTCCGCTTCAGGGAAGCAGTCCCTCTGCCGATTGATACATGATGTTGCGGTCATGGGTATTTCTAGAGGCTGCTCATTCTCTCCCATGATCATATTTTCCGGGTCCTGTTTGACATGACCTGTATTCAGGGCATTGGGTGGTATGATTATGGGAGTCTTGACCGCATCTTCATTGGGGTCAACTTGCAGCAAAAGATAGCGACACTGAATCCATTGCGTCTTATTAATGACAATGTGAGGACTTGCACAAACGAATCTATCTGGACGATTGACTATCTCGCAGATGCTGAGTGCGGAAGATATTTTCAAATCCGACCTGGGCCACGGACGGTAACGGATTTTCTAATAGGCGAAACGAAAGGAGAAATTAGTCATGGCCAAGGATGACATGGCGATAGCACGCAAGGCTTCGCTCAGAGCGTATGCAATGTAATAGCTTACCGCGCCAGGAACAAAGCCTCCACCCGAGTATCTTCTGCTTGTACTCATCATCCTGCTCAGGTACACGCCGTGACCATAGCTTCTACCATGTAATGTGTCGGAGAAATCTAGTCCGGTGCGAATGATACTATGCCAATTACCTATTGGGCTGCCATGCCACGCAAAAAGAGTCGGGTAGTCTGTCTTGGAAGCATCGGTGCTGCACATTTTCTGAACTGCCTTGACAAAGGCGCTCTCTTTCTCTGGTGATCCTTGAGCGAACCGGAACTGCATCCAGGAGGAGTCCAGGCCTTTTATCGTTCCAAAGTTGGTTGTTCCCGGTTCGGGTGCCGCGGCCCTTCCAACAACAGGAACAGCACTGTCCTGGACAATATAAGAGGTATTAGAAGCCACAATCCAACGAACGAGTGACAGTGATGATCTGTTGATTCGGGCCCATCTGCCAAGGCTCCTTCCTGGCGCTTCCAGTAAGAATCTTCTCATCTCCAATACGGAAGGCATTGCGTCCAGTAGCTGTCTCAGGCCCAATGTCTGGTGCTGTTGGAGCAGATCATCGGGATCACAGCTAAAAGGCAAAAAATCTGCCGATAACCAGTCTCGTTCGAGGCCGTCAGATTCTGCTGGGAAAACTGTTGTTTCTTCAGTTGCAGGGAATTCGATGGGGTTTACGACGCAGTACATTTCCTGGGACGAATAGAGATCTTCTCCTATCCGTTGAGTCACGCGGCATATATGTTTCTCGAATCCTATCGAAACTTTAGCAGTCCAGCAATAGAGAGGAACATGAATCCAGAGAATGCAAGGGTACAAGACGGTACGAGCAAAAGGAGACTGCATGGAATTACCTGTGAAAGTCCTGACCATTAGTAAAGCCCAATCACCCTCCCGAATGGTCGATTCCAAGCTTGTTGACTGCTTGTCTGGCGCGACTCGAAAGACATCTGCCGCCAGACAGATTTTGATGTTCAAGTTGGTGGATGCGAAGATATGAGGTACCTTGAGGGCCAATCCACGGGGAAGCTCCCGAAGGCGATCACTTGTCAAAGCAGCATAGAACAGACTAACCAGTAGGTCAACAACATAAGGACTGTTGATGACCTCAGTCTCGAGACTTGTCCCAAAAGAGAAGGACAAATATTGGTACAGACAAAGTGACTTGGAGCAGACGTATGGCTTGATGGTTTCAATGCTGTTCCCGCGCCGTTGATGACACACCATACAGTACTTTGTACATTTGTGGAGGCGGCGCAGAGCAAATTGCATCGCCACCAAAATGAAGCTCAGTTCTTCTTCATTTTCCAGACAATGGTCATAACGCAAGCACAACGGATCGTTTGAAGACGATGGAGGGTCCTCCTCATGATCGCTACAGCTGTCAATTCCAATACACTGCGCTGTGGCATGCTCGTCGTCCCCATTTTGTCCTTCTCGCCGGTTTAACACATCTTGAGCAACATCCCATGTACAGCGATAGCCCCTTCGTATTTTGAGCAACGTAAGAAAACGGTGATTCAGCAAGTCATTGATCGTGTTGGACATGTAGATGGAGCAAAAGTTGACTTCGTCATGCTCTTTCGACGGTTGTACGTTGTATTCTCTATCACAAGGCTCTTGATTCGTATCAAGTACTGACTCAAACGCCATTCTTGCGCACCGCGTCGATGGTTTTGATGTTTTGCATTTCCCAAATCGGAACATGACTGATTCGCAACGTGGACCACAAGATAGCAGAGTGGCCAAGTCCGGGTATGGACTTGGACATTTGACCAGGAGCACTAGATAGTCTGTTGTCTCGAGACCCCATGCGCTAATGGCTGCAGATTGAAGGTCCAGCTTGGATGATTCTATTGACAAGGAAACTATTTCTGGCAAGTTGTGTGTTAGGTGGGAAAAGATTCCCACGTTGAAACCAGCCAGCTTTGACGCTTTCAGGTCCCTCTGCATTCTCTTCAATCCGTCGATGTCTTGCGAAATGGTCGTTGTAGCATCAATCGTTGGTGCTGATATTCTTTGAAACCCAAAGTATTCGTCATCAATGACATCGATTGGTTCAAAGTCTTCAAGGTCCGTATCCTCATCGTCAGGCCCTGGATCGTCAAGTCGTCCCGTCTCAAATACGGAATGGGAGCGGTTTTCTTCCCGTCTCGACGCAAGTCTGTTCGAAACAGCTTCGATCACGTCCTGCAGAGAACAGCCCTGGACAGAGGCTGATGCTTGTTCTAGCCGCTTGGCAATATTGGCGCTGCATGTGTCCGAGGAGGTAAATATCATGAACGACGTCCCATCCGGGTACGAAGACAAATCTGTCGACACGTAAGTACGTCAGAGAAGGAATATTTTGGCTAGCGAGGTGGGCGTAGAGAACATACCAGTAGCGAGGACCTGGATTCTTAAAGGCTCTTCGAGATTCAAATCGGAGTACTTGAATGTAACCTCACCATCCGAGTCACCTCGTTTGAATTCCGAGACGTGGTCAACTTGTGATCTCTTGACATGATCCAGGTCGGCATAGAACCTCTTCGCACCGGCACTCATGGTGTTCTCGCCGCTGAGATGCTGGATTACGAGTTCGAAGGGGGGATATCAGACGGTGGGCAATATTTTGACCGGAACACTACTTGACTGAATAATGATACACGGAATATTGGCGCTTCAAATTCATATTCTGCCATCTGAGGACAAGTTTGATTAAGTTTGATGTCAGTCGCGATTGCTTGTCTTATCTGGTCCTAGGATACGAGAGGCGGCCAGGCCAGTTGACAAGTCTTGGTGCAAGCGTGAGGTAGCAAAGTGGTCAACTGCCTACACCTGGTTGGGAAGTGGCAGGCAGCAGCGGCTTGGCCAATGCGTGCCATCCCTGAAGATGTGTGTATGCTACTGCCAAACGAGCTCTCATCGATTCGACTTCAGTTGAAAGACAGATGAGACGCGACTGTTCTGGGATGTCGAAGGATGCTGAAGTTTGAACGAGATACTGTCTATTTCCAATGCAAACCTGGAAGATACCGAACCTCGAGCTTGTATCGTGCGATGCTTCAATCAAAAAAAAAAAAAAGCTCCACTGCAAGCCCCCCCGTGGGTTGGGTTTATGTAGGTGGCTGGGTGGCTGGTTGGCCCCTAGGGCCCCTGCCCCTTGCGTGCCAGATGCGTCCTGGTCTGGTCTAGGGCCGCGATCTCAGATCAGAAAATCTCCGGCTGGCACATCCGCAACTTCGTATCAAAGGGAGGGGACACATCTGTTCTGGTGGAAGCTTCAGCTTTCCATACGCTCTCTGATCCTCTTCAATGGACCACGCTCCCTGCGTAACCGCACGCAACCGCACGCAACCGCAAATTGTGCTGAGCTGACTTTGACGTCTCGCGCCTCACCTTTTCCAACAACCTGCCACACACGATCCTCCTCGACACCGACGACTTTGACATCGTAATCACCACACAATTTTCTTTGCACCATGCCTAGACAATATGTTCTTTTTGGACAACTGGTTCCCCGCTTCGCGGCTCGACGTCTTACACTTGTCCTCTTAGGCTTGTCAGTGTTTGCTATCACGCTGATACTGACCCTTACTTCTGGAATTCCGTCGTCTCCCAGTCTGTCCGTCTACGACACCAAGATTGCATCTCATGTTGCCCATCTACCACACGTTGGCGATTCAATCTCCAAAAGTTTTCTCAACCCCTTCCGACAAAAATCACATCGACCGCCACACAACGAAAAAGACGAGCATGCTGGGTCATCGTGGCTAGCTGATTTCTCATGGCTCAAGGTTCCCTTCTCAAGCACCATCACGGTAGATGAGGACAGAGCCTTACTGCCTCCGCTAAAGCCTCGTCAGCCGATCTACTGCTACTACGATGCGACGGCTAAAAAGACCCCACAAGAGAAGGATGCCGAAAGCGAGTTACTCTTGACGTGGAGGAGGGCGTGGTGGGCCCAGGGATTCAGACCGATCATTCTCAGCGCCGCTGAAGCCATGAATAACCCTTCCTATGATATCTTGCAGAGACTCAAAGTCGACGCCGGATTCAGGGAGGAGCTGATGCGATGGCTTGCGTGGGGGACGATGGAAGGAGGCATACTAAGCCACTATACGCTGCTTCCTACAGTTCCCAAAGAGGACCCGTTACTCGCCTATCTACGGCGTGGCGAGTATCCTCACTTGACTCGCTGGACAGATCTCGACGACGCCCTCTTCACCGGCCAAAAGGATCAAGTCAGATCGGCGATCCAGGCCATCATCAGCGTGGAACCAGCCAAGCTTCAAAAAGCCAAGAACGTGACAGAAAGCGTCCCTGATGAAGTTTTCTTGGTTGACAAAGCTCAGATGCCTCTAGCAGCTTACACACTTGCCACCATCTCCAAAAAGTATCCGAGAGTTGCGGAAGCCTTTGAGAAGGGCAAGGCCGACGGTCTCCGTAGTCTAAACAAACTGATCACCACTCACTTGCACGTCGCTTGGCAAAATCGATTCTCCGATGGCATTGAGGTCCTCAAGCCACATCCTGACCATATGAGCACCCTCGTGGGCAACGCACTACAGCTGGCTAGGGAGCTGGCATCTTGCTCTGACAGCCCAATGCCGGGGACTTGCCCACCCAACATGTTGAAATGCACTCCATGCGTGGCCATTGTCGCCAATGCCCGTCACAACACCGGCCCGCTTCCACAACTCCAGCAAAGTGTTCACCATCGGAACTGTCCCTCACCCTTGGACATTTTCCGTGCTCACGGATCTGCGCCAATCCTTCAACGTTTCTTGGATCCGACAAGAATCTCCCCGAGATGCCTGGACCATGGCTATGTCGCAAGATCTGCTCGGCACGGGCGTATCCAGCACCACGAGGCTCATGAGCTTGAAAGAAGCGGTTGCCGGGGACTACGCTACCGCACATTCCCTCTGGATTGCGGCAGAAAAGGACATGCCCACTGACATGAGCTGGTATTTTGGATTTGCGATTCCCAGGAAAGGGCTAGCAGATGGTCAAGCCATAGCACCCGTGCCTGCAGACCGTCAGCCCGACAAACAGCACAAGCAGCCTCGTCGCGAAACCGGCCCGGTGGTAACGCCTGAGGAGAAAGCCGCAGAGCAGCCTCTCATTGAGCAAGCCAAGAGAGTCATTGCCCTGACCAAGTCCACCGAAGAGACGAAGCTGCGGGCGTCTCTAGAAGCCTGGAACATGGCCGACACCGAGATCTGGAAATTTGTACGCGCATTCCAATCAAGGAGGCACAAGGAGCGCGAGCAGTGGGAGAAGACGGAAGCCAAGTACAGTAGTGGCTCGGGGACAGAGAAGGGCAGAAGTGCTTGGAACCGATGGCAAGATGGCAAAGCCAACGAGGGCTCATTGAAACTAGGCCAAGGAAGATGACACCAAGGAGAAGCAGATGCCATCAAGGGGGGAAACACTGTATTGAAGAACAAGACATTTTAGCGTTGGACGACGATGATGATGATGATGCTCGACGACCTTGTTGTTGTAGTAATCTTGCTCAGATCAGCATTGTACTCTTGACACCCAATGTACGATATGCAGTCGAACACACTTGAACCAACGGGCCGCAAGTATCACGTAAAAAGACGTGGTGAAAGCAATGTGGTAGAAGGAAACATCAAAGGCTGCTAACAAATACAATCATACGTTCAATTTCCAAAAAAAAGATCAAGCAAGCATGTTGAATGCCACAAGCTTACGAAATAAAAGCAACCCGAACACTCAAGCATGCCTCAACGAACAAAGGTTGAATCTCGTCGCTTTAGCAGAGCACAATCCATACGAATCCACACAAATCACAAGCCGCCCCTTCCGTTTCCCACCGCAAAACGGGGGAATCTCCTCACACATTCGCAGTATCCCCGCCCATCTCACCGCTAAGTTCCCTCGAAGTCGGGCCCCTCCTGTTCAGACCCTCTGCAGACGTAACATCGTGCTTGGCCGCGAATCCATTCGTCTTCCCCTTGACGGCTGCCGCTCCCGTCTTCTGCGAGGAAGAAGCAGCGTATGTGCGGACAGCGAGACGAGCTGCCTCGACGACCTTTTCCGCCTGGACGAGGGCATCTCGCAGCGCTTTCGCGGTGGAATCTTCGGCGGCAGAAGATGTGTTTGCGCGCTGCTCTTCGAGGAGGTCGCGGATGTGGCTGTTGAGCCAGGCGCCTTCGAGCTGCTGGGGGAGCATGTCCTTTGCGCCGGATATGGTGCCGCGGCAGGAAGAGTTGCCGCAGAGGCAGGTGAATGGTTGGGCCATGCTCCATTCTGTAGAAGGGTAGAAGAACTAATTGAGTTGGTGAGTTGGTATTTTGGAGTCTTCGGGGGATGATTCTAGGAGAGAGATGACGTACTGTGAGTTCGTCTCCGGGCTGGAGACCTCTTGGACCAACGAGGATATTCATGCTTCCCATGTCGAATATCTGTGGTTACGAACTGTCAACATTGGAGGTTGAGCTACGGGGATGTACTACTCGACGTCTACTGCACCTGTCGTGACGAAACGAAATTCAAGTGCGTTCGTTCACTCTTCTCTTCATTCTGGACTGGGGGGGTTTGTCTCAGAAAAGAGGCCAGACACTTACAAGAGATGGTTCACACGAATGATTGATGTACAGCAGGTCACTGTTGAGATTCAAGTGGCTGTTCTTGCCCATCTGCACCGTCGCATAGGTCGGTTCCTCGGCCACAGTGCAGGGAGGGAAATCCAGCTTGGCATAGACGGCGAATGGCGGGAAGGCCACTTCTGATAAGCTCTTGGAGGTGAACTCCTCGTTGTTGATGACCACCTCTTGGATGGCCAGGTGAGAGGGCTGCTGCCAGTGGGGGGTGAGAGGTGCCATGGCGGGGGAAGAGGCGAGTTGGTTTGCGAATCGATCTTGTGTCCTTGAGTGTTGGTTAGCTTTTGAGTTGCCGTGTGTTTCGGAAACAAACGAGCTCTGCGTATTGGTGCTTTGATGACAGACTGAATGATTTGGATGATGGTGATGCTGCTTGCGTGTCGATGTGCGGATGCGAAGGTAACTGGATGTGGCGGAAACTCTATTTTTTACATTCCACGTATGTACCTCATAAGAGGAATATAAACTGTGTATTCTCTCTTGTGATTCTGTTCGCCCTTCCTTCCTCAGTCAGACCCGATTGCCCGATTGCCGAGGTGTTTGTCGACAAAGCACGCCGATCCTGGCCAGAGGGCCCGCCGTCTGCCCCGGTCCAATGCAGTTATTAGACTTAATTGGGCCACGGCGTGTCTGCAGATTGGAAACCATTTATTATTTCGCAGTCAATAATCGGTGAGAGTAGACATGCGCCCCTGATGGCCAGCAGATGCGCATCTTTCTTTGGTGCACAACAAATGGTGGAACGCGGGGTTTGGGAGCAGATTTCCTGGCATGGCCGTGCTCATCCCACCTTCTCCCCGGACCCGTCGCTAGGCCAGTCATATTGAACTTTACTCCAACAAATCGATGACTTCCTTCAGTAGAAAGACTTCTCTGAGACTTGCGCACATGTTTGGCCGCATCCGTTGACCCGGGTCGGCCCACTGGGCTAGAGCCCCAAGGTGTCTCAAGGGCAGACATTCGATTTTCTTTTCCTTCGTTGGACTTAAACGCACGTTTTATATACCTTGCTTGGTTCTCACAGGTATGTCTCACCGTAGACTTGTCAGTTTCGATTAGTCTGGCAGGCAATCCCGGTTGGCGGTCCAGGGCGTGTTTTTGATGCGTCTTAAATACCCTTCTCATATTGGTAAGTAAGAAAGTAAAAACGACCTTGCTTAGACTCTCGCTTTCGCATCCGTATCTATGTCTCTGGGCCGAGACTCGTCGTTGTGGATATCGACGGATTGTGATGTCGGTAAAATGACTCAGCATCCGCCTCTCTCGTGAGCTTCAACTCGAGCTGAGCCTGCACAACTCGCTTAGAGAGTTTGGCTTGGTTCTGTTTCTTTATTCATTTTTTTTTGCCCTTGCTTTCTTCCATTTCTCGTTCCTAGAACAGAGCAGATCCCCTACCTCGACCTGAACTAAACACGCCAATCCCGGACCCCGATGGGCTAGGATATGCGAGGAACGTTATTTGTCGAAGCATTTTATTTCGCAGGAAGGGAGGTCTATCTTTCTTTCCCTTCATTGCATATCGTTTATTCTGCGATTCATGGCGGGTGAGTAGTACTGGGTGAGTGTGCTCGAGCGAAAACGTGAAGTTGCGAGGACCAAAGCGAACGACATACCGCAAAAAGGCGTCCCTAGGTAGGTACTTATCTATCCCTACAACAAGAGCCAGGCTGACTGGTCTCAGCTTATCCATACCAGCTGTCCGGCAGAAGAGTGAGATCACCATTATTCATCGATAACTGTCGTATTGTTCTTGTCAACGCTCGGACTGTGCAAATAGGTGGCGGCCGCTTCACCCGACTATATCACATCTTATTGTTTTTCGGACGACTGTCGTTGAAATGTATCAATTTCGGACAATATGTTTGCGCAATTCAACTTTCCTTTTATGGCCTTCGCTCCCCTCTGTCCACATGTTGGTTCAACACATTGCCCTGCAGCCAGCCAGCCTGCGCTTCCGCCAAACTTGAAACCCATGTATACATTGTGGATTGGTGCGCGCACACAATAATCGATCGATCGACTCTGCCGATGCGATAGAATCCAAAGCAACCCTGTTCTATTTCTTGCTTCGGAGCAGACGAACCTCCTATCTCGGCAGCCATTAACGGGATTGTAACGGACCCCAACACCTTTGCCGTGGCTGTTTGCACCTGGTAGTATCGATTTCTCTGAATCTCTATTGGCAGTAAATCGCTCCCGAAATCTTGGCGGAGCTGTCATATATTTCGTCCATCGCCGGTCATGGAAACCACGTCGCAGAATTCGGGAGGGATTGGCTGGTACGTGAAGGCCAACGAATGGGCACGATGGTGCAATTCGGCCGATAACGGTTACACACTCGAGGTGGTCTCTTCTTGTCTCTGTGAAGCTAGAAGAGTGTGATACTTCTCATGGACTTGACTTCTGCCAACATCCTCAGACTTGATGAGAGGTGCGCTTCTTCCGGCGTCGTTCGCTCCTTCCTCTTCAATAGCTGTTCCCACTTGTCGACTCCCTGTTTCGCCACCATTGGAAAGACAGTTCCTCCTAAACGCGCCTCAGAGTCCCGAACGCTTGACACATCTGTGTCTCCTCAATTTCCGACGCTCTTGCTCTTCTACCCATCTGGTGTTGTCTTGGGCATCCTTCGTTTATGGTCCATCGCAAGGGGGCACCTACTCTTCTCCAAACACTCGGATATGTAGCCAACACACAAAAGCTGTTCATGCAATCTGGTAGTTTGCAAACGCCTTGCTGACATTCTCTTTTTTTTTCGAATTCAAAGTCTTTTCTCTCCTGTTTCAGGATCAGCCACAAGGCCATCATCATTTCCGAAGACCTGACCTCTACTCTACCCAGCTTTGCCCACGCTGCGTTCTTTAAATCCATCGAACTAGATTGAGGGGACATGCCGATCAAGGTCTTGTATGCATAGTCGTCACTGGCTGCTCTTTTTACCAGCTGTCGCGTGAGTTCTTCTTTCTTTGTTTTGCTGCTATGAAATCCCCTTCCTCCTCCTAGCATCTAGCCCCTCCATTCCACCTCTTCCTTCATAACCACAATCACTCACCCAGCGTCTCGCTCCTTGGCTACACGACTGTTTGTCATATCGACTTTGGGGTCATGCTGGCCAGTCTCTTTGTCTTTAAGGAGCTCCCAGGTGACAAGCTCCTCTGAGCATTTTTGTCATATTCCTGGCGTTCCAGGACGAGCTGGGCACAACTGACCTGAATTCAACCTCGTCAAACGCTCCTGCATTGACGTCTACAAAAGTCAGCCGCCCTAATTACCATTGCATTTGTTTTGACTTACCTGGAGACATACATGGCGAGAATTCAATATGGTCTTGACAAAATCAAGGAGGACAAAAAGAATCCTTCGTTGCCTGTATGCGGCCCAGCAATGTGATCACCAGCTGAGTCCATCGGCCACCCCTCTTATTCGGTATAATTTGCTACACAACTATCATCGTTGTATCCAAGTTACCGTGGACCTGGGAAAGCAATTGTATCAGGTTGATTCTCAACTCTCCTTCCATGGATTGTCTCGGTTTCTTCGGTCTCAGCTAGAAGCACAACGGATCACTGACGGCAGCAGGCTTTGGTCACAGGTAGCACCGATTCTGACTTTCATTCAAGCCAATACACAGACCCCTGGCAAATCGCACAATTTCCCTACTTTGTTCATCTGGCATTCAAAAGAGAATCATCGCTCTTTCTTTTTCTTTGCTTTCGTGGACGTCAAGATGGTCTCTAAGACCTACACCACCCGTGAACTGATACGGATGAGACAAGCCTCTGCAAGCCAAGAATTGTACAACAAACTCTTCGACAAACTGCACAAAGACCACGATCTAGGTATGTCTGTAATTTTATGAGACGCTTCCCCTCTCATTCTCGATATTCGCTGTGGCTCATTCTTGAGTAGGAGAGATTTTCCGCATGCCACCTGAACGAGCCCTTCCTCTTATTGAGGAAGAGACGCCAGCACACAATGCGGAAGCCAAGATTACGTTGCAAGAGTCTTCTGTTCGTCAGCTCGACGGCACGGATGCTGAGTGGAAGTATCGGGGACGAACCGAGTCAGAGCATGGAGAACACCAGCCCATCGGAGCTCCGCCTGGCCTCTCCGCTCAGAAAGACGAAGGCTTTCAGCGATTCTACAAGGCAGTCGTCTCCCCAACTCATGTCAGAGTGACTGCCGGTGGACGCATCGTTCCCAACACACGTGGCTCGTCCTCTCCTACTGCTAAGTGGTCGAGAGAAAAACCAGGAGGCGAAGTTCCTTATATGTCGCGCTCGGCTAGCCATGGTACTTACGGAGACACGTCTGGTATTCCCCTGACGACCTCGATTCCACATCCTGCGTATGGACCTTTCTCTCCTCTTGTCCCTGGAATGTTCCCAAACGTGCATCCGTCAGTTGCAGCGGGCGGTCCCCCACCATTTGCCATGATGCCTTGGCAGATGGGAATGGGGATGAGCAACACAATGGGCATGCTTCATTCCAGCCTATCGCAGGTACACCGTCAAGCCAATTCAAGTACGAAAACATCGACAGAATGTGGAACAAGTGAAAAGCAAGGCGACACTGGCAATTCTGAGGGTCCAAATCCTGTTCGCGTCTCACCGCCAGAGCACTTCGACCACAGCCGTCCGTTTTTCTTCAATGGACAATGGGTGATGCCTCCAGCCGGCTCTTTCTACCCTTACAGCATGCCGTCTCTTCCAAGCTTCCCGCTTTCAGGGATCGGTGGCCCAACTGTTATGCCTACTCGCTTTGCAATGCCTGCCATGATGCATCCGGCCCCAGTGAAACTTGATCAGAAAACACACCCTCACGCGGCGTCTTCTTCAAGTACCCCTAGCAATGCCGGGCGTTCACCCATGCCAGTCTCTTCTATTCGACCAAGTGATATCACTAAGAAACAGATCGAGGTACTAAGATCTTCTCTGAGATACTTTGAGGACCAGCTGCAGTACAACAAGCATCAGATTGACGAAAAGGGCATGGAGACACAGGCGAGAATGGTTCGGCAGCACATTCAGCAGTTCGAGAAGAACTTGCACGCCCAGCTTGAGAGTGAACAACCCCATTATCCAACTTACGAGCACCAAACAGATGCTAGCGGATCGACTCCCCGTGAGAAGGGGAAGAATTCGACTTCCACTACGGCTAATGACTTCAAGTCAGAACAGGATTCGAGTCAGTCCTCGATTTCACAAAGTGTACCAGTTCATGGACAATCGGGAAAGACTCACAAGGACCAGGAATCATTCATCACTCGGCGCTCCTTGGCTTTGAAACAAGTCAAGTCGGCGTCTGCCCCTGTGTCTACCAAAATCACACCAGAATCGTCAGAGGACAGTGAACCAATGAAGCGGTCCTCGACGCTGCCAGCCGGTGCTGCACTAGCACCACCTTTCCGCCCACGAGCGAATAGTACCGTGTCAGTCCCTGTCCCAGCTACTTTCAGCATGTCGTCAAACTCCTATACAGAGGAGAATGAGTCTGCACCGCCACCAGCGGCTGAGCACATCACAGACTCGGTTGAGCGAGGAGAATTTGCTGAAAAGCCATACTTGGTTGGGCATCTCTCAAGTGGCAGGCGCATGGAAGCAGGTAACACAAATGCTGCTTACACGTATGGCCGTGACCTTACCGAGGATGAGTTGCGTGCTCGTCATATGTATTGGGGTAAGGCACCGCACCATCTTCAGAAAGGTCTGCCCAAGTTTGATGGTAAAGACTTTTACCCTCCATCTCCAGTGAAATCTCAGCCACTTGCTTCGAGCCCGACGGCCGCGGCACCATCCATAGCCTTGATTCCCACCGGCAACACCGGGCCGGATTATGCATTGGCAGCCCCAAAGACAGATCTTGACCCTTTCCGATCAGTTGGAGAGTCTAGTCAACGCCCTTCCCGAAGTTCCCTCGGGATCACGAGCCATTCTGAGCACATCGCTGGTGGAAATTTACTCTTAGAGTCGTCGGCGCATACTCAACAGAGCTTAGCTTTGGGCCCCAGCCCAGTTGACCGTGGGTACAGTGAGTTTCGGAAGGCCTTGAGCCAGAATACCGTTTCGTCAACAGACGTCTACAAAGACAAGTCTTCGGACGATGGCGAGGACGGCTCAAATATCTTGTTTCGCGGCAGAAAGTTTATGACTGCCAGTGGGTAAGTAGCCAAGACTTACAAGTCAGCAGTTAAGGAGAGCATTTACTAACCGGCATGAAAGCAAAAGTCGACATGATGTGTGGCAGCGAGTGTGGAAGCGAAACAAAACAAGCGCCACAGCTGTTCCTGGAACAGTATCGTCCATGACAGCTCGGGGTGTATTGCCCAACTATGCCGGCCATGCTACCGCCTCTCTCACACCCGCCATTGCCAATGCATCAATTTCTCCAAAGGGGTCGTCATCCAAACTCTCTATCAGCGACAATCTCAGCACGACGAGCCGTGGAACTGACAAGATAGAAGACCGGCTCCCGGCCATGCCTCGAATCAAAGAGAACAAGTTGAAAGTTGCCGACACTTGACCCATATCGCGTGGGACTTAACCTGCTGTGACAGGTTGCAATCTGGAAAAAGAAGCTCTAGGTGGAGCATACTTTATTGTTTTCATACTTACTTACTATATGAGTAGCTCGCCAGCTCATTAGTTGGCTGTTGTATAACTTACATCTTCACACTTTGCTACACTTGATGAGCTTGTCGAACTTAGCTCCCGAACGAAGATACGTATTTTTTACGACCCCGCGAAGAATATTTGCTACGTTTTAAAAACTGCCATTGCGCGGGGACCATCACAACATGGAATTACATTTATCGGAGGGTTTTAATGAGGCAAGGGAGGAGAGGCGGAACACGCGACGTTTTTTTCTTTTTCTTTTTCTTTCTCATCTTTCGCAGTACGGAGGTTTTTCACATTGCTTGAGCCAGGTATGGAGCACAGATCCGCCAATTGGCACCAGCCCAGTTAAAAGGAATAACTGCAGGTACTCGAATGTATTTTATGAGCTTCAGTGAAAATTAGACTGTAGAGTAGAACTAGCTATTTGCCCTCGTAGGGTGAAGAACCGATAGACAATAGACCACGAGCCGTATTTCTAACAGTTCTGACGAGAACAGACCATGCATGCGATAGTCGGGATACAGAGGCACCTGGTTGGTGATGTGTACCGGGGGGAACTTGAAATATGAACGTTTTTCTTAGTATGTGCCTCGCCATCAAATTTCCATCTTCACGGAGCAGAACCCTCTGTGAAAATCTTCGGGCGAGTAGAAGACTGGTGATATTACAAATAGCTCCGACTTGGGTTTTTCTTCGCTAGTCGTATACCTCGAGAACCATTGACTTGGTGGTTAACGCGGAGATATCCTAGCGGGAAGGGTCTCTAAGGTGGTTTCCGTCGAAAGCGAAGAGTCTACAATATGCCCGGCACCAATATATTGGTAAGCAGGAAAATGGAGGAGAGGCCCGAATCGATGACATTGTCGTCTCGAGATTGTTCTTCCTCTCAAGACATCACGTCACGATGCGACAGTGGACAGAATTAACTTCGGGAAACGCCTCCCATGGAGCATTTCACAAATCGGTGAAATGGCCATTGAGAATGAAATTCTCAAATTCATCTACCCTGCCGTAGACCCAACCTGCATAGCAAATGGAAAATTTGCAGGTATGCAAAAACGCCTTGAGTGTCATGCCCATTTCCTTTTACTTAAGTTGATTTCCCTTTTTGCCAATGTCTCATTGCGAAGTGTCGTTTCTCTTCTTCATTTTTTTTATAAAAAAAAATGTTTCTTCTCTTTGATGGAATTTATTCCGTCCAAATGATTCATCGCCATTTAAGCGGAAACCTTGTTGTTGGCACGGAGCTCACGACCGACCTTGGAGCGGGCCAGGATGTCCTCACGGTCCTTGTCAAGCTTGAGCTTGGTGATGACGACGTTGGAGGGGTGGATTCCCAGGGGGGAGGACTGGCCGGAGGCCTTGTCGCGGGTGACGCGCTCGATGTGGATGACATATTTGAGACGGTAGACGGAGGTGACCTTGCCCTCGCGGCCCTTGGTGGAGCCTCGGACAATCATGACCTCGTCGTCCTTGCGGATGGGAATGCTGCGGACCTGAATGAAGGGTGGTGGTCAGCGGGACAATTGTGAAAAACTCGGCATGAGGGGAAGAAAACGTACATTGTACTTCTCGCGCAACTCCTTGCTGAGGGGAGCGCTCATGATGACGCGGCGCTGGCTGGAGGGAGCCTTGAAGTGAGCGGCGCGGCTCTTGCGGCGAGAAGCCGAAACATCTGGATTCGCCCGTTAGAATCTGTCCGTCGATCGGTTCCGCGTATCTTTTGGTTTGGGGGGGGGGGAGTTTATTTTTTTTTTCGGATGGGCGAAGGATGCACGTACTTTTGCTGACCTTGACCATTGCGAAGATACGTTGGGCGACTAGGAGCAACGAAGAAATTCGGCGTTGGGTCGATGAAAAGGCGGACACAGGAAGGGAAGAGACAAGGACTCGCGAGTTTTGAACAGTCGTTGGGTTGTGGGTTGAAAATTAGGCGAGGGGTGTGGAGTCCACGTGACGCATTTTTACCCTACTTGGGAAATGAGGGCGGGTTTGGATGGGCTATGGGGTTTCGACCACATTTTGTATGTATTATATAACAGCATGCGACACCCTCGGGGCGGCCAGAAGTGCTGGAATCTTACCTTGCCTGTGTATCAAGGGCACTTCTTTGGTCCTTTGTCGCTCGATTCGAGCCCAAGCTTCGTGAGTGTAAGATATATCCGCCTTAACCTTATCAATTACCATAATATAGGCATTAGGATCAACGGTATTGGCGATCCAAGTACCAATGGTCCTTTCTCTTGCCCGCTCTAATCTGGCCTCAGGTCGGCCGTAGGTTCCCTGATTGGCAAGTAAGCACTATCACAGAACCAGCTTTCAAGGGTTTCTAAGGGTATTTTCCACTTTAATTATTATAGAGGGCTAATACTATAAAGGTACGCTACTGCTTGCGTGCTTTCTGGCTATAGGTTTAGTGGCAGCGCCGCGCCCGTAAGCATCATATTTGACCGTGATGTGATCGCCTGATGTGCTCTCTTAACGTGCCTATTTAGCTTGTAAGTGTTTAGTGGCTTGAGCGTTAGTTCTATGCCTTATAGTAAGCGTGTCTACGGTTGAAAGATTATATCTCAAGGTTAACCGATTATAGCACCTTCATTGTCCTGTCTGATCTTGGCGATTGACAACCCAAATTGTATTGCAACCCATCGTTCGAAGTGAATTAATATGCGCCGCATACGTCACCGGGCAACATATTAGAAGGAGCTAAAGAGGATGGTAACGGTGTTGAGTTGATTGGCATGGTTAGTCAAGTGAGTAATGATATAATGCAATATGGAGTGCTGAGTCACTCCTGCATGCTTCGTTTGTAAAGCAAAGCACACTTTTTATTTTTCTACACAAGTACATGCCATGCAACCCAATTTTGCATTTCTTTTCCGCTCTCACTTTTGTCCACAAAGATCGTTGAGAGTCCAGTACATACAGGCGTGCTCTATCTTCTCTGTGGTGGTCACAGACTCTACAGCATGCCAGGGGTCTTGAACCTGCCGTTGTTATCGTATCGCGCCTCTGGTGATTTTGTGTAAGCACTCGTGCTAGTATGTATATGTGTTGTCGTTGCCGAGAACTTGTGTGGAGGGGCCATGAAACTTACTGAAAAAGGTGTAGTTGAGCGTTACTGTCTCCACACCCTTCATATTCAAATCGTTCAGCAGGTCCGGGTCGAGGTAGAAGAAGACCGGCATGTCCACCTCCTCACCAGCATTCAGCCTCTGCTCTTCGAAGCAGAAACACTGGATCTTGCTGAAATACGGTGCGCATTGTCCCGGCGTAACGCTATACGTAGCCACGCCAATGATGTCCTTGTCACCTCGGTTCGTGGCCTTGTAGAACGCCAGGGCCGTCTCGCCGGGCAGAACTCGGACTTCGCGTTGTTGTGGAGTGAATTTCCAGGGGAGCTCGTCGGATACAGAAGCATTAAAGGTAACTTTTATTCGGTTGGCGGACGTGACGGGTACGAGACGACTGGAGAGATCGCTGCCATCAGAGGTGCCTCCATGGGCGCGGACAGGTTGGCCACCCCAGCCCGTGGTTTGGCAGATCTGCGGAACCAATTAGTGAGAGACTTTGTCGCAAAAGATGCAGCGTTGGCCTTCGTCGAAACATACCATCTTGTACAGCGGCACGGATCCATACGACACGGCGACGGTTCCCAAGATGACGCTGAGGGTGTAATAACTAGAACATGTACTTGTGAGCACACGCGCGGTTGCATAAAGCACAATGGAAAGAGTTTGAAATGGCGCACGCGACGGTCTTGTTCTTCTTATTGTAGTGGGCCCGGATTTGCTCCATAGACGGCGGTTGCTGCTGGTGCTGTGCTCGTCGTGGCATCGATGTCGACGCATTTCGGCGAAAGGCATTCAGGCGCTGGGCCTCCGACGGCGGCGGCGGCCGAGCTGCTCGACAGAATAGACAGGACCATGGGGATGAGGCTGCGCGCGCTGAGCTGCGTGCGTACCTTGATGCGGAATTCATTGTATTTGAAGAGAAGCTGAGGTGGGATTGGTGGGAGATATTATATTCCCAACGTTGGGGGCCCGAAGTCTGTGAGTCTGTGGCATGATGGACTTGGGGTGGGCCCACTTTCCGTCTCGGGGCAATTTCTTGGCATTGACTAATACTTCTAATAGAGTAATCGACTCGTGTAACCTTGCGGCGGCGACGGCGAGCAAAACAGCGACGACAGTAGAACTGGGCCGGGGATATGGTGATGAGCAGACATGATTTCGCACCTGCGAGGTCATGGTCTGTTTCAGTGCTCCGAACTGGCGGCGGCTTGAATCACAAAACCTTCATTTTCACTCAACTTACACCTCGGACACTGCGTGTACAATACAAGTCATATTTGACAATTATACTAACTACAGTTTGCATGCCTGCGCCACTCGAGCTGAAGCCCCAAGACAAATACTGTGCATCTGATACATTCGGCCATGGAATTGAAAGTAAAAGGTGCAAAACAGAGCCCTATGATGAGACTCAGGGAAGAAATCATTTCATCAAAATTTGCGCCAGTTCCAAGACTTATCTCATCTTACCCTCCCAATGATGCTGACATGTACAATCGACGAAAACTCCGTAATTCACACCTGTTAATCCTGCAATCGCCTGGATTTGAGATCGTTGAGTACAGGCTTCGCCGACGGTCTTGTGTTATGGCCAGAAAGGCGTTCCAGGATCTGAATGACGAAAACCTGGATGAGGAGAATGATTAACCGTGTCAAGTGGTCCAGCAGACCCAATCTTGGCTTCTTGCCACGGCTATATGTCGAGTCTTTGAACTCGAACGGAAGCTTGGCGCCCAAGTGCTCCTGAGCGACGTGCAATCCGCTGCTGAAACCATCTTCATGAAATCCGTACTTGGTCCAGGCTCCGGCAAAGCTGATACCGCGCTTGTTTTGAATGTGGCGTAGAAACTGTTGAGCACGAATAGCCGCTGGTGTGTACAAAGGATGCGAGTAGAAAAACCTTGCTTTGGTCAATGCAGCTTTGGGTCGATGTAGGGGGTTCAGAGTTACAAGGACGTCGCCAAATGGATCCCGTGGAATGTGCTGAAGAATGTTCATGTTGTACGTGAGGGACACTTGGTCGATGTTTGCCTTGGACGGGGAGGATAAAGTGAGGTAGTTCCAGCTGGACCAAGCCTTGCGATTCTGTGGCATGAGAGTGAGGTCTGAGTGCAGTACAGCCTCATTTTGCGAGGTTTGGAAACAGGACAGAATGTCGCGTTCCTGTTTGGTTGCGGAAGCTCCGAGTATGGACAATGCCTGATCACCGTGGGTGGCCAGAATCACATGGTCGAAAGTATCCGTCTTTCCATTCTCGAATTGCAATACGACACGACCATCCTCGTCGTTTGACAGACTCCTCACGGGAGTCTTCAAAAACAGGTGGTTAGGCGGAAATCCCTTCATCACGGCATCAATATAGGACTGTGATCCATCCTTCAAGGTCAGCCAGTCGGGTCGAGCGGCAACCGTGGACAAGAGGTGATGATTCCACCTAACGAGTATTGTTAGTCAAAAGGAGGGAACTTCTGTATCCATTATTGACCGCGGGACTCACAAAAACCGGACCAGCGTCAAGACCGGAAACTCGAGACTGCATTTGTCGGGGCTTGTGCTCCATACGGCCGCCGTCATGGGTACCAAGTAGTCATCGCGGAAAGCATCAGAGTAGCCTTCGCGCGCGAGGTACTCGCCAATTGTCTCTGTCCTGCCAATAGACTGCGAAAGACTGTCGGTTTCCTTGACTGGTTGCTCTTCCTCTTGTTTCGTGAGAAGGTCGAGGGCAAACTGGTTAAATCGAAGGATATCAAAAATCATCCTCCACATTCGCAGCGACAGGATATTTCTCTTCTGGCAGAATATCGAGGCCAAATTTGTGCCGGCCCACTCGAACAAACCTTGGTCTCTGGAGACACCAAAGGTCATTTCTGTTCGTTCGGCTACTACGTTGATCTTGTTGAGGAAATTGAGGAAGTTTGCTGCATTCAACGGTGGTGAGCAGTGAACCAGCTGTAACGCTGCGAGATTGCGAGATTGCAAGATCTTACGATAAGTTGCTGTGTTAAGGACAATGAAGCCAGTATCGACGGCGGTCGAATACTTGCCTACTTTCCATTGCACAGTGTTGGTGTGGCCACCGAGCCGGTCTGCAGCTTCGTAAAGGTACACATCGTGGTAGGTCCTGTTCAACGCCCATAGAGCAGCTATGCCGGCACAGCCACTGCCAACAATGGCCACCTTTTTCCTGTTCGGGAGATTAACCTGGCGACTCATTGAAGCTGGTCTATCTCAATGGGGCGCTAAAGACAAGGTTTGGATAAAACGATTGAATTCCAAAGCTGCATACGGAGTATTTGCCGGCAAAAGGCAAAATGATGATGAGGGGCGGGGGCATTCACATGCTCCGCTCATCCATTCTGCTCGCTCAGCCAACCAGCAACAAGTCGCAAAGACTAATGAGAAGAACAAGGAAAATTGGCTCAGGGCTCAGCTGAATGCCCCTTGCAATAAATGAGGTTTGGCTGGCTGGCTGGCTGGGCAAGCAATGCAAGGCAGGAGGCGGATGGGGGAAACATGTGGCGCCGTTGTTGCAGCATGGCAAGACAGCAGCACGCCTAGCCTGACTCGATAGATGGATGACGTGGGGGAATGAGATGCATGATGCTAGCAAGAGAAGAGACGGAACTTACGTGTGTTGCGGCCTCGACATGGTCACCGAAATCAACCGCGTTGCACACGAATTGGCAAGATTGCTCGCTCGACAGAATCGCAATGGGTGGGTGCTTGGTCAAGAAAGAAAGAAAGAAACACAGACCAACGAATTGACGGAATGGGAAGTCGAGATGCTGTCCGCATGACCTTTTTCGCAGCCTTGTCGCGCTTACATATTAGAACAAACAGCGTCGAGCTTCAGCCTCGGATAAGCTAAGGCTGCTAGGCTGCTAGGCTGGGAGCCCGGACATGGCATCCTACACTGGCAATGACGTTGGAGTGAGTCTTGACGCTCAACCATTTTATCATTTATTTGATCGTCCGGTCAGCCTTCAGGGCATTGGAGATTATTCATGATGGGCTTGCCAGTAAATTGGCCCGCCTGCCGGACTACTACGACAGGATCTACATATATATGTATGTACATAGGCTGCCTGGCCGCAGCCTCCATGTTCCCCCCTCTGGTCCCACATCAAAACTTGCGACTTGCGTTCCCCCAACCCGTCGCCTCCTCATCGACAAGACTGGGTTTCAACAAAACTTTGACATTCTGACACGGCGCGACCGCAGCCGGTGTTGACTCCGTGTTTCTGCGACCTGTCCAACAGATGGATGTAAATCAATCGTGGCACTGCATCCTGAATCAAGGATAGGAGGTGCCACCGCATTAATAAAACATTCGCCTCCACACACCAAGTTCCGACAGCAAAAAAATTTCTTACAACCTCTGCGTGGGCATGTCGAGCACTCAACGGGATCGGTCAACGTAAGTACGAGTCGCCAATTCTTAAAAGCGCCGCACAGGGAATTTCGAAGAAATTGCCCTGAATCCATCTGCACGACGCTCAGCCTATTTTCTTCATCCCCGGGGTGATTCAACTTTCTATAAAGAGGAAAAGAAGAGGAATTTGACCTTGCGGGACGGCGAAGCGCAGTTATGTATGGGGGGTGTGGTTGGGACGCACAGACCAGCTGGCCTGGGGTCAGAGATCTCTTCACGTGAACGCTGCTGTGGCTGGTGCCCCCCACCCAAGCAGCTGCCTGTGACATCGCCAGGTGAATCGTGCTCGCGGACGACGATGAATGCGGCCAACGACATCTACGTGCCATCAACTTCGCTCGTCATCGTACATTCACCCAAGACTTATCCCTGAGTAGCGTCTTCTCGTTCCACTCGTCTCGAGCTTTGCTGCCATCTCGTCCACTTGCACCATACCTTCTAGTCAACTACAATCCCTCAACATGTCAAATCTTCTCGATGCCGAAGCTGGTTCCGAGCTATTCAGCTCATACGAGGCCGAGCTCAAGCTCGTACAAGCCGATCTTCTCCAGAAGCTGGACCAGATCCCTGAGTTGACGGGGGAATCCCGTAAAAGTGCCGTCGCACAGGCCGAGAGAGCCCTAGAGGAAGCAGATGATGAGCTGGTGTGTCTTCCCTGGCGACACTACGGATCAGCCCGAGCTAATAAATTGTTTCCTCCGTAGTTGGACTCTATGCGCCTGGAGAAGCAGAATATCCCGACTTCGTCACGCACAAAAGTGAACCAGCGATTCCGCAACTATGAGGCCGACGTCGACGCCCAGCGTCGAAAACTGGCTAGTCTTGCCTCCGACCGCGCAGCCCTTTTCGGGGCCAGATATACCGATGAGCCAGCTGGATCATCCGATGTCCACCTTGAGCAACGGCAGCAATTGCTTTCTGGCACCGATCGTCTCGATAGAAGCACACAGCGATTAAAAGCAAGCCAGGCTCTGGCACACGAAACCGAGGCGATTGGAGCAAGCACTCTGGCCGATCTAGAGATCCAGCGCAACAGAATTCAACACACTCAAGATACCTTGTTGAATAGCGAAGGTTACGTCGACAGAAGCGTCAAGACATTGAGGGGCATGGCTCGCAGGTAAGGAGCCAATTCCGTCGCTGAATATGAGATATGATCCTGGGCCACGGCGTGCTAACTACTCTCGTTTCAGGATGGCTACGAATCGAGTAATCACCATCTCTATCATCACGGTCTTGGTTCTTTTGATCATTGCAGTCATCTTCAGCAAGTTCAGTTGACGACGCGTATAAGTATTTCGGAGTTCTGGTCTTGCATCTGGCGAAGTTTGATCCGGCTATTTTCCCCTTCCCTTTTCGTGTGTAGAAACAGACAGCCCTGTTATCCATAATACAACAACAGTCACGCTCAAGTGCAGCAACTACCCTCTTGAAATGCCATGTCATCATGTATATTTCTTGTGTAAACTGTAAAGCAAGGGCCAGGTAACAGGTCCTGATTAATCAAAATTTGGTACATGATCACGGATCATGTGCCTTACGATAATCCAAGAACATAGTTTTACTCGAGCAGTGGATCACTGCTGGTCTTGGTGTCTGCCAGTCGAATGAACGAGCCACGTTCGCGACTTTACACGAATAACGACGTTATGTCCCGCTGGGTAGGATTCGTCTCTTTGTCGTACTAGACCAGACATGCACATAATTAATAGTAAGACATAAGCATATGGAGAACACGATAGCAAGCGGATGCGAGTCCCCAGATTCACTTATTCATAGTACGGCGAATGATGTAAAAGTTCGAAAAGGTACACGCTGTGAACTCGGTGAACTCGAAGAGGTACAGGGGGGTGGGTGGTGGCCAGGACGACGAAGCTTCGGTTGTCCTCAGGAGCTTGCTTTTCCAGCCTCCCCGCCCCACCACAACCGAGAAAACCCCGTTGCAAAGCCGGTACGGAGGAGCTCCAGCCTCTTCAGAGACATATTGACCACACGCAAATCTTTCTCTGCGCTCCGTAATCCGTACAAACTCTGATCTTCTCCTCATCCCCCAACCTCCCCTCCCTGCGCCACCTCGTCGCACGCCTATCTCGCTGGGCGTCGGCTTTCTTCCTCTTCTTGCTCCCATTTCTTGGTACTGCTTGCCATCATCTTCTTTGTCAACCAGGTTTGCTGCGTGCTCAACGTGGCCTTTCTGCAGCCATGTCTGAATTTCTTGGGTATGTCAAAAACACTCGCTCCCACACCCTCCGATCCATCTGGTCTAACCATGCTCCAACAGCTCTCGCATCTCTCTCATCTCCAAGAGCGATATTCGGTATGCGCCTTAGCCACATGATGGCTCAATCGCGTCGGCTAATTCGCACAATTCAGCTACGTTGGAACTCTTCATGAAATCAATTCGGACGAGTCAACGGTATCCTTGGAAAATGTCCGTCCTTTCGGTACAGAGGGACGAAGGGGCAGAATAGAAGAAGAGATATCACCCTCCGACCAGGTCTACGAGTATATTGTGTTCCGTGGAAGCGACGTGAAGGATCTGCGAATCGAAGAGCACCCCGGCATTAAGGAGACGAAAGCCCCCGCCATGCCCGATGATCCTGCCATCGTTGGAGTAAGTCTTGTATTTTTTATTCACCGTTTGATTATTGTTCTCTCCTATTCCATAATGATGAACTATTGCGGATGTAAATCTATTGTCACGGCGGAAAGCGCAAAAATAATGTCGAGATTTCCGTTGCCTTCCTTCTGATCGTGGAATAACTGTTTAAATTGTTTGGCGAGCATTCAATCTTCAGCATGAAGCACGAGTAAACTGACAATTGTCATCAAGGCTCGAACCCGAGGTGCACCTCCGCAGACACGGAATCAGAACGGACCTCAAGGCCCAGCTGGATTTCAACCTCCCTACCCCCCTCAAAACAACTTTTATGGCGGACCACCACCTCCCGGCCCTTGGGGTCGTGGCGGCGGCCCTGGCCCAATGCCTGGCCCAGGTTTTGCAGGAGTTCCCTATCCTCCTCCACCAGGTTGGTTTCCTCCCGGTCAAGGATTCCCTCCCGGTCCCGGAGCCCCTGGGCAATGGAGCAACCCTCAGTTTCCTCCCGGCCCTGGGGGACCTGCTGGACCTCAACGTGGAGGTCCTAGTGGCGCTGGCCCTGATACGAAGGCAGCTTCGGGCGCAGAGCAAGCCAAGTCACCCGCATCCGTGCCGACAGAGCCCAAATCTCTTGCTCAAGGTGCACGTCAAACTCGCAATGCGCCTAACCCACCTGTTGAATCTAAGCCGTCAGCAGAGGAAGTCAAGGCTGTTGCTTCCAATTTGAACAACGGCTCCAGCCCTGCGGCTACCAAGAACAACAGGAACAATCGCCCTGCCCCAGCTCTACCCCTTGCGGGATCAGTTTCCAAACCCTTCCAACTCCCTAATGCTGGCAAAGCAGCTCCCGCGGGCCCAAAGACTCCGTCGGCTGCCCCGCCTGCTAGCGTCGAGGATGCTACCAGTGCTGCCAGAGCTGCCGTTGCTGTTGCGATGGCACAACTAGGCAACAGTGGAAGCACTGCCATGGACAATTTGACAAGTAAGGTCAATGAGATGCGAGTCAACGCGAACAGGGGAACGTCGAGCGGCCGCGGGCGCGGCCGTGGCGGACGCCCGGGCGGCGCAGCCAAGGTTGAAGTTCCGGACTCCGACTTTGACTTTGCACAGTCTAATGCAAAGTTCAACAAGAACGACATTGCCAAGGAGGCTATTGCCGGTGGTGACACCATTGAGTCTCCAGGCGAGCCTGTTCACAAGGAGCCGGATGCCGAAACGACTGGCAGCAATCTTTATAATAAGTCAAGGTCCTTCTTCGACAACATCTCCAGTGAGTCCAAAGACAGGGCTGAAAACAATGGCCAGAAGCCTGGAGGTCGTGAATGGAGAGGGGAGGAACAGCGTAGGAATATGGAGACCTTTGGGCAGGGCAGCGTCGACGGTGGATATCGCAACTACCGCGGTCGAGGCCGAGGCCGTGGCCGCGGCAGAGCAGGATTCAACCGGGGTGGACGAGGAGGCAGTCGTCACCCATACCAAGCTACCGCCGCCGACCAGTAGATTTGAGAACAAGTCTAGCACTCATGCATCGATGCATCACCGGTGTTACACGGCTCTTCACAGGCTGTTTGTCTTTTATCAGCGACACAAAAAAAAGTATGAACTTCGACCGAAAGAGGACATGTCATTACTTGATTGACGACATGGCATGGAACAAGGAGCTTTTGTCTTCGGTCCCATGCCATTGTCTTATTCTCTTATTCTCTTGTTATCTTTGACCTTTGATTATGTAACAACAACATATTTGGGATCTTTGGCGCTCTGTGGTTCAAGCGACAAGTTGCAGGGTTGATCGATATTGCCTTCTTCAATATGGCTAGAGGGGAAATGGCAAGCAACGGGTTTTTCTTTCGACTATCGAGTTCAAACAAGGACCGGAGTTTGGATTTACACAGAGGATACAGGCAGGTTACGGGAAATATGACATATTAGCATGGCCGGAGCGCATGCGAGCTTTGGTTTTGAATCGTCTGTCGCTGAAGCGAATTGACCGTCTGAGCGCTTCCACACGCTGGGAACGAGAAGGGGGGGGGGTGTGTGTAATGAAATGGATGTTATGGAGAAGTTGGGCTCGGTGCTTACCTCACTGAGGGCTGGTTCTCTGCCTGTCACGGAAAAGCTTGAATTACCATCTAGACATTATACCCATCAAGCCCAATTCTCGTTGAATGGATGTTATCTCATGGAAGTGATTGCCCGCCCATTTGAGCACCAGAGCTCTGCCAAACAATTTGCCCCACGTGGGATGAGAGCTGTTGTACGGATCCGTAGTCAGACCGGGTCAACACCCCCGTCGTGACACAAAAACTGCCCCGCGACGCCACGCTGGATGATGACCTTGGACCACTCTTAAAACTTTCGGACACCATGCTTACCTATCCTTTGTCATCTTGGAAAAGCCATCAAACAAAAAGGAGAGAAGACATTGACATATGAGCCCCTCTGGGAGCCCAAAGCCATTTTTTCATTCACAGCACATCACCTCCCAAGACACCATACAGTCATGTCAAGCAGACAGCTGCGCAAGCTGCAGCAACAAAAGGAGCTCGAGAGGGCTCAACAAGCCGACCAACATGAGTCAGACGAGAACGAAGATGCTGAAGAGCCTGTACAGTCAGCCGGAAGGCCTCGACCAAACTTTTTTGCAGCTCTAGGAGGCAGCGCCGACGACGAAGGCGAGGAGGACGATGACGAAGATGCCGGGGCGCCGCTGACTGGATCCGGGGAGCCACCGATCGATGAGCCCACCTCAAGCACCAAAAAGAGCAAGAAGAAGAAGAAGAAGAAGAATAAAAAGGCAAAATCTGGCAACGCCGAGTCGGAAGACGAGGACGAGATTGACAAGGCGATCAAGCAACTCAAACTACGGACGAACTCTACCACCGGAGGCCAATTCCCTGGCCAAGATGGCCAGCATGATCCTTTAGGCCCACGGAAGCGAATGAACGAGCTTCTATCGATCAACACCTACCATCTCCGGGCCATAAACGAGATGCGGAACCTGTTCGGCCGAGAAGTCATAGAGTCGGCCAATGTGGAGGAGCAACAGGAGCAAGGAAACAGGCGCCGCCAAAGAATGCCGCAACAGGTCGATCTGGAAACGTTTCTTCGAGAACCCCCGCACGCCAAGAAGCTGCCTCAAGTTTCACTTCGGCGCAACGTTTTCATTCAGGGGAGAGAGCATTGGCCGCGCCAATCGGCCGGTGGCTTGACCATGTCGGAGATTGGAAAGTCTTCGGATGGTTTGTCGACAGAGTATGCATATGTGCATGACAAGGATTACGATTCGATGCAGGCCTTCTTCTTTGCCTGTGTGCAAATTGGAGATCCGATGCGCATTGTACATTTGTTGAAGCGTGTCCGTAAGTGTTTTAATCTTTGGTTCCATGCGCTGCCTCTGCTGTAGTCCAATGGCTCTGGCAACTCTGGCGAAGGTACGGTACAAGAAATTGACTTGAATGTTGGTAAACCATAGCATATCATGTCTCGACACTGCTGCAGGTGAGCAGCGTCGCAAAGCAGGACCAGAACATGGCTCTTGCAGCGGAACTATGCGAACGAGCGCTCTTCACCTTTGGAAGGGTAACAACGTCTGCATTTCGGCAGGACATTGAACGTGGCCGCGCTCGGCTCGACTTTCGACGACCAGAGAACCGCCAGTTCTGGCTCGCGGGCTACCACTACCTACGAAGCCTGATCCGGAAGGGAACTTATCGGACGGCGCTTGAATGGGCCAAGCTCTTGTACGCGCTTGACACCAGCGACCCTTATGCAATGAGACACTACCTTCACCTGTTGGCTCTGCGAGCACACGAATCCACGTGGTTGATGGACTTCATCGAGCAGATGGACCAGCTCGGCGGCGGCCACCCAGGTGACATTTACTTGAGACAGAGCCTGGTCTTGGCCAAGCTGCAGGCCAACGACGCGGAGGGCGCCCGAGAGCTCCTGAAGACGGGCGTGCAGACGGTTCCCTGGCTGTACTGCGCCCTGTTCCAAGAGTTGAACCTCGACGCTCCGCCCTCAATCTGGGGAACCCACCCAGCCACGGACACGAGATCCTTCTGGGTCAAGCTGTACGTGCACCAAACCAAGGATCTCTGGAACACGGCACAAGCCACGACACTGCTGCAGCAAGTGACGCGGAGCCAAGAGAGAAAAGTTGACCCGTCGTGCCTCCCAGCCGACGACGATGGCGCCGTTGATCTTGGATCCGCTCGACTGGCGTACCTGGAAGGCCAAACATCCCTGCTTGCCGTCGCGCCACGACATATCCTCGACAGCCAGCCCAACTATGAGTTCGATCCGCTGCCGCCGCCCGAGCACGACAACATCTTCACCGGCGAGGGCACCCATCTGCCATGGCGGGAGAGGCGGCAGCAGCAGTCGCAGAGTCGGACGGACGAACTGATGGCCCGCATGCAGAACCTGCCGGCAGGCGGGGCGCAGGCGGGACAAGCGGGACTGGTAGGATTCTTCATGAATAACTTTGGCGGCGGCGGAGGAGGAGGAGGAGGAGGAGGTGACGACCAAGACGACGACGAGGAAGACGAGGAAGACGAGGAGACAAGGGCTTTGAGAGCAGCGGATGACGAAGAGCTGCAGCGGGACATTGAGGCTCATATGAATTGGGGGAACGAGCCCGGTGTCCTGGGCACGCTGATGCAGATGCTCGGTGTGGGGAGGGGGACAAATGACGACGAGGAAGATGACGACGAGGGAGAAGACGACGTGCCGCCCGGGGCATGGCCAGAGGAACAATGATGGAAGAAAGGTACCATGTGTGTTGGAACAACGGACATGAAGAAGACGAATTGTAGGACACGGATTCTGCTCATAATCTGTCACTGCGGTCGCCATTACTCGTTTGTTAATTGTTGTACTGGCTGGGTATCGCCAGCAATTTGTCATGTTTCTCATAACTTTGGATGCATTGGACGAAGAAAGCCCGCTACGAAAGCAACCACGCAGTATTATGCCATGTATCTCGACCTCGTTCAAGAAGCCCCCCTGCGGATAATAATCCGTCGTACAATACGGATTACATGCCGCCCCACTCTTCACCGATATTATAAAGTCGGCGGCATGTGCATTACGGAGTCACAGACTCACAGACTCACAGTCCACCAGTTTTCACAACCACAGGAGACGGACGCATCGCAGCCACGACGAGAATGAGAACAGAAGGCGAACAAGGAGACAAAAAAGATCAACATGCAAGCCACGCAGTTGTCGCGAAGCAGCGTCGCACTCGATAACGTCGCGAAAAGCTAATTGGCGGTGGGGAGAAATAGAGCGACGTTGGCCGGCACGCGATGCAACACTGTACGGCACAGCGCCGTGGGAAAAAGAAATAAAAAATATGTACACGATCCGTAGGTCTTCTGGAACTACTTTATCGTGGCTGCGTGTGAGATTGCAGATTGGACGGGAGTTCATCACAATCACGGTCTTGCGCTGATCGGCCGCCGGACGGCTCATTGAATTTGTGTTTGGTGGATTCCAGCACGGATTGCGCCGAGTACGTCCGTAATGTACACACAACAACAACAACAAGGAAGCTGCGAGCGAGAAAGCCGGGATACATATGTAAGTTTCTGGTGATGCTACTCCGTAGGGAACTCGGGCCATAACACGGCGGCAGGGGCGAGGGTCGGGCCCAAGGGTCGAATTCGGACACGAGAACCCGACGAAACGAGGGGCGACCCACGAGTGGCCGTCAGGGATCATGAATGGGGTCCGAATCTAAAAGATTTCTTCTTCCCTTCTCCTCTTCTTGTCATTGGCTTAGCCTGGGTTTGACAGCGGTGCTGGGCTGGGATGGGATCCCAGCCTGGAACGGACTATAGTCTGTCAGACATTATAGAAATAACGGAGCAGGTTGCACGCCACGAGGGTTTTTGGGAAACAAAGACTACGTTACAGCGTGGCATTTGCCGTCTTTTGTGCTCCGTGTACTCCGTGATCCGTGTGATATCACGAAGAAGGGGTTCGATCGCCGCGCTGGGTGTAAGCCAAACTGGACCTCGCACGACCTTTCCCCTTTCCCCTTCTCCAATTCAGGTCAATGGAGGAGCTGGACATGGGAAATCCGAGGATGAAACCTAACAATCATCAAGCATACCGTGCTTGTAATCTCGTTTGCGGACCAGTTTTTAGGAAGGAGGAGGGGAAAAAAGGCGTGGAAAAAAAAAAGTGGATTTCTCAGTTGAACGCGTACACATCTTCGTCTGAGGCGCGGGGCTGCGTCGTGGATGAAGTGCCGAATTTGTGTTGAGCTCCGGGGTGCGTTGGACTCGTTCAATGTACGGAGTACGGATTACATGTATGTAATCCGTACTCCGTAGGTAATACGGTGGAATCCGTAGTCGACGAATTTTATTAGCAGGTTTGAGTATTCTGTCCCCCAACTTGCAACCTTTTTGACAGGCTTGCATCATCATCCATTGGCATCTGATGTGCATCAACCGTTATCATGCACACGTGAAAACGGTCGGGTCAGGGCAGTGTTAGTCATAATATGAGAACAAAGTTTTAAAGCGGCATGAGGGATCGGCATGCGTGCGGACAGGCTCACATCGACGGACGGCTGGTTGGTTGGAAAGCAACTCATGCCATGCACGAAACGGCCATGGAAGACGAGAGACGTCTGGTTCGAATGGCCATGGTCATGATACATATGTGTGCTCATGTGCGCGTATGCGCGCGTGCCTGTTGATTCTTGCGTATCTGTCTTCTCGAACCAACATGCGTTATCGAGAGGTGCTTCCAACGTGGACTCGCTGGTAATAATTGATTAATAATAGTGCGTGTTTGATAATTACGGCCGAGTCGAACCTTTTGCAAACGCGAAGTGGGCTGGGCATTCTCAAACGTGCAAACGTGAGTTGGTGTTGACTTTGCGTGGAAGGCGGACGGTTATTACGGTTTGTTGGAGCCTTGGAGGAGAATTAACGAATTTAGGCCAACACATGTCCGCAGTGGGGGTCATTGGCATGGGATGACAAGGGCAAGGGCTTCTCTCCGCGCAGGCAGGGCAGTTTGACGGGGATTGCCCCTTCCAGCCACAGACAGAAACAGAAACATACATACATACGGAGTAATCCGTACATATATACATATTACAGAAGACGCCTGCTTTCGTGGCCAAGATGAGTGTGGCTGCTCCTGGGTATCATCAGCGACGTGCCATCAGCGACGTGCCATCAGCGACGTGCCAACCCAAACATGTCGTGTACATACGTCCGTACATGTTTTCTTCTTCGTATCAAGTACACACGGGTGGCACCCATGACCCAATGGGATGGGGGCCAGCGCTTTTATGTCGGCTCCAAGTTGGGACAAGGGCAGAGACAGATGCAGCACACACCCGGCAGAGCTGCATCATACATGTGTATGCACATACGCACGCATACGGGCTTGGTGGAGGAAAAAGGCTTGTTTGCTGATCAGTCATGTTGATCCGCGGCGTGCATGGCGCTGGTGCATTGTCACTGATCACCGCCCTTTGGGTGTGATCCACGAGCCGGTGCAAACTTTGCACGAGTGCAAAATGCATCTAACCGGACGCGCTAGCCATTTTTATTAGCTAAGATCCATAGAAATTTATAGAACTTTATCTAAATTATATAAATACTATATCCGCCCCTGTTTATAATATATCTTTTTAACCAGGGCCACGTAAATGCCTATAATAGGCTTAGATTCCCTAATTTTACTAACTTTACCCTTATTTTAGGTATAAACTTTACACTTTATATTATCCCTATATAAAGTTTACACTAGTATAAAAAAGATAGTATAAAATAGCTACCCTATATAACTCCATATATAATTTGTATTATGCAATGTCGGTGCAAAGTCTGCACCGGCTCGTGGATCACACCCTTTGCAGCATTGAAGATGGATGGGCCCCTCCAGTTCCAAGCGTCCAGTTCCAAGCGTCCAGTTCCAAGCGCGCGAAAGAAGACTGCCTCCTTCCTCCTTCCCTAGCATCGAGTTGATGACGCTGAGACGCCATCGACGCCCTCGACGCGTGTGAGGCTGTATGTATGTATGCGGCGGCGGGGTTCGACCCGTCATTCATCCACCAGTACCCAAACAAGGCAGCAAGGGCAAGGGCCATCCATCTGCAATGTTCAACCAGGCCAGGTGGGGGTGTGCGTGTACGAGCTGGGTATGGAGTACTCCGTACCGAGTGCAGTGCATGATAAGGTGCGCGCGTGTCTTCTACATAGGATCGCATTCCCTCCCAGTCCCGGCGGTCGTGCCGGTTTCGCCGGTAGCTAACATGTATTCCGCACACCCAGTCGGTTGCTGCAGCGAAGCGTCTGATCCTTCTTCCACCGTCTGGTCTCACGCAACCGGAAGCAGGGGTGGACCACCGCCTCGGCCGAATCGGCTGGTGTGTGTCACCGACGGGTCAAGCGCACAATGAACAATAAACTTGATTGATTGATTGATTCATCCATCCCCCAGATGCGAGACGACAGACTTGGTGCCGAACAAGCCGCCCGGGGAGAGGACGATGGCTGTCCTTTCATCATGGTAATCACCATCCATCGCCGCCGACGTCTTTGAGCAAGCCGCGAAGTTACCGCAACCCATCCCCACCCGCAGCCCCCGCAGCCCCCGCCCAGGCTAAAGCCAAGGCCTGATCCCCGAGACAGGCAGAATTGGGATTGGTGATTGGGATTGGTGGTCACTGGTGATAAAAAGGTGGATGTTGGGGGCAAAATGCGCATGGAGAAAATCAAGGCCCAGCCCCCCCCTCCCTCGTCCAGCGCCTGAAGTTTTAGCCTACTACGGAGTATGTACGGACATGCGGACGTACGGATTACTTTACGGATTACTTTACGGAGTACATACGGAGTGGTCTATCCTCCGTGCAGAGAGTGATCCCGTAGTCCGTAGAGAATGCCCGAATGGCTTGGTTGTCTCGGGGAGCAATACATGTAATTAGCAAGGCAAGGCAATGGCTAGAAAAAAAACTCAACGCCCCGCCCCGCCCCGTCCCGTGGCGATGATGACCCATTGATGGCCCATTGATGGCCCATTGATGGATCGGGATTCCACCTTGCTCGCTGCTGTGTGCGCGGTTGCTGTGTGTGGTGTTGTGTGTGGTGTTGTGTGTGGTGTTGTGTGTGGTAATAATATGTAGGTTTGTCGTCGAGGCTTGCCCTTGCCCTGGAACCTGGGTTCTGCCCTCGCTTTTTGTCGGCTGCTGCTACGGATTAACTCGTGCCAACGTTGCCTCTGTCACAATCCATCCGTACGTAGCAATAATCCGTACACACGAGCTAATACATGCATGTTGGTTGCTGGCGGGCGTTCCACGAATCTGGGTCCTCACGATCTCTCGGCCGACGGGGCAGCAGGCCCGACAATTCCCAATTCCCAATCTCGAGTTGCTCTTCTGTACATACGTACATTGTATGTATAGGGTACATGTACGGGCGTACTCCGTACATAATCACTTGTCTGTCCCCCCGTCCGTATGTACGTCGCATTGTACATGACGACTCCGTCGGCCGACCCACCCTCTCCTCTTGCTTGCTTGCTTTGCTTTGCTTTGCTTGCTTGCTTTGCTTGTTGGGCCGCCTGTCTTTCACTCTGCTGCCTTTTTACTATTCCGTACAACGACCCAGCCCAGCCCAGTCCACACACTTGTCTACCGACCTATCGACCTCCCGACCTCCCGACCTCCCGACCTACCTACTCACACTCGACCAGACTATCAGACTACTCCGTAAACAGGCATTCGATACTCGATACTCCGTTCCGACCTTCTGAAGACCTTCACCTTGGCCGCCGTCGTGTCGTGTCGTGTCGTGTCGTTCCGTTCCGTTTCGTTCCGTTCCGTTTCGTTCCGTTTCGTTTCGTTTCGTTCCGTTCGACCACTTGCCGGACCCCATCTTTGCAGCAGCGCATCTACTCGAGCATGGCATAGGATCCCACCTGCTGTAGCTCAGAAAAGAAGAGAGCACACGTCGATGCGATAGTCGTCTTCGACACTGCAAGAGCGGCAAAACACCATCGACAAGCAGCGACTGCGATAGCAACGCAGCCGACCGAGGGCGTCACCCCGCCGGGTGTCTCTCCAACTTCCTCACCCGGCAATCCTGAATCCTGACTCATAAAGCCAGCCATCGTCATACCGGTCGAGCGACGCTTTTTGCGCCCGACTCTTTGCGGAAGTGCCTTTCTCTGGGTGACCATGACCAGTGCCTCGACGACTCGTCCCCCGACTTCGACTTGGTCCCATCCATCCTTGAATTGAATGATCATCCAGCTCAGAACCTGCGCCCAGGTCATTGATCAGTCTGTCGTATGCAAGCCAATTTTTTTTTTTTTTTTTTGCGAGAATACGAGGGACATGTCGACCGCCATGCGTGGGTTTCCGCTGCCCGCGGATGCTGCGGCGACCGCGACATCAGCAGCAGCAACCACCAACACCCACAAATCTTCATCGACTGGCTCGGCCTCGAGCTCCCTTGAGAACAATGGGGCGCATATGCGAACACCACCCCATCAGCATGGTGTCCATACCTCTCCTCTTGGAATCCCCCGTCAGCCGCCAGTCCTGACTCAACAGCAGCAACACCACCTGCAACAACAACAGCACCAGCACCAGCAGCAACTACAACAACAACATCATCATCATCTACAGCAACAACAGCAACAGCAACAGCAACAGCAACAGCAACAGCAACAGCAACAGCAACAGCAACAGCAACAGCAGCACCACCACCAAAACTCATTGCAGGTGCAGCAGAGGAGTGTCAAGCGCCCAAGACCAGTCAAGTCTTGCACCGAGTGCCGAAAACGAAAACTGAAATGTGATCGTCTCTTGCCATGCTCCCAATGCCAGAAGTCAAGTCGCATATGCAAATATGCCGCCGATCATGATCCGGCAAATCTTTCAGATGCTTCCGACACGGAACCCGTCGATACGAACAGACCAAGTAAACATAGCTGCCCACCAGGCACGTCCAACTCAAGCAATATACCGAACAGCGACACCGCGGCGACACCGACCAAGAACGGCGGATCGCCAGGCTTGCCTGTCCTGGAGGAGTTGACCTTGCGGCTGGACAGGCTGGAAAGACACATGCAAGGCCGCAGCCCTGCTCCCACCGACACGAGTGGAGGCAGGATATTATACGCGGCCGATGGCACTGTACGAGGGCTGTCCGTCAAGCGGGGTGGCATGATTACGCGCTTCTTTGGCCAGCATAGTCCTCGGGTGATGCTGAACGTGGTATGCAACGCAACCCTGGGCGACACACCAGACATGACGTTTTGAGAAGATCAATCCACTGACCAGCTTCCCCTTTCCTCCCAGTTCCCCGAAGCCCGAGCATTTCTGAATGGGCAGTACCAGAGGAACGCCATTGATGAATTGCTGCGCAGTTTTGGTCTGCTGCACAAGAACCGCCAAGACGAGCTGCATCTGGCGATGAAGCCCATCACCGTGTTTGTCGATTCCATGATGCCAGTGCAAAAGCGCATGACGGATATTCTTCCCAAGAAGGAGATATGCGATCGCCTTGTCACAATGTATTTTGACACATCAGAGACGATTTACAGGATCCTGCACGCCAGGACATTCTATGACGCGTACAACATGTACTGGGACGGAAAACTACAGTCGGAATCTTTTCTTCCCCAATTGCTCTGTGTCTTATCCATAGCCTCTCGATTCGAGACCAAGTCGAGAGGAATGGGACACGAGCGCAGCGACGGCGTTCATATCCCAACAGCGTGCGCCCTGATCCAGAGTTGGTTGGACAGCCTCAAAGGGAAGCAGCTGGTGGACATCAGCACGGTCCAGGTCCAGATCTTGCTGATACATGCGTCGAGAATGATCACGCCTCGACTGCAGGATTCCTGGAACAAGCTGGGCTATGTGCTTAGGCTGGCAATGAGCATGGGTATGCACCGAGACCCTTCAGAGTTTGAGCCCCGGATGCCAGTCTTTTGGGGCGAGATGCGCCGAAGGTTATGGTTTACAATGGCCGACATGGACTTGCACATGTCGATAGCCTGCAACATGCCGTCCCTGCTCCGCGACGGCGACTTCACTTGCAAGCCACCCCGCAACCTCAACGACTCGGAAATCTTCCTCAACATGCACGAACTTCCCCCGACAAGACCGATTGACCAGATGACGGACAATCAGATGCAAGTGTACGCGGCCATCACGCTTGCTGCCCGCATGCGGGTGGCGCCACTCGTCAATCGGATCGACTCTCTCCGCGATTACTCCGAGGTTCTGGATGTGGGAACGAAGCTGGAGAGGTTTCTCGACGACATCAACTATATATACCCACGCCAGGGCTCGTATAGCGCGTCTCAGAAGAGCAAGCAGTGGAGAAGCCGAGTCATTCTGGACATGCACGTGCGGCGGCCGCTCCTGGCCCTCTATCGCCCTCTGGCGCTGGGGGCCGCCGACGTACCCGCGGAAATTTCACGATCGTTCTTGAAGTCCTCGGTGGTGATGTTGAAATATCTCGACGAACTCGACCCATCACTGACACAGTTTCACGAGGTGGCTGAAATGTACCACCAGATTTTGAAGCCTGACATAATCTACTCGTCACTGAGCATCTGCTACTATATCCAAGCTGCCGTGCGGCAGAACTCGGAATCGCTGTTGCTCAGTCATTCGGGAGGGCCGCACATGACGACGGAAACGCCCGATGAACTGTCACTCTACTCTGGCGAAAGCGTGGTGCCGTGGTCACCACTGCGGCTGATCTCCACAGTGCAGGAGAGTCTGGACTTGCTCATCAAATTCATGAGTGGAAGCGACACCAAGGACATTCTATGCCTGGCGACTGTGCTGGAGAGCGTCAAGACTCCGGAACCCAAGATTCAAGACATGACTCGGAATCTGTTTGCCGTCCTGGACGCGTGCCTCCGATCGTCGGGCATGACAAAGGACAAGCTCCGCGCAGTTTCGATGGATCACCAGTATGCGCCGGACGCCTATATGCACGGGGAACCATCCTACGGCTACTCCAATAGCATGGCATCAGGCGGATCTGGGACGAGATTGGCAGGTTGGACCTTGTGGGAGGGCTGGGACTAATAATTCCTTGGGGGGATGAGGAGGTTTTAACGAATTGGGAGCAAAGAATTCAGATGATATGATTCTTCTTGGCAATTTACGAGGGGCGTTTCTTTCTTCTTCCTTTTTCCCGTGCATTTATCACGTCAGTGTATGGCCGGCTGCCTTTGGGCTTGGCCCACTGACTGCAGTTTTTACATGTTGCAGCTTTTTGATATGTTGGTGAAACTATACCCCGACAGCAAAATGGTGGCTGGTGCGCGGTTGGTGGTTTTGATTTACAGGAAATGCGTGGGGGGGGGGTTCAAGAATGGGCATATAATAGACAAGCTTTTTGTGTCCCGTTCATTGGCACGAGCACGAGTGCCTTTTGGAAACGTGATGAGATGAAACGTGATGACTGCTAGATTGGGGGAGGTTCAGCCTGGTCCATGGCTGTCTCGCTCCTCTCCTCCCAAGCAGGATGCTCGATGGCACGCACCGGTCGGGCAGTGAGCGAGCACATAGGTGCGGCGGCATGGGGAAGAGAAGGTGGACGGACGTTCGTTGGGCCGTGTCGGGGTAAAGGAGCGGTTTCTCTCTCTCTCTCTTTTTTTTTTTTTTTTTTTTTTGGTTCTAATTCGAGTTCGGCTCCGTGGTGGAGACGCCCAGCAACGAAACAAAGAAGCGCACGTGCGTGGTTGGCTCTGACTGCCGGGAAAGGGACAGAATTGTTGTCGACCTCGGTACGGCTTTTCTCGAGTCAAACTTCCCGCGGCCCCGCATATCGAACGGCCGCCCCCTCCCTCCCTCCTTCCCCCATGCCAAGGTCCGTCAAATCCGATGACATAAGAACAAGGAGCCCGCGCCCTGCCATTGACATTGTGGGAAATTCTTCCAACGGGTTTCTTCTCATGCCGTTTGTCGTGTTGTGATTCGACTTGACTTCTCCTTCCTTCACCCTCGGCACAAACCAACACACATCCGCCAACATGCCTGCTGCCAACAAGCAAAAGTCACCCGTCTACGTCCTGGGCGTGGGCATGACCAAGTTCATCAAGCCGCGCGGCCTGGTCGACTACACGGAGCTCGGGTTCGAGGCCGGCGTCAAGGCGCTGCTCGACGCGCAGATCAACTACGACGACGTCGAGCAGGGCATCGCGTGCTACTGCTACGGCGACAGCACCTGCGGCCAGCGCGTCTTCTACCAGTTCGGCATGACCAAGATCCCCCTCTACAACGTCAACAACAACTGCTCCACGGGCAGCACGGGGCTGGCCATGGGCCGCACCTTTGTCGCGAGCGGCGCCGCCGACTGCGTCATGGTGGTGGGCTTCGAGAAGATGATGGCCGGCAGCCTGCAGAGCTTCTGGAACGACCGCGAGAACCCCCTGGGCACCACGGTCAACATGATGGCCGAGACGAGGGGCTTCGCGCCGGCCCCCGGCGCGGCCCAGATGTTCGGCAACGCCGGCCGCGAGTACAAGGAGAGGTACGGCGCCGAGGACGCCGACTTTGCCGAGATTGCGCGCGTCAACCACGCCCACTCGCCCAACAACCCCTACTCGCAGTTCCAGCAGGTCTACTCGCTCGAGCAGATCATGGGGGCGCCCAAGGTCTTCGAGCCCCTGACCAAGCTGCAGTGCTGCCCTACCTCGGACGGCGCCGCCGCCGCCATCCTCGTCTCCCAGGCCTTCCTGGACGCCCGGCCTCACCTCCGCGAGCAGGCCGTCGAGATGGCGGGCCAGTGCCTCGCCACCGACGCGCCCAGCCTCTTCTCCCGCAGCTCCATCGACCTGGTGGGCTACGAGATGACGCGGCACGCCGTCGGGGCGGCCATGCGCGAGGCCGCCATCACCCCCGACGACGTCAAGGTCGTCGAGCTGCACGACTGCTTCAGCGCCAACGAAATGGTCGCCCTCGACGCCCTCGGCCTCTGCGACAAGGGCAAGGCCCACGAGCTCGTCCGCCGCGGCGACATCACCTACGGCGGCAAGTACCTCGTCAACCCGTCCGGCGGCCTCATCTCCAAGGGCCACCCCCTCGGCGCCACGGGCATCGCCCAGTGCGCCGAGCTCGTCTGGCACCTCAGGGGATGGGCTAACAACCGCGAGGCCCCGGACACGAGGTACTGCCTGCAGCACAACCTCGGTCTCGGCGGCGCCGTCGTCGTCACCGTCTACAAGCGCGCCGACGGCAAGGTCGCTCCCAAGATGGACGACGCCGCCGTCGGCAGGAAGAACCGCCTCGGATACAACCCCGCCACCGAGGCCAAGGGCTTCACCAAGGAGCAGGCCACGTCTGTGCGAAGCAACAAGTACGCCAGCGACTGGGCTTTGGCCGACACCCAGGAGAAGGTCCTGTCTGCTCACCTCTAAGGTAAAAAAAAAAAAAAAAAAAGCGTGTGGTGGCGTTGAATGAGTCAGAATGACGATACGGGATTTTATATGAACATGTGCACAGGAATGAATAGGGGTTTCGTCGGGTCACGAAGACTACTTAAAATTGGATCAAAGTTATGTATGTTGGTGGAAGGGAGGATCGATCATGTACTATTACTAGCCCGCGTGATTGTCGAGCCAAGGGACATTTTATGATAGCTTTCAATTGAATCCCTCGATGAATTAACAGCGCGGTTTCCGTCACCTTTTCCGCAAAGATGATGGCAAAGATGAATTGCTGTCGGAGAGTTGGTGGTGGGTGTGCGGGTAGTTATACCCGGGTGGGTCACCCGTTCTTGCCAAAAAGCTTCACCCCACCTATTACCCGCCCCCACTTATAACAACGTTGACGCAGTTCTGCGTGGTTCTTTCTGCGCGTCACTTGTTCTCGTGAACGCCGACGCCGATCTATGTAATACGTAACCTCACTCGATGCGGGTCAACGCATCTACATGTATCTGCCTGCGCCTGCGCCTACACACTTTCTACAATGTCCTTCCCCCCCGCGACCTTTCCGCAATTCGCCCGTCTCGCCCCCGAGATCCGACTCCTGATATGGCGAGAGTACCTGTCGGCGTTTGACAAGCCCACCATGTACCTGTACAACAGGAACTTCTTCCTCAAGCAGCTCGAACCGGAGGGCGAGGACGAGCGCTACGCAGGCATCTCGCGCACGCCCTTGGTGCAAGTCGACATGCCGGCGTCGCTGCACGTCGACGCCGAGTCGCGCGGCGCGACGCTCCAGTGGGCGCGGGCCCGCGACATGGAGCTGCGCTGGAGGCAGGAGACGGGGGGGGGCTACGTGCTCGCGCGGCCGTTTGATGCCGCGCGTGACGCGCTCTACGTCTCGCGCGATAAGTGGGAGGAGTTCTGCGAGCTCTCGTTCGAGGGCGACGGGCTGGAGGAGACGGCCGCGCAGATCCGGCACCTGGCGTTTCCGGCCTTCACGGCATACTACTCCTTCACGGAGCTGGGGTACCTGATGTGTTGGTTCCCCGGGCTGAAGAGCCTGTCGTGCGTCTGGGGCGCGCTCCCCGAGCTCGAGTACGCGCCGCCGACGACGACAACGACAACGACACCGAGGACAACGAGGACGACGACGGCACCGACGGCACCGACACGGGCGTCGACCCCGTGACGGGGGAGCTGGAGGAGAGGATTGCGGCCGAATTACAGCCGCGGTGGGTGCTGGAGGAGGAGACGGCCGAGGTGGTCATCATGTGCGTGAGGGATCCGTTTGACGGCACGAACAGCTGGGAGGCGGGCGAGCGGGAGATGTGGATGGGGGAGCTGGAGGATGCGTTGCTGACCTGCGAGCTGCCGGAGCATGTGTATGACGTGGAGGAGGAGAGGTTCCTGGTTGAGTTCCGGGCCGTGAGGGCTGTGCAGGAGTAGAGTAGGTAGTCCAACAGAGCAAAGTAGTCTCAGACTGACTGGTGTTTTTGGTCCATTGTTGTTGTTGTCGTTGTTGTCGTTGTTGTTGTTGTTGTTGTTGTTGTTGTTGTTGTTGTTGTCGGTTGGAAGGAAAGCTGGGATATCGGAACTTTAACGCATGTGGATTCGTCGTGAGCGGTCCCCGTTTGTTTTCTCGCATGTTGGCGAGCAAGTTTTGAGGCCAAAATCCATGTCCTTTGTCCTTTGTCCTTCAAACGAGGAAGCCTGGAATGAAGCCGGACTATGGTTGGAGCGGGAGAGGCAAGTGGCTGCGGGCAGGCCGTGCCGACGATGCAAAGGACGGAAAGGGGTTTTTATTTTATTTTCAATCGTACAAACGGGACAATGGGGAAACTGAAACTGAAATCGAAACCAGAGGCCTTGTTGTAATCAAGCACAACGACGATTTGTTCGGAGAAAATGTGAGACGTGGTTCTGATACTGATACTAGCGACTTAGCGACTTGTTAGCGCTGTTTGTTCGCCTGCTCGGCGCTCCACCTACTTCCCGTGCTCCAATCACGTCACCAGTCGACTGACTAATTTTTTCGTCCTTCCTCGACCCGTCCGTCCCCTTTTTAAAACTCGCGGTATCGCCCCCTCCATCTGACAACTCTCCATCTGACAACCCTCCATCTGACAACCCTCCATCTAACACCCGGCCTCCATCGTCTCTCGCATTTCGTGTCTCCAACAGAGAGGAATACAACAGGATACAACAAAAACACAAAAACACCCCCTTCCTTCCCCACCATGTCGCACACGTACCAGTTCAACGTGTCCATGAGCTGCGGCGGCTGCTCCGGCGCCATCGACCGCGTCCTCAAGAAGCTGGACGGTACGTACACGCCCTGGCAGGGATAGATAGGGGCAGAAGTGTGAACTCGGGGACCGCTGCTGACATTCTCTGACGGCAACAATTGCAGGCGTCGACAGCTACGAAGTCTCCCTCGAGAACCAGACCGCCACCGTCGTCACCAGCTTGCCTTACGAGCATGTCCTGGCCAAGATCGCCAAGACGGGGAAGAAGGTGAATTCCGCCACGGTCGATGGCGCGGAGCGCTCGGTCGAGGTCCCGGCTGCTTCGTAGGACGCGACATTCAGAAGGGAGTGGCGGGGGGACATGATGATGTGTGCCGAGGGAAGAGCCACGTTGGAGTTGTGTGATTTTTGTGGCGCCAAAAGATTAAGATGAAAAAAATTTCTGTTTCTTCTTGTCTACGTTGAGGAGTTTCTCTGCGAAGCTTCAGGTCGTTGTCGTGGTGCGACATCGCCCCGGTGCTGCAACGGGCATGTCCAGGTTAGTGGGAAGATTTGCGTTCTCTTCGTCGCTTGATCGGTTTAAGCGACGCTTATGGATTCTGATGGTGCCATCTGAGTTATCGCGCCATCTGAGCATGGTGGGTGCTTAGATGGCACAATAAGACTTCATACACGTCGCCTAAACCGATCAAGTGACGAAGAGAACGCGAATGTTCCCACCGAATTTTTTTTTTCGGCGGATGAAACACAAACACAAAAGATGAAACATTACACGGCCGTCATTCATGATCATGTCATTGTAGCAGTGAAGTCAAGCAGGCTCCTGTCTCAGACGGCTGCCGGGCTGGACTTTGTACCCCGAGAAAACAAGAAACCCCATTCATTCATTCAACATGGCATTCGTCAAGCCGTTGATACAGAAGCATGGCTGTCGTCCTAGGTGCCGCACCCCGCCGCTGGCGAAGGGGACCGACGGCGCAGCGGAGGATGTGCACAATGTTGCTGGAAACGGCATGCGTAATCCGTACATAATAATAGTGCGCGATTTATAAGAAGAGGGGTTTGTGGCCACAAGCCCTAATAGCCTTTTAATGGAAGGCATGTTGAAGAAAGAAGCCTGGGCACTAATCCGTAGACTAGAGACTATATCTACTTTTATAATACAAAACCAACGTGACAATGTTCTAATTGCTTACAGGAGTGCTTAGCATTTCCCAGCCCCGGTACCCTCTGCAAGCCAGCCAGGCTGATCAGCAATTTCTATTGGCAACACCGTGTTACCATGATCACAGTCGCAATGTACCACAAAGGTAGGTATATCAACGGAAGCATCGAAGTAAAAAATTCCGGTGACAGACCCGGCACCTAACTCGTTTTTGCACTTGTCCTTGAGGTATTTGCCTGGTCCTTGGTTGAATGTTGTGTTCCAGGTATCGACGTCATAGTCCTGGTCCTCCTGGTTATACGTCATGTTGCCATTGAACACTACGTGGACTGGGGTGCCGCGACGCGCAGCGCTCGTCATTGCAGTAGCCAAGACCACAAGATTCGAGAGCTCTGTTCTCGCGTGTTATTTAAATTAGCACCGGTGGAGAAGGGAAAGATGGAATCGAGAAAGGGTTAACTTACTCATTCTGACGGACGGCATGTATACATGTAAAGGAGAATAGGGGGGGGATAATAAAAGGGAACTTTGTACGGACTAGCTAGTATTTAAATAGCTTTCAAGTGGATGCATTGGCTATAACCAATAATAGTAAAAGAAATTATAAAAATCAATACGGACGTACGGAGTGCTCCGTACTTGTACATAAATCTTAGAGGATAAATACGTTTAGTATAGCCTGCTTGTGGTCTGTCTTTAGCCTGTTATCAACTGCTTTCAGCCGTTAATAGAATGAAGAAATTCAAGGAGGGAAGAAAGGAAGGCAGGATGCCTGTCCCTTAATACTATGCATGCCCCTTGTAACCCCTAGCAATCTTATGTCAGCCCCTAACTTCTACGCACTACAAGTAATGCTTGGGCAAAGCCCACCAATTTACTACAGTTCATATAACAGAGTGAGGGTCAAGATTCTTAGTCGCTGCTATGAAGAAAATAGCTAGGGGTTAAACTCTCCTATATACAATAGGTGGTCTTGGCTATATATCTACATCCGCCTTGCTCGCATGTGGCTAGCAAGTAGTTGTGCCACGCCCCACACCTTCGGTAGCTACGGATCCGTAGAGGCGTAATCCGTATTAGAGGCAGGCGATAACCAAAAGAAGTGGAGCGTAGCACGATTAGCTAGGCAACTACAGTCTAACCCCTGTATGATTTTACACCAGGTACATGACTAGGGGCAGCAGGCCAATAATAAATCACTAGGAGGGATAAAAGATACCTTAAATCACACGTATTCTACTAGGACTTTTTAGTATCTATATACCCCTGTTATATCCCTAACATCTTCACTTACTATAGCCACTCATAGCTAATAGTAGCTGCCCCGCGTGGGGCTTGTAGCAAGTGTAAAATCACACAGGGGTTAGACTGTACGCTTAGTTATCCTGGGACCCACTATGTGGTCGTGCCCGTCTCTGACACTTCCTTCTACTCTTCCTTCTCTGCCTCATCTTAATGCTAAGGCGGCACGTGGTTCTGTAGTCCGCTTGCCATTAACAACCGCACGACGGACCATTCAAGACAACCTATGCATTTATTATGAAGGCAAGATGCAGGCGACTAGTGATCACCTGGCTGCCCCGCTAATAACGAGCCGTTGGTAAGTTGGCAGGTTTGGCCCCACTCACCACCGTGCATGGCTCCGTCTCCCCACGCGTGCAACAACCGCGGCGTCACCGTCCTTCACACATGGTGGCAGGGCAAGGAGGGGGGGGAGATGCATCAATCGACTTTTTATGTAAACAACTCCCGCGTCATGATTTGCAGAAGCACTACGGGACGTAGAAGAGAGGGGGCGGGGAAAGTATATATATTCAATTTTTTTGCTCATCTACTCCGTAGTCCGTAGTCCGTAGTCAGCCCTTCAACCCACTCCCTCGGGCCTGCCTGTAAAACCCAGCCTTTTCCCATCCACATCACAACACATCACGACAACATCACTACACAACACATCACGACAACATCACTACACAACACATCACGACAACATCACTACACAACAGACAATCACCCAACACCCCTTCACAAATCAAAAACACCAAGATCAAGGAGACGACCCATACTAGATCTACGACGACATGTCTGCTCCCCAGATTCCCCAGGAGCAATACGCGGCGGTGGTGGAAAAGACTGGAGGACGTACGCTTGCTCCCACACCTCGGCATTGGAAGCCGATGACTAGTGCTATACACTCTCTCGGGAACATGAGCTGACAGAAAGTGGTGCAAAAGCCGTCGTGTACCAGAAAATCCCGGTCCAGAAACCCGGGCCAGATGAGGTTCTCGTCAACGTAAAGTACTCGGGCGTATGCCACACCGATCTCCACGCCATGCTGGGTGACTGGCCGATCCCCACGAAGCTGCCCCTCGTGGGCGGCCACGAGGGCGCCGGCATCGTCGTTGCCCGTGGCGAGCTCGTCAAGGACGTGCAGATCGGCGACCACGCGGGCATCAAGTGGCTGAACGGCTCCTGCCTCAGCTGCTCGTACTGCAATAACATGGACGAGCCGCTCTGCGGAGAAGCCCTGTTCTCTGGATACACCGTCGACGGCTCATTCCAGCAGTACGCCATTGCAAAGGCCGCCCACGTCGCGCGCATCCCCAGGGAGTGCGACCTCGAGGCCGTCGCCCCCGTCCTGTGCGCCGGCATCACCGTGTACAAGGGCCTGAAGGAATCGGGTGCCAAGCCCGGCCAGTCGGTGGCCATTGTCGGTGCTGGCGGCGGCCTTGGCACCTTTGCCATTCAGTACGCCAAGGCCATGGGGCTCAACGTCATTGCCATTGACGGCGGGTCCGAGAAGAAGGGCGTGTGCGAGAAGCTCGGCGCGAGCACCTTTGTCGACTTCCAATCCTCCAAGGACCTCGTCGCCGAGGTCAAGGCGGCGAGCTCGGATCGTCTTGGCCCGCATGCTGTCCTGCTTGTTGCCGTTCACGAGAAGCCCTTCCAGCAGGCCACTCAGTATGTCCGGGCCCGCGGAACCGTCGTGTGCATTGGCTTGCCCGCCAATGCGACCATCTCTGCCCCCGTTTTCGACACGGTAGTTCGCATGATCAACATCAAGGGTAGTTATGTCGGCAATCGCGCAGATACTGCCGAGGCTCTCGAGTTCTACCGTAGAGGCCTCATCAAGGTGCCCTTCAAGACTGTCGGTCTGAGTCAGCTACAAGACGTCTACAAGTTGATGAGCGAAGGCCAGATTGCTGGACGTTACGTCGTCGACACGGGCAAGTAACATGCTTCTTTTGACGGCATATCACATGGCCTTGTTGGTGATCAATTTGGGTTGTTGAAGCCAAGATGACGGGTGGCGTAGGATGTGTGGTCTGGTTGCATAGTGGCGAGGCGTAGGGTGGTTGTCGATAAAAGAGACAAGAGCGTCGTGGTATTTGAGTGATGGCATATTGACCTTCAAATATCTGAGTTGAAAAGAAAAAATACTGCGCCTATTTATCTGATCCATTGGTTTGAGCCAGCATGCCGTGCTGATAACATTCAACGGCGGCAAGTGCATTGGCTTTCGACACAATGTTGATTGGTACGTACTTACAAAGCCTGTTCGTCTGACTGACTTTGTTCACCATTGGCCGCCGTGTTTCGCACTTTCACCCCCAGTGGTGGATGTAGATGAATGAACAACTTCGATTGCTCTATCAAAACGCACAGAATGAAAATGTTTCTATGAGCCACCAGGTCCTCCCAGCAAGGCGAATCTCCGCACGATGCTTGGGCCGTACTCTTGGTACTATTCACGCGGGTTAGCTCAGCCTTGGCCACTCACTGCCCATTTGGCACGTCCTTCGCCTTCGGTGTGACAGTGACATACCTCTGCCTTTGTGTGGCAGTAAGACCGGAACTCGGGTGTCTGACCCAGCAAACTGCCGCCAAACCAAGGTCCATGTCGTTGTCTCTTGTGGGTGATGACCTGGACGTCAAGACCACCGCTGCGAGCTCCACCGCTGCGAACCTCACTGGCGCGGATTCTGGCATCGACAAGATGCTTGATGTCTCTCTGCAACCGTCTGCCGAAATCTTTGTACAAGGTACTTCCACCAGACAAGACAATGTTCTTGTATAGACCACGGCGCACATCGATGGGCGATTGCTGAATGACTCCATCAACAACAACAGGCAGGGGCGTTAGGAAATCGGAGCTGTACATTTCTGGGTTGAAGAATATTTCAGGCGCAAGGAAACGCTCATATCCAACGTCAACAGTCACCTGGCGGCCGCCGGGGTGAGACACGACGTGCTTGGCAAATCGTTCGCGATCACGGTCATATTTGGAAAATTCCTTGACAATGTCCGGACAGACGTAGCAGTACTCTTCCTTGATATCCTGTGCTGTTTTCAGAGACGAATCGGGCTCGCCCCGGTCTCGCAGAAGCGACTGCACAAAGTAGGTGATGTCGCGCCCGGCAATGGGAATCGACTTGATGGATGAACCAATGACGTAGCCCTCGGCGACAGGAATAACATGAGTAACACCATCACCGGAGTCAATCACAGTTCCCGTCAGGGAGCGATCGGTGACCTTGGACGACGTCCAAGAGGCGGCGAGGGCCAGAACAGCTTGTACGGCGATGTACATGCCTGCGCAATTGAATGACTCGAAGAAAATCTCGGCGGTATTTTCTCGGTTCTCCGGGGGGTTAAGGGGCTAGTACTGTTAGAAATAACTCTTGGGACAGTACGCAGATATCTAGTGATACTATGATGGTGCTCGCTCACAGGTTCGGTAAGGAGAAAGTAGTGGTCCTCGGGTTCGACGCGGAGATACTTGAAGATCGAGTTGGACCAAAATCTTTCCATGTGGTCCTAGTAAAGACGTCAGAGAAAGAAACTCAGCTCCCTTTTAAACCGGTCCTTACCCAGTTTTCTATTTGGCCGTGTCGGATGGGGTAGTGAAGACCGTATCCTAGAGCCGTTAGCTGAGTCCATCATCCAGTGGAATCGGGTATGTCTGGACCGCGTACCAGGGCCTGATGCTGCACCCAAAGCTTCATCGCCAATGTAGAAGTCGAGATCTTCGGTCCCTCTCTTCGAGCTCAGGTGGCTACCAGGGCCTGCACCACCAGTCAGGAAGGAGGGCTTGTTTGCGACAGCTGGACGGCCAGACCCGGAACCGCCACTGCCTCCAGTTGGACCTTTCGTGGCAATGGCTGTTGGGAAAACAAAGGATGGCGAGTCGTTACCGGCGAAACCTAGATATCAGGTGTCAATTGGATTCCCAGAAACGGCTGAGGCAAATCCCGTACCGAGCTTGGAAAACCCCGTGCCGCTGTATTTCCACGGATTAGCTGTCGTTCCAATTGCATTTGTCGGCGGGGAGCGGGGGCACGACTTTGGGTTGACTCACTTGTCCATGACGACGGCGGGAGTTTGGTTTGCCATGATGAAGGGGAGCGGCTACGAATGCGCGCCTTCGAGGGTGTTGGAACCAAGTGGGAGGTTGTGACAGACGACGATGGATGTGAGGAGGCAATGGCGTTGGCAAGTTGACTTTGTCGTCACCTCAGCATTAACAAGTGGGGTGGGCATTTGGAGTTGGATCATTCCCATTTCATTGATGCCGAGAGTGGGGCCACGGTGGACTGGGCCAACCACAAGTTGTCCAACAAGTGAAGAAGAAGCTTCCCACCATCGCTCAGCTGTACGTACGCACTTGTCTGGCACAAGGTTGAGGAGGCAGATTTGACCTGAATCGTTGTCTCTACAGTTCTGAATCCGTCTCCCCTCTCTTTCCAGAGCGAATGAACGAGATTCTGCGGGAATGGATGATAATGTGTAGTCCGTACCTACACCCACTGTAGAAGGTAGCTTGCCTCAAGCCTTTCACGCTTCCATAGCGAGCGAGAAATGCAACTCCCTTCAACATAAGAGAGCCGCCTTTGTTTCTGCCCATTTTATGATACTAGCGAAGTTGCAAACTCCATCTGGCAACATTATTGGGCTTCTCCTGTCTCGACGACTCAGAAAAACGTGCATGCTCCAGTCTGACAAGTTATCGAACCGCGCAGAAGTCGGTCTTGGCTGTCTCCAACAAGCTTGGAAAGTACGACCCGCCCTCGAAAGGACCTCCTTCCCATTCACTCTACTCGAGTGACGTTTATAACGCCGATTCCTCTTCGTCTTCTCCGTAACCGGCTCGATACCAAGGAAGTAAACTCTGGGTCCTATTTGTTTCGACCCGTCCATTTCGGCCGGCTCTCTTCCACCACCTCCACTCATATCGCTACATATTATTTTCATTGGCATAATTATCGTCGGCTCGAACAAACCACCGTTATACCCATGACTTCCTGACCAGAATGAGCGCCAAGTGCCATGGTGTGGCCGTTCCTGTGATGGCTCACAACAGCCACGGCACAGATGGTGCGCTGGATCGTATGCTTCGATTCGGTCAAAAACAAAAAGGGGTCCCCGCCATCTTCATACATGCTGGAGCTGGCTTCCACAGTCACCAAAATGAGCATGTTCATCTCGAAGCTTGTGTCTCGTATGTTCTGCTCAACACGACACTAATGCCCACGAAGTCTGTCCCAGACTAACTCCTTTCATCAGGGCTGCTGAAATGGGGATGAAATTCCTGAAAGCAGGGGCTACTGCAACCGAGGCTGTCGAGGCTGCCTTGCGAGTCCTCGAAGACAAAGAAATTACCAATGCGGGATATGGTTCGAACCTTTCCATTGAGGGGACTGTGGAATGCGATGCCACAATCGTCGACCATCTTGGTCGAAGTGGTGCCTGCGGCGCTGTTCCAAGTTTGTCCACTTCTCGCGGCTTTTCTGCACCCCTAATATCTTCTTCTTTCTTCTTCTTCTTCTTCTTCTTTTTCTAATGCGTTTGATTTAGATATTCGAAATCCGATCTCGCTTGCAAAGCTCATATTGGATACAAGCAGTCAGCCACTGAGTCTTCGACGAGTTCCGCCCAATGCCTTGGTCGGTGAAGGTGCACGAGCTTTCGCCGAAGAGCATGGCATGGTTACTTGTGCAAATGAGTATCTAGTGTCGAAGAATTCACGGGATCGTTTCTTTCGATGGCAAGAAGATCTCTTACGTGCAGAGGAAAAATTTCAAGATATACGCGCAAATTCCCTACCCATGCCAGCGGCCTGTGTACCTTGTCAGTACGATACTGCTTCTGCAGTTGACAACCCCAAAGGCTTCCCCCAAGATCATACAGCAGCCATTTTAGCTGGTACATGGAATGAAGGCCAGCCTGATTCACCCTATGCCGGTACATCGGCCCCAGATGCCGCGGTCACGCAAGAATCGTCATTTTTTCCCCGCCCACGGACTCCTGCATCTGCATTACCTTCCCCATCCAAATCACCGAAACCAACTACGAGACGGTCTTCTTTAGGCTCGACAGGTCTCGCCGATAATAGGAAGGGACTCCAATTAGCTCGAGCAAAGCGACACGAAGGGTACATGGATTACCGCAAGAATGGCCAAAACATGTCTGAGACAAGTCCAAGAAAGGCCCTGGATGGTGTCACACCCACAATCACGAGTTCCGGTCGTGATGGGCCGTCGTCTCCAAAGCGAAACAGTCAAGTCAGGGAGAATTCACCAAAGCCCAGCACATATATGTCCAATTCCGTTGACTTGCACGGCATCAAGAGACCTCTTCATCCAGAAAACCAACCAAGAGGGACTGATGGGCCCATAGCTAAGCGCCAAGAACACTTGAACAGCAGAGACGACGATATCATCACGGACACTATTGGCGCGATTGCGATTGATGATCACGGAAGGATTGCTGCTGGATCCTCATCCGGGGGCATAGGCATGAAACATCGCGGACGACTGGGTCCTGCCGCCTTGGTTGGCATCGGCACTGCGGTCGTACCCTGTGCGGACGACGACGACGAGGGAATCACCGTCGCCGCTGTAACTAGTGGCACTGGTGAACATATGGCCACAACAATGGCATCTCAGCGGTGTGCTGAGAGAATTTATCAAGGGACTCGACGTGCTCCTGGTGGCAAGGAGATGCAGGACGACGACGAGGATGCTGTGATGGAATTGTTCATTGCACAAGATTTCATGTGTCACCCAGGCGTCAAGGGCTGTAGCTCTCAAGGAGCCATTGGAGTCATGGTGGTCAAGAAAAGTCGAACCGGATACTACCTGTATTTTGCACACAACACGGACTCGTTTGCTCTCGCATCCATGGGGGCACTGGAGAAGGAGCCTCGTTGCACCATGTCTCGGCTTCCAGACGGTGCTAAAATTGCCAAGGGTGGCCGCAAGATACGGATCTCCTGATGATGTATTGGCAGAGGACATGATAGGCATTTGAAGGGTTCATGGTAGTCAATATCAGCATGAGGCAAATGCGGCCGGAAACGCGTGCAAAAAGGTTGTATAGTGCGCATGGCGGCAACTTCATTGCCAAAGGGGTTCCTTTCTTTTCGTCCTAGGTTTAATCTTCCAGAGCACGAGTTAAGAGCGCCGCATCCCTAAAGAGAAATATTTTTCTAGTCAAAGAGGCCTGACTTTAGCTGATGAATTTGGTGTTGCCTTACTTGATCGTAGCTTTCCAATTTGATCCTATCTTTAACGTGATATCATCATAATCTACAATTCCCAAAAAGAAAAGAAAAGAAGACCTGGCGATTCACAGCCGCGCCATCAATCCTTCTCCAAGGCAGGTGCTCGCAACCAAATCGACTATGCTGTACGCAACTCTATAGGCTACGCAACGCACTTGTATGCCTTTTATCGCAACCAACTCACCATTATATAGAGGCGGTGTGATGGGACGACACAGTGATGCGGAGAACCTCATGCGACATTCCATAAATATGCTGTATCCTGTCCCGTTCATGTCGCTTCGTTCCTCCAAGTATCTACCCAGCCTATTACGGCCGGGGTGTTCCAGTAGCACTGCCCGTTTCCTCCCGCCCACTTCCCCCATTCGCAAGTCTCTTCTTCTTCTTCTTTTTCCGCGGCACAACAGCCGGTTTCGACCCATAATTGCCGAGGGCTAGCTTGGTTCCGCACGTTAAGCACTCTGCGTCATGAGGTAATTCGCAAAAAATACTGAGACAAATGGAGCAAACGAAGCCTGTGTCGACGACTTTTCCATGGCAGAAACAAGCTGCTCTAAAATCTATGGTGTCGTGCGTCGGTGTGATGAGGGATTGCCGAGCTTCCGTGTCAGCGATGAGGCCGAACATGAGATAAGTTAGGAGGCCTTGCGGGTTGGAAGCGACGAGGAACGTTCCGTTTGTGTTGAAACATGCTTGTTGGAGGAAGGTTGCGTCACCGCAGAGAGATAACGTATCGATGGCGACTTGGGCATGGGAGGCTGCGAAGACGGCGTTCATGGTAGGAATGTACTGTGAGGGTTCGGAGTCAGATACGGAAATGACGAGGATGCGGCCCTTCATGGGCGGGGGAGGAGCCGTGGCGCTAGACTGAGCAGCTTGACCCAAGCTTCCTGATGATCCGCTGAGTGCCTGAGAGGCCTTGTTTATGTGGCATAGTGCTAGAGTTAATGCTCCTGATAGTTGTGTCGTGGTGGCTTCCAGGTCCTGCTCTGTAGTCTCGGACAGAAGCTTTTGCACCGATGAGAGCACGGCGGATTCGATCTGCGCAAACTGGGGATACTTGTTGGCCAGGGCACGAGGGGGAGCATCTGTCGGGACGTCGTTCATTGTGACATCGCCGGAGGTATCTCTTCGAGGGGCAGGTTGCGGCGGTGTGGGATAGAGCCATGCGGCACGGTTGACGTGGGCTGCTACGACGGCGACTTGATTGGCATTGCTGAAGGCGAGGTGGGCGTTGACAAAGACGAGGATGTTTGCAATGGCTTTCGATAGGGGCAGTCTGCTGTCTAAGGCAGCCCATGCGCGTGGATTCGTGTCAATGACGATGGACAGGAGAGATGGTGTTTCCTCAGCGGTAGTGACCTCGTAGTGATCGGAGATGTCGACGGCGTCCATGGTAGACGACGGGACCGCAGCTCCCGTCGAATGCAGCTACGAGGCCAAGGGGAGGATTTCCACGCCGCAAATGAGAAGAATCTCGAGTATGAAGAACGGGGTTGGCTTTCCCTAGGTTTTGTCTTGTGGATGTTGCGTGAACGCCGTAATCCAGGGCAAGCGTGCAATCAAACGCCACGAGGTGTTGACATGGTGCAACGGTGCAACTTGCGCGAGTGTGAAAGCCAGGATAAATCAGGTTCGACCAAAGAGTTTATCGGCTTTGGCTCGTTTCTATTGAATGAATCAAGGCGATCAGCATGCGTCGAGATTGTTATGTCGCCTTTGGTGGCAGCTAGCTGTTTGAGGAAGCTTCTTCATAGGTGAACCCGATCACCAACAAACGGCAAGCTTGCATTGCAAAAGTGTCGAGGCTCTCAATCAATCGGCACAGCGGTCCGCACACGTGACTGTGACAAGTCGCTAGCTCGGCGCCGGGGTGGGAGCAAGGAAGGAACTGGACAGGGAGGGGTGCATTTTTAAAGTGGGGCGAAGGGGGGACTGAGGGGCAACGTCGATTTTTACAAGTGTCAAAGTGCGTGGGTATGACGATCATTCCCAAAGCTTGAGCTCGAGCTTGAGCTTGAGCTTATTTTTTTCCTCATATATCTTCTTGCCCGAGTTTCGATTGAGCGTGAGCTGCGTCAACGAACAGCGGGCAGCGAGTGGCATTACACAGGTGACAGAACCAGACACAACCACACAATAAGCTCGGCAACTTCTTCTTTATCCGCCATCTACCTACCAGTCTATCTGGATCCCTCATCGTCATTTCCCGCCGTGTTAACACACGTTGGAACATGGCGGAAACGCTGCAAGGTGCGGCTCCGGCTGCAACCCTCGAGGACCAGACCCTTCTCGTGTTTGCTCGCTTGATGGAAGGTGGACAGGAAGATGAGGTAACGTGCAGAGAGCTCGACGAGCTCACCAAGCTTTTAAACGACGACGCCGAAGCCCAGCAAAAAGACAAGAACTACAAGACGATATGTAGCGTCATTGACGGCGACTGCGTCGACACCGTCTTGTGTTACCTGGACATGCGACAGCCTGACATTGTTCGCGGGCATGCCACACTTACTACTTCTGCTTATCTGAAAGCTGCAGGCGACGAGGGCTCCAAGAATATTTCAGCTTTCTTCTTCGAGCGCGTACAACGCGGCACCTACGACGACTACATCGTCGCTTTTTGCGTAGCATCTGCCACATTTCCCATTGTGCCCGATCTCACTGCTCAAATGTTCCTGAGCGAAGGGTTCCTGAGTACACTCGGTCCTCTTATGAGGAGGGAATGGAAGAGTCGAAAGGTCGAGACGGCATGTCTGGAAATGTTGAACGCAGCCTGCATGAACTCTTTGTGCCTGGACGCCGTGCACAAGTACTGCCTCGAGTGGCTGGAGGAAGTTGTCGATCAGGATCCTACCGGCGTGACGGGCGGGCCCAACAAGGAACCGCAAGTGCAGGGTGATGGTGGCTCCATATCAATGAGAAGACATTCAGAACAAGTCCAGCATTTGGCCGCCGTCATCCTCGCCAAGTTGAAGGTGCGTTTCCGGAATCTGGATAAACAAAATCGCCCCTCTGAGCGATAGCGTTTTTCATCTTGCACTTTTTTTTTTTCAATGGGTACAATCGTTAACGATAGACTGACATATAGAATGAAGGCAGTTCCTTCTAAAGAATCGGAAAACGACCCCAGCAGGTCAAGGATTGAACCAGCCAGCGCCAGCATTGAGGATTTGTCAGAACTGTTCACAAAAATGATGTTGCGAGTAGATGAAGAAGAGGCAGGCTCCGACAAACAACAGTCTATTGAAGGTCTCGCATATGCGTCTATTCAACCCAAAATAAAAGAGAGAGTTGCTGGCAACGAGGCATTGTTGAAAATGCTAGTCAAGACTCTAACGACTGCTCAGCCGAGATCCCCCACGACGTACGGTGCGCTGAGTATATTTGCCAATCTCACTCGGTATCGGCCTGTACTTACTGAAGAGCAAAAGAAGATGAGCCAACTGAAAGCCTACGCCGACGCTGCCGGAAAGCTGGCAGGACCAGATATTCTAGACGACGATGAGCATGTCGCGAAGCGTTGCCAGGCAGTGTTTGATGTTGGCATCATCCCCGTTTTAGTGACGCACAGCAAAAACGGATCCCCTGCATCACTAGGCCTCATTATCTCCATCATTCACTCATTAGCCGTCACAAAATCACTTCGAGGGTCACTTGCACAACAGGGCGCCGTGAAGCTCCTCGTCGTCGGCTGGGCCGCAGTTCCCGAGTCGGACGAGGTCGGCAAACGAACGGCCGCACAGGCACTGGCACGAATACTCATCAGCACAAATCCCGCTCTGGTTTTCGGGGGAAACCGTTCGAACACCATCGACGCTGCCATTCGCCCACTGGTTTATATCCTCCCGCCCGATCCGGCCGCCGAGACGCGCGATCTCCTACCAACTTTTGAGGCGTTAATGGCCCTTACCAACTTGGCCTCGCTGGATGATGACAGCACACGCAGCAACATCATCCGCCTAGCATGGTCGCATATTGAAGAACAGCTCTTGTCCTCCAACAACCTTGTTTGTAAAGCCGCCGTCGAACTAGTATGCAACCTGATGCAGGCGCCGGAGGGGATTTCTCTCTACGCAGACGGCAGTGCTCAAGCTGGAACACGGCTTCATATCCTCCTGGCATTAGCAGATGCAGAAGATGAAGGAACACGGAGTGCCGCAGGTGGAGCACTGGCCTCCCTCACTGGTTTCGAGTCAGTGGTTCGGTATGTGGTCCAGCGGGAGAGAGGAGTCAAGGTGATTCTGGGCATGTGCAACGATTCGAATCCCGGATTGCGACATCGCGGTGTAGTGACGGTGTATAATCTCGTCATGGCAGAAAGGGACGCTGGGCAATTGGCTCGCGACAAGATTGTTGCAGAGGGGGGCGTGGAGGCATTGAAGGAGTGTCTGAGGCAGAGTCGGCAGCCGGAGGTGTTGCAGATCACGGTGGAGGCACTCAAGGTTCTTCTTGGTCAGGAGTAGTGCTGGTAATCGGCGTTTGTGTGCAAATTTAAAAAAGGTCTCATGCCAGGTCAACTAAATGCCTTGCCTTCCTTAGTCAATGAATCTCGCAAAGCGGCACGAAAAAAGTCGTGCATAATTTATCTTCTCTTTCCAAGAAAGTCCAAATTCAGAACAAGTCCTGCCAGAGCAAAACTTCTATGCTGGGGAATGGTTTCCGCGAGACATGCCGTCCAGATGATGGAAAAAATTTTTTTTCACGACTCCTTTTCCAACGTATTATCCCTATTTTCAACAGTCTCGCCCTCACATCTATTCAAGATGGCCACGCCCTCCACATGGCCGGTCTGGGGGAAGAAATCAAACCCAACGAGGCTCTCGACAGCATACCTCGCCCCGTCGGCGTCGCCTCTAACCAGCACGCCCACGTCCCTCGCCTGCGTGTGCACATTACAGCTCACGTACAGGATTCTCTTGGGCCCAAACCTCCTCAGCTGGCCTAGAAAATCACCATCGCACCCCTTCCTCGGCGGGTCCAGGACCACAACCGTCTCATCGGCAGGGTACGTCACGCTCTGGAAGAGCTGGCCTGCGTCGGCGGCGATGAATCGGCAGCGATCTGGGCCGAGGCCATTGAGGGATGCGTTGTTGCGCGCCGAGGTGATGGAGTCGGCGGCGATGTCTATGCCCGTGGAGTGCTGGAAGACGGAGGATAGGGTGATTGTGAAGAGGCCGGAGCCGGAGTAGGCGTCTATGAGGTACTTGATTGGGGAGGTGGAGGACGACGAGGAACACGGTGGTGGGAGGATGCGGTCTCGGACGTAGGCTGTGAACTTGGGAAGAATCGAGTTGTTGTTTTGGAAGAAGGAGCCTGCGGGGTTGGTGAATGCGTAGCCGTCAATGTACTCTGTTGTGGTGGCCTTGGAGTCCGTCTCACAGGACTTGATGTCGACAAAGTCGTCGCCCTCGGTGCGAGTTGTATATGGATCGAGTTGGTCTTGTGGAGGAGGAGGAGGTGGTTGTTGTTTTTGTTGCTCGTCTGAGCCCTGTGCGCTCTTGACATACCGATGGGTGTTTTCACGCAGTAGAATGGTCGCGCCGCGCGTGTACTTCACAAACTCACGATGCATGCGTTCCCTCTCACGAGCCATACCCAGTCGCACGGCGGACGTGCCTATGGGGCAGTCCTCGATGTCGAGGACCTTGCGCTGGCCCTTCTTCATGAAGCCAATGTCGGGACAGCTCTCAAACGATGTACGGGAACGGTTTCTCCTGCTGGGCCTGAAACCGGGGGGCCCGTCAAAGTGCGGCGTCAGTTTGGTGCGGTAGCCGTACTGGAGGGGGCTGCCGATGGTGTCGTGCACGGCGGGCACCAGTTCCGCGGGGAGGCTGGAGAAGTTGCGGTATGCCTTTTCGAGGATGCGCTTCTTGAGCTTGAGCTGCTCTTGGTAGTCGAGCATCTGGAACTGACACCCGCCGCAGGAGGAGAAGTACTTGCACTGGATGCGGGCGTCGTCGCGCAGGGGGGACGGCTTGGCGATGGAGATGAAGTCGGCGACGGTCTGGTGCTCGCCTCGGATGTGTCGATAGACCTTGACGCGGGCCACGTCTCCTGGGACGGTGAAGGGCACGACGTAGACTTGGTTGGAGCCGGGTCGCATGGCGAGACCGTCGCCGGTCGAGGACAGCTCGAGGACGTCTACTTCGATCTCGGCGCCTTGTTCGGGGAGGGACTCGTTTTCCTCTGCGCCGCATGATGACTCTAGGTCGACGCCTTTGGATGCAAGTAGCGCTTCGACGTCGCGTCGGAGAACCTCTTCTGATGATCCCTCTGTGATGTTCTTCTCCCGCTTTGTCTTCTTTTGCTTCCACTGCCGCGAGGTGTTGTCCTTGCCGTTGTGGGCACGCTTGGGACCCCGGCCATCCTGTGTCTGCTGAGCGGGTGCTGGTGCTGATGGTGCGGGAGCAGGAGCAGGAGGAGGAGTAGCAGCATTAGCCGCTTGTGTCGAAGCCATTTTAGAAAATGGCCGTGAGGTTACGAGATGATGGGTTCGCGGTGCTGTCAAGGTTCGTCGAGCAAGGCTGGAACAGGCTCTCATCTGCAAAATGTAGATGAGTGCTCTTCTGGGGGGAAAGTGAGCTTAACTTGCGTGATGGGAGAGAGGCTTGGATGAAGCGCTCAATTCAAGATTGCCATTTTTTTTTTTCTCATTTTTTCCCCCGTGCTTTTGCTCGGCTTGTCGATGGAGTTGTCGATGGATCATAGTCGGGTGAAATAAATGTGCCAGCCAATGGAGTTTGCTTACTATCATTACCAGGTGCAGGAACTGGCGAATTACTATTGGCCAGTCAGTGATGGGCCGTCGTCTGCCAAGCACCAACACAGTAAAATTAGTTGATAACCATGATTTTTTATTGCGCATCCCCCTTACATATGCATATGCCACCGTCGCGGCACGAACCAAACCAACACCTTGCTCGGACGGAGCCCTGCTCTGGTCTGGCTTGGCTCTGCTGGGCCCGAGTTACTATGTACTCTGATGTGTTGAACGATGTGTTGAACGCTGGCGCTTCTGGATGCGCAGGCTTGAGGAAATGGAGCGTGGAGAGGACAAGGAAGGGGCTTGCGGCTTCGGCAATGTATTGTCGGAGAAACATGAGGTTTGCGCCGCAATCTGTGTGCGGGGCGCTGAGTGTAGCATGTAAGTAATACTTGATGATGACGAGCAAGAGGAGGTGTGCGAGGATGAATTATAAGGATGCGCATCCTGTTTTTGGCCTAGTGGTTTCTCTTCAGTTGTAAATCTGATGATGACGCCGCACCGCGCGCCGGGCCGCACCTACCCATTTTGTATTCTACGACCAGGCCAGGCCAGACCAGACCAGACCAGACCAGACCAGACAAGACCAATATATTTCTTTTCTTCTTTTCTCTGCTTCCAAGTCCAGTACACGCAGTCCCCTCCTCTCCTCTCGGGCATCCCCAACTCCCGACCATCTGGGGCTGATGCGACGCTCCGTCTCCCACGCAGTCACATCTCCGGCATCATGAGTGAGCAGACTTCCCTTCCCCAGCCGACTACCCCGACTGTGAAGAATTCTACTGACGCGCCTCGCCACAGGGATACCGGCGACTCCTGTCATGAAGTTGCTGCTGGCTGTATCCCTCAGTCATGTCTCCTCTTGCGCCCGCGCCGCTCCAGAACTCGTCTTTCGCCCAACGACGGAGGGATCGCGTGGTGCCATTGCAACGGAGAGCGTCGAGTGTAGCTCCATTGGGAGAGACTTGCTCGCCAGAGGTGTACGTGTCAATTCTCCTTCTTTTCCTGGTCCTTTTCTCGTTTTTCGTCATTCCCCCCCACGAGGCGTCTGCTGACATGTGGCAGGGCAACGCCGCAGACGCCCTGGTCGGGTCAACGTTTTGCGTAGGCGTCATAGGCATGTACCACTCTGGCATCGGCGGAGGCGGCTTCGCCATGATCCGCGATGCCGACGGCAAATACGAGGCCGTCGACTTCAGAGAGGTCGCTGGGGCCGCGGCGTCTCAGGACATGTATCAGGGTAACGTGGCTGGCAGCGTGTACGGCGGTCTGGCCGTTGGCGTGCCGAGCGAGGTTCGTGGCCTGGAGTACATACACGAGAAATACGGGGTATGTCGAGATGCGAGCCTTGGGGGCATGAATTCCGCAATTTGGTGGGGTTTTTTTTCCCTTGGAGAACTAATGATTTGTTCTTTCTTTCTCTTGCGCAGGCGTTGCCTTGGAAGACTGTCATGCAGGGTGCGATCCATGTCGCCAGGAACGGCTTCAAAGGTTTGTTCCACACGGGAGTGTTTCTTGTTTGCAAGACAGGGTGCCGCGATTGACTCGCATTGAGAATAGTCTCCAAGGATCTGATCCACTACATCGACAACGCGGTCAAGGGGCGTCCTGACAATTTCCTGCTGGACGACCCAAACTGGGCTCAGGATTTTGCGCCAAACGGTGAGACATCTGTTCCAACTTGTCGTGGCTCAGCCCGTCAGAGTGGTACATGAGGCCTTCATACTCAGAAGAAACAGGAAGACTGCTACAAGTCGGCGAGATAATGACTCGAAAACGCTACGCCAAGTATGCTTCTGCCTTCAAACAAGCAAGATGTACCATCACCAACTAAACATCGCACCACTCGCAGCACTCTCGAAAAGATTGCCGACAACGGCCCAAACGCCTTCTACACCGGCGACCTAGGTACCGAACATCAATCGCGTCTATTCCGTCTGGAACCCCCCGAAAACTGACCCTTCAACTCCCATTCGCAGCCGCCGCCATGGTCAAGCACATCCAGCAGCACAACGGAACTCTCACCACCTCCGACTTCGCCTCCTACAAGGTCATCAGCCGGCCCGTCAGGAACACCACCTTCCGCGGCATCAGCCTCTACACGGTCGGCGCCCCGGCCAGCGGCTCCATCACGCTCAGCATCCTCAAGACGATGGAGCAGTACGCGCCCGACAACGACGCCAACCTCACGGCGCATCGGTTCGCGGAAGCAATGCGCTTCGGGTACGGGGCGCGCGCGTCCGTAGGCGATCCCGGTTTCGCACCCGGCGTAGACGCCTTCGAGGCCCGTCTGCTCAACGCCTCTCATGCACGACAGACGAGGGAGCTCATCTCCGACAACCACACGTTGCCCGTGCGGGCGTACGACCCGGACGGCGTAGACCTGCCCCGCAGCCATGGGACGTCGCATCTCGTCACGGCTGATGCGTCGGGCATGGCGACATCCCTCACTACAACGGTCAATCTCTTGTTCGGCGCGCAGATCATGGAGCCGTCGTCGGGCGTGATTCTGTATGTATTCTTTCTTCTTCTTGTCTCTCCTTCATGTCACAGGCACAGGCACGGTACGACTAACACACGCCCCCCCTTCTGGAGAAACAACGAAATGAACGACTTCTCCATTCCCGGCATCCCCAACGAATTCGGCTTTCAGCCCTCCAAGGCGAACTTCATCCGGCCCTTCAAACGGCCCCTTTCCTCCATCACCCCCGTCATCGCCTCCCTCCCCGACGGCACGCTCTACGCCACCGTCGGCGCGGCAGGCGGCTCGCGCATCATCTCCGCTACGACCCTCGCCCTCTGGCACACCATTGAGCATGGCATGACAATCAAGCAGGCGCTTCTTGAGCCGCGGCTGCACGACCAGGTCATGCCGAACACGCTGCTCCTCGAATGCGACTTCGACAGGGCCGTTGCCGCGGGCCTGGCGGAGAGAAAACACAATGTGACGTGGGTGAAGCCGGACCTAAGTGCTGTCCAGGGGATAAGGAGAGTGAAAGATGGCTTCTTCGAGGCGGCTGCTGAGCCGAGACAGGAGAATAGTGCGGGTCTCACAATCTAGCCTGCTGAGAGGGTGGTCTTGGTGAATTGGCATATTATATATAATTTAGATTTAGAATGCATGCAGCTGCTCTTTTAGATATTATGAATGCGGCATGTGCGCTGTGTCCACACATGGCTTCTGTCAAGCGAGTCCTCCTCACTTGCGCTGAGCCTGTTGCCACACGCCCCAGAGTATTTATTGTTCTGTCGTCTCCCTCCGATACTTGACTTGCAATTATATGACGACCGGAGGCGAGAGATCAGGAATGCGAAAAATGGGATGCAAAGTATCAAAGAAGGTAGGTAGTAGGAAAGGGGGTATCTTCAGGTCTATATGTGTGTTCCATCAACACAGATGCAAGCTGTCCTCCCTCTCTATCGTCTCAATGCTACCAGACGGCTCGTCTCAGCGACCCACTTCTTGGCAAATTCCTCTTCGGTAAATCTAGTCGCCGACTGTCGAGCGCGCTTGCGCATGGCCAGTGGATCAGCGTCTGACAGGGCTTTCTCAAAACCCTCGGCGAATTCTGCTTCGTCGTTGGCGTGGTAGCCTGTGTAAGCCCTTGTCAGTATACTATTCAGTTGCCTCTTTTTTCTTTCCGTCTCGTGAAAGGATGTGGGAAAATGGGCAAAAGCTACGTACCCGTCGGCTTTCCATCCACCTCAACGACGATATCGAGCTTCGGGCCACCACTGTTGTGGACGACCGAAATGAGCCCTGCGGCTTGGTACTCAACTACGCCAATGCCAAAGTGCTCGTTCCACATGCCATTGACACCGACAGATGCCTTCCTGAGCCACTCGAGGATCTCTGGCCATGAGGCGTCGAGGTGGAACTGTACCCGGTCCTTGATGCCAAGCTCATTGGCGAGTAGTCTGAGCTGATACACCTTCTTCGAGTCCTGGTCGTCTCGGACGCTACCGATAAGAACAAGCCGTGCCTTGTGCGCAGCCTTGCTCTTAGTCCTCAGGAATTTGGAAAACGCCTGCAGAATCAATTGATGGTTCTTCTCGGGTCGGAATTGGGCAATGTAAATAATGACCCGTTCCCGCTTCTTCTCGCTCGCTTCGGATACCCCGACTTCCTGTTCAAGCTCACGCACCGCCACCGGGGGGTAGACAACAGCAATGGGGTTGTTGCGGTCCTTTTGGAGTCTGTTGGGTCCCCAAAGGCTTTTGACGTGCTCCTGGGTCCAGCTCGAGTTGGTCATGACCACATCGATGGATGACCCAACCCACGAGTATACTTTGGCAAAGAGCTGCCAGTAAGCCTTCTTCGCGAGACCACGGGTTCCCGCGCCTTGACCGGCATTTACACCATGGGATCCCACCGAGGAAGCAGGGTCCAGTGATTCGAGCATATCAGTGGAGATGGTCGGATAGTGCACGTATGCGCCCGTAGATACCTTGCGGAACAAGAATTTGCAGAGACCCAACGCGAAAGCGTAGCCCATCGTGTCGATGAAGATGTCGGGGACCAGTAAAGAAAAGGCATCCCACGCCAAAATCATGGATCCAAGTGATTGCCCAAGTAAAGTAAAATGTGGCCAGCTTGAGGCGAGGACCCAATGACGCTTCGAAAGATATAGAAACTGAACAGTCGGGGGGTGTAGATGTATATTAAACCTACTCTGCACTGGAGGTTAGCACATGTCTTTCTTGTTACATTCGTGAGAAGTACAGTTTTACAAGAGGGCAGGGCTCGGCTCACTTTGACACGACGTAAAATGTCCTCCTTGTTCGCTTCATGATCGCCAGTGTAGACCACACACTTGGCTTTGGGCCATTGATCCTGAGTTGCGCGAATCGCGGCCCATAGCACACGTTCTCCGCCACCTCCAGCGTTGCTGCGATGCGTTCTTCTTAGTTCATTCTTTCCCCACTCAGGAACAACATGATGGTCTTACCAAAACGGGTGAAAGAATCCAATTATGTCGTCCCAGTCCTTCTGGGATTGCACACCCGTGCCCGTGCTTCCAGACTTCTTGTCTGTTCCCCCCTCCACGGCTTCCCATCCGGCACTTGGACTGGTTTTGGGGCGGGTATTCTCCTTCCAGTATTTCTCGTCTTCCTCGTGCATAACGGCGATGAGCTGGGCCCGCCGGCCTTCAGTCTTCTTGCGCAGGGTGTAGCCCAGGAACCGGCCGAGCCGGTTCATGACAGTGGGTGCTATAAGGACGAGGAGAAGCGGCGTCGATGCTAGAAGAAGCACGACGACGGGGAGCGTGCTAGGTTCCAATCCAAAGAAAAACGACTTGCCGCCAGCTGGCGTCGTGTAGGTTTCGGCCATGGCTGGCGAAGCTTTCGGCGGGGACCAGTTTTCTTTTCAAACTGGCTTCGGCGAATTCGGCGGCCGTGGTCGATGGGGGCAAACGCGGCGAGGTGGTTTGGCTTCTGGAATTAGAATGACAGCTGCAGAGTAGTGTTCAGGTTGATCATGGCTAACTTGCAGCTGGCATGCACGAACAAGAAGGCGAAATCAAGGTGAAGCTGGAGCTGAAGCAGGAACCTCCAACTATCACGTGTGGGGCGCGGGTGACAAGTCTCGACCGCGCTTCTTCAAATCTTCTTGTATGACTCCGTACGGATTACGTCCGTACATACATAATACGCAGGTCCCACGCAGGTCCACGCAGGTCCACGCAGGTCCGCTCCTAGTGTCCAATAAAACGGTCCGTAAATAAGCGCAAATGCTTTGTCATCGTGTCACGTATCACGTGCACGATCGTGCATCATAAATAGTGCCCCACAGGGCTAGCTTAGCTGAAATCATCATCCTTTTCCCACACTCACTTACACATCAGGGGCCGGGTTCTCGGTTCGGAATTTTGTCCCAGCGGAATGAACATGGGTCTAGGCAAGACGGCAGACCAGAGCAGGAGAAGAGAAGCTCGGCGACCCGCTGGGCCTAAATAGATTGCCAAAAAATCCGCACATAACTCCGTAGAATAAATAGAATTTTAGCCACCGCTTGCATTAATAATCCCGCCACTGCTAAGCCGCGCGATACGACGGCATTTTGGCCGCCGCTCGCATCAACCCCGCCGCTGCCAAGCCGCCTTTTCTTTTCGATTTTCCGATTTTTAATTCAAGTCAATTCCCATTCCGTCTGACCCTTTATCTTAGTCCTTTTTATCCTCCTTCCTTTCTTCAAGAACAAATTAATACAATAAATACCCCTAGGAAAGCTACGACCTAGCTATCTAAAGCTCGATGCCAGCCTCGGCCAATCGCAGACCATACTTCTTGAAGCGGATAGCGTTGATGGTGATGAAGCCAGAGGTCTCGGAGGGGTCAAAGGTGGTGAGAGACTCCATGGATGCATCTTCCTCGGAGTAGAGCTTCTCCTGGGAAGTGCGGCCCAGGGTGTACGCGTTGCCCTTGTAGAGTTGGAGATAACGGCCTCAACTCTTGAGACCAATAAACCTGTTCTCGACGATGTCTCGAGCATTGAGCAGGTTAGTCACGCCATGGGGTGATGCCTTTGATGGCGGGGTTGATGGTCAAATAGGCCAACTCAAAGCGCACTTTTGATTATTGCCCTTTCCGGTGCAACTGTAATTGGGATTCTTGTTCAGAGGCGTTGAGGGCCGCGTTGAGGGCCGCGTTTTATTATCCTGATTTTTGCATCCCCGCTATATTTTAGTGGGTTCGGGTAATTACTCCGTACCAGTTTAATCCGTAGGAACCAGTGAGTTTTCGGAATACCTAAAGGCTAAAACCCACTGTACGTGGCTTCGATGACGTACAAGCTGCAACGTCTTGCTTGACCCAACAGCCCTAACCGTGATTTAGCTAGCACCATGCTTTTGTTCATCAGCACACATCGGCGATGTTGCCGTGCAACCACTTATATCCATGTCTTCCTTGGAAGTCCGCCGTACGATCTGAACATTTGTGTATACAAAGACGACTTGCGCGGCAGAACACATGGCAAGACTTCACGGGCATTCCTTGTGCCATCCGACATCCATTTTTCCCTTTTCTCCCTTTTCTCCCTCTTTTCTCCCTCTTTTTCCTCTTTTATATCTTTTTCCTCTTTTTTGGCTGGAAGGAAATCATCATGAAGTCAACCGCTTTGGCAGTCTCTGCTGCTCTTGGCGCCGGAGCCATGCAGTTCCAGACGCCGCTGTACTCCTCGTACTCTTTCAACCCTCTGGAGCACTTGGCAGGAATTGCTCCCTACTTCGAACCCGCCGATCCTCCGCGCGATCCAAACCCGCCTCAGGGCTGCTCCGTGACCAGAGCGGCGTACCTGGTGCGACACGCGGCAATCAATGCAAACGACTTTGACTACGAGTCGTACCTGGAGCCTTTCCTTCACAAAATAGCCAACGCGACGGTGGACTGGTCCAAGATCCCTCAGCTTTCCTTCCTGGCCACGTGGGAAGCTCCCTCTCTTGCAGAGCAGGAGCTCCTGACCAGGACGGGTAAGGTTGAGGCCGCGCAGCTTGGACTGTCCATCTCGTATCGATATCCGAAGCTGAGGCTGCCGCAGAGAATATGGACCTCGACGGCTGAGCGCACCGTGCTGAGCGCCAAGAGTCTCGTCCGAGGGCTCGAAATGGACGAAAAAACCATCAATGTCGTCGAGATCTCCGAGGGCAAGCAGGAAGGTGCCGACAGCCTGACGCCGTACAAGAGCTGCGAGGCCTATACCGGCGCCACGGGATCCAAGCAGCAGAGGCAGTACGTCCAGGCATACGCTTCGCCCATCATCGCCCGTCTCGAGGCCCTTGTTCCGAGCTTCAACTTTACACTCCAAGACGTCGTGGCCATGCAGTCCTTGTGCGGCTACGACACCGTCATTCGCGGGTCCTCGCCCTTCTGCTCGACTCATCTCTTCACCCCCGACGAGTGGCTGCAGTTTGAATACGGCCAGGACATCCAATACCACTACAACACCGGCTACGGCCAACCGGCCGCCGGCGCAATGGGATTCCCTTGGGTCAATGCAACCATGGACCTTCTGTCCGCTGACACGGCTGCCCAGGATCTGTACATGTCCTTCACGCATCGCGAGCTGCCCCCGACTGTGCTCGTCGCCATGGGCTTGTTCAACAACAGCCAGCTCTCCGGTGGCAATGATGTCAACGCCACCATGCCCCTAGATCAGATCAATTACAACCGTGCCTGGATCTCGAGTCGCATCCTCTCCTTCCTGACCAACATTGCCATTGAGCGCATGAACTGCTCTTCCAACTACGGCGTTGCAGCTCAGCACGAGAACGGCAACAGCGGTGGCGACGCGGGCACGTACTACCGGGTCCTTCTCAACCGGAGCCCCCAGACCTTGCCCGGCTGTTTCGACGGCCCGGGCCAGAGCTGCTCCGCCGCCGGCATGCAAAAGTTTCTTCAGATCAGGGGAGACCTGTTCGGGGCTTATTCCGACATCTGCGGCAACACATACCAGAATTCGACGGACACGATTACGTTCTATACCAACTCGAATAATGGAACTACCGTGAGCAAGAGAAGGAGTCTCAAATAGCAGGATAGGCGGCGTGATAAATGAAGTGATGGACGTAACTGATGAGTTTATGATCATAGTCAAGTTAGAGTAGCATATTATTTCTAAAAAGGGGTACATTAGCCTGGTGGAGGATTAAGGAGGTCTTCTCTGGACATACACTATCAGAAATAATAGATGGATATACAAATTCTACCCAAGAAAAAGATATAGTAAATACGACAAAAACAAACAAACAATACTCCAAGGAGATGAGTCGCGTGTTGTAACAAGAAGCGCTTGCCCGGGATATTATTATCTGCCGACCCGAGAAGGTGAAGTGTTTGGGTAGGTGGGTCTTGGCCCGTCTTGGCATTTCCAGACAACTTCACCTCGCTTCCATCTCAGACTCTTCAAATCATCATCATTGGGCCCCTTGGAGGCAATGGCCTACCATGCCACTGCTTCATAGGTCCGCATCCCGGATGGTGTCGCTTGCGAGAGCTCGCACACAGACACCATCCCCATGTCACCTCACGCCGTCGCAGTCCTCTCAACGACGACTCCATCTCAGCGCCGTGGGAGACGCCGTCGTCCTCACAGCAGACAGTATTTCAGCGATTCACAACGCCGGCGTCCCCTGGTATCTCTCCATACCGCTTGTCGCCCTCGGCGTCAATTTCACATTCAGGCTCCCCGTCCAGTACTACACGCGCCGTCTGGTCATCCGGAGGAATGAGCTAAACCCCCTCGTATCGGCCTGGGGTTCCAGACACGCTGCGTCGGTGCCACGCGGGACCGAGGGCGACGTCGGAAAGGCAGAGCGCCTCTGGAGGCTTCGCGTCGCGGGGTTGACGGAGAAGTCGCGGAGGAGGATATACAAGACGTGGGGGGTTCAGCGGTGGAAAACGCTCGCCCCGTTTCTGAGCATGGTGCCCTTTGTGATTGTGTCCGAGGCGCTGCGACGGCTATGCGGTGCGCCGACGGGCTGGATCAGTCACCAGATCGGTCTGACGAGCATGGACACGGCTTCGACGACGACCTTGTCCGATGCAAGTGGTTTGTTCAACGCGGACCTTGCTCGGGGAGGATGTCTTTGGTTCGTCGACCTGACGGCCATGGACCCGTATCATGCTCTTCCGCTCGCCTGCTCGGCCTTGTTGGCGCGAACCTCCTGGGGCCGGTTGTCCAAGGACCAACTTGGAGCCCTTCTTAGTCTCGACGGGTCGTCTGGCACGTCATCCAAGACGCCCATTGCCAGAATACAGACTGGTGTTGGGCGCGCACTGCTGCTGATGCCTTTGTTTCCGATGCTCTTTGCGGATCTGCCGAGTGCGATTTTCTTGTATTGGGCAACGACGTTTGCTCTCAACGACGTGAACGAGTCTATTCTGCGGAGGCTTGTGCCGAAGCGCACGCCAAAGCTGAAAATCACTCAGCGTATACCACCTGCTTTGCCATACTTGAGAGGGAAATCGGGATGAGCAAGCCTGCTGCTGCTACTACAAGGGCGCGCTATCAATTGCATGTATTAATATTGAATTTGTATTGGGGTGAAGAACGGGATCTCAAGGGAAACGCCGACCCTCTTGTACATTAAACCATAAGGCTATATATATAGTGAAAAAAAAAAAAAAACCGGGGGGGAAACCTCCTTTCGCGCCAACTCCAATAAGTGGACTACTAAGAAATGACAAGCTATGACAGCGTTGATCAAAGTGACGTGCTGATATTTGCCTCCTTCATCACCCCAGAACGACGGCCAGAATTACAATAGTCAGAATGACACCCAGAATCAGCAGCAGGCAACAGCTCTTGTTGCGCGCAGCCTTCTGATACCGTGCCGCCTGTCGAGTCTCCCTATCAGCCTGCAAGGTGTGCTCGTGTGTTCTGTCCACGTTGTCTGCGAGAGTCATGATGCCGGCATCCTGCTCTGCCACGATGTGCGCAACCTGGGTGAAGAGCACGTTCAAATCACCGACGCCCTGCTCGATATTGCGGATTTCTTCCTCCCGCTCGATGATGAGGCTTTCTTGAAAATCCACCTCGTCTTGCGGCGCCAGCTGCGTCAGTTCTTGCTGTTGAAGGAGCTGCTGCTGTTCCCGGTTGTTGATGTTGCTGCCGCTGCCTTGGTCGTGCGAATCAATTCCGTGCGCGGCTCGGGCTGCACTGACGGAGGCCTTTTCCTTGTCCAGGGCCCGTCGTTGGAGATCTTGGAACTCTTGCAGCGCCGCTTGGAAGTCGCCTGATACCTTGGTCTGTTCGTACTTTTGTTGCTTCTGGAATTTTGGAGAGATGGAAGGGATCAGTCTGCTGGGTTTCTTTCTTCTCATACTCCATAGTGTCTGTCGGGGGAGGGGGGCAAGGCAAGGGGAACAAACCGTCAAGTCCTCCCACGTTTGTAATCGCTTCACGCCGTCTCCAATCTCCCTGCACAGCTCGCGCGTTGTTTCCATGCCCTTGTTCACTCGCTCTCGCAGGCGGGGATTGTCCTTTTTGGTTCCCAGGGAGTTGACGCCTTTTGCGAGGTCACGGTTGCTGACCAGCAGCTTCTGCAGCTTGTTCTTGAGATCATACTGGAGGGTTTGGAACTCGGGATTGTCGCTGTAGTTGCCTTGACGGCCGGACTCGAGATTGGAAAGTTGATCGTACGACATGTTGGCGCTTTGCTACGCTGCATGCGAATGCGATGCGATGTGATGCGACGCGATTCTGAATTCAATCGACGCAAGAAAACGCACTAAGTTCGGGTGAAGTCGACTTGTCTTGCGGTTGCTAAGTCCGTGGGCATGGAAGATATTTGTTGGTTTCCAAGAGGCAACCACGGATGCGCATTCATGTGCGTCAGTTTACAGCGGACTGGAGTGGGTTGGGGCTGCTGGGCGACGCTAGAATGGCTCAAGGGGCCTCACTGCAGCGCCGCTTTAATAGCCATGAGCCACTTTGACGTTGCTCTTCCCCTTCTAGCGGGGCATGAGCAAGAGCGGCAGGGGCTTATCGCCAACGTGATTGATACAGATGACGGCGGATCCCTGTGTCTGGCCTGGGCCGCCTGGCTGCACGGCGCGTCAGCTCCGTTCGCTTCATGTGGGGCTGGTCATTTTTTGTCGACATCATCTGGACTAACCAACCACCCAACAACTATCACGGCCCTCAACCGAAACCTCCCAGCTTCTCTCCGCCCAGGCAATGCGTATGCGCCATCGTCACCATGGCCGGCGCTCCAGTGCGAAGGGCTTCTTACAAGGACACTTTACAGCCTGCTTTGCACAGGCGCTTCTCATCCACTGCCATCCTTTTGTTGGCTGTTTCCTATCTGGAAGCTCTACTCCTAGCTAACTGGAGCTCATGTTGGTTCACCACCCACAGCACAAAAAGTCAACAGCCATCCCAACTCTTCACATTGTTGCTAACTCGATGGTCTCTATCGCTAGATTTTTGGTCATGGTTTCCAATTGGACCTGCAGGCTTTCGAGCACTGCTCATCTTTTTGTGTGGTCTGTCGATCCTCATCCTCCGTATCGCGCATTACCATGTCGGCCTGAAAACGACCGAATCGGGCCTGCAAAACCTCGGCTCGTCCCTCATCAGCCTTTCGACGTACGAGACAGGCTTCTGGTACTGCATCTCGAGCTCCCTCTTCTGTCCCATCTTTCTCTTCTCCATGTCAGAATCCGCCAACTTGAGATGGATTACCTACTTTAGTGGCGATCGACCTCGCCTCAACGAACGCCCGCTCTTCTTTACTTGTTACCTCGTCGTGTGCGCTCTTTTGCAAACAATCAATCATTATAGAGTCGACATCGACCGTCTGGATTTTGGGGTCTCCAGGCGCAGCTCCGCCGCGCAGCAGAATATTCCGAGTTTCTTGCCCAGGCCCTTTCAGACAGTATTCTTGAAACTCCCCAGCGTCCTTGGACGATGCGCGCAGCAAGCCTTGTCAGCTGCGCTGCTGTGTCTGATCTTGTATTACTTGGTCCTGCGTTCATTCGCGTGGGGCTGGGTGTTGACCTTCTTACGGCCGTTTTACAAACTTCCCAAATCAACCATTCTTCCTCCGACCTTGCCTACCGATCTGTATCTATTGGCGCGCTGCTTCTATGCTGGGACGTTGATGAACTTTATCTGGGCATCGGGCAATACTGCATTCTCTGTTTTCATGGTCAGAGAACCCCTTAAGAACGGTAATCCGTTGACATCTGAGTCCAAGGACCCTAATGGTAGCCTGTTGAACGGGCTTAAGAGCAAGAAGTTATCCATCAAGGTGAGGGAGCATTGTTCTTTCTTCCCATTTCCTCTTCTCGCACAAGAAAAGAAACTCCCGGAACTAACTAATCTATAGTCATTTGCTATATGGGAACTGTCGCTCATTGCACAAGATTTTGAAGCTCGACGTCAAGCTATATACGGTGATATTGATCGCAAAGATGGCCCAATGTGGTCTCAAGTCTATGCTATCTGTATGGATCTCCTCAAGCAAATCGAGAATCGCGTCGACAAGTACGGAAGACCCCCGCCCTCCGCAGCTGCACAACCTGCTCAAGCAACGGAACCCAAACAGCGTGTGTCTGCTCCTCTTCGACAGGACTCGATTTTCACAAAGACGGGTGACAATTTTGGGCTTCTGGGCGGGGTGGAAAAGGCTCTGGATCAGATCGCCAGAGCCCCCGGGACATCTCCCGTCTCTGAGCTCAGTCCCCTGGCCAAGAAAACGTGGAAGGAGACCAAGGACAAAATGCTTACCAAGGAGCAGCGAGAGGCTCTGTCTCCTGAGCACTTGCGAAGTGAAATCGGAAACTGGACGACAAGTCTCATGAAGATTGACTATATTGGCGGCCTTTTTCGTCACAGCTTCCGCACACGACTGGCCGGCGTCGTCTTGGGCACACCCTACGCAGAGCCAGAATTGTATGTGAATGCCATCCAAGCTCTCTGCTACCTATGCGTACACAGCCTTGCAGAGGATCAATTCGGCAACGTTCATAGGGATGTTCCGAGCGTCATTCGCACACTGACGGCCGTTATACGGAAAGTTGAGAGTCTTAAGCAGCGTTTTCCGATGCATTGGACCGATCCATCTGATGACAGGGACTGTCCAGAAGTGGATCAGGTTTTGGATGCACTGAGGCTAGGGTTAGAACAGATTGTTGCCAAATTTGAGCCTTTCAGCAACGACTTGCGACTGTCTCTTGGCGACTTGCGCTTGGCCAAGGAGGCCATGGTGAAGCCCAAAAGAGAGGAGCCGGTGCCAAAGGTGAAGGAGCCCGCCGCGAAGCCAAAAGCAGTGGAAGCGAAGAGATCTGAGCCCTCGACAGTGCAGCGCAGGGGCTCTACTAGAAGAGTCGAAATGGAACAAGTGAGGTGAATAGGGGCGGAGCCAATGGGACTAGGTACAATTGTGTTCAAGGCAGGCACGTGGTATTATTGGCGCAACTGTAGATTAGGACAATGAAATCAACAAGCTCATGGCTTATGGCCGTATCTACGGATTAGGCTAGTCCAGACTCCAGAGTGAGTTTCCGAGGCAACAGAAGCCGGTTGCGCCACAAGCCGAGGCCCACTTTGGCTACTGGACGAACAAGCTTTCCAACAAAGCAACAAAAAAAGGGCATATGTATGTACAGTAAATCTCTCGGCTCTAACAAAGTTCGTCTTGTATCCAGGATGGAGCCTCTAAATCCTAATTATGTAGGTAGGCAGTGAAAAATCGCTGCATATTCTAGGCATATGCCAAAGACTATAGTATATTTGTTTAATTCATTTCATTTGTTCTATTTGTTTTATTTAGTCAATTTAGTTAATCTAGTCAAGGAACTATACGTAGTATATGCCCTATACGGACGTAATATAGTGGTGTAATCTAACATATGCAGTTAAAAGGCTCCACCCTGGATACGAGACGAACTTTGTTGGAGCCGAGATTTAAATATTGTATGTAACCCCCCCCCCCAAACAAAAAAAAAAAAACCTTCAACGTACCGTTACACCCTCCCTTCTACATGAATTCTTCGATGAACTCGATGACTCGGCAAGGTCCATTTTGCTAGCCATGCCGCCATTCTTACCTGGCATTGCTCCTTCCTCGAGGCTTCGAACACTGCGGTGGACAGGGTTGCGCCTCCTATAATCAGTCCATCCCTCGCCTCCCCTATCAACAACGAGCACCCATGCGCCAACAAACATGCAATACCGACGCCTGTTCTTCCGCATCTTCTACGGTTCGATCTATCTCGTCTTCCTCCTCCTCCTCGTCGGCCTGCTTCTCATTACCCCCGGCGACGCCATCGACCGATCACTCCGCAACGGCCAAAAATACAATGTGCTCATCTTGACCATCTCGTACGTGGTGACTGCTGTCACAGTAGTTTTCGTGTACATTCTACGACTATATATTACCAAGACGGCTCTTGCTTCCATTCCCAAGGCTTGGGTGCCCATCGATAAGGGCGACGTGAAGGATGCCGTGTATCGAATGATACACAGTGGACTGAGCCGAAGTGCGGCGATTGCGTACGAGTCGAGACCCAGAGAGCAAATGATGGACTTTGGCAGAAATCTCGGTACAAGCGACGCCGGCGAGCAGAGAGCACAGCCCGGGTACAGGAGGACAAAGACGGTCGCGGAGGACTTGGGCCTGCCGCTGCCGCTGCCCCCGAGCCGTCCTGTCTGGGGCGAAATCGAACACTACGGATGGGCATCGCCGAACTCGCCTGATTTGCGCAATCTGCAATATAGCACCGTGCTCTCTGAGCTGCCGAACCTCATTGAAGCCAGGGCGCTCACGCTGGCTCCCACACAGTCGTCAGATGGTACTGTGGCCGGGCAAACACCCATGCCGGATCCAGAGACAACTATTTTGCTACAGCGCATGCCCAGCATGACGATGGAATTTTGAGTAATAAAGGATTTGAACCTTTAACATTTTGTGTGTAAAACAAACGTTCTGCCAATTGAACTAATTTCTCTTTTTAAGGTTTAATTGAGACTACCTCGATCATCTCTCCAGCATGGACGTCGTGCGCATGGATGAAACGACGACCCTCTTCCTCGCCCAGTATGAACACGCGCGGTTCTCCAACCGGCCCATCTCCAACGACCTGTTTCGAGAGGTCATGCATCTATTTGCCGAGATCCTACGCGCCATGCAACCCTTCGACCCCAACGTTCTGCAGTCCCTCGAAGAGGGCGGAAATTTTGGCTGGGGCCCATCAGAAAGCGACATGGACATTGACAATGACGCGCCGCTGTACACGAACCCTCCTTCTCCGCAGAGCAGCATTTCCCGCAGCACCCTGAGTTCTGTGCGACGACGGCCACCAATGCGGACGCCCTCGGCCCAAGCCTGGAGTTTTCGCACCGCCCCCAACACGCCCGGGAGTAGGAGAACGGGCATTCTGTCTAGGAAATCAAGCGAAAACAGCTTTGCGCAGACCTGCCGACAGTATGCAGTGAGCAGTCAGCCTTCGAGTTCGAGTCTCGGGTCCAATGCGACGGGGAGCAGTGATTCGGGATCTGTGATTCGTCTTGCGACGAGGCAAGATCCGGGGGCGCTTCCGTATGTGTTGAACTTGAGTCCCACGGCGGGTAGCTGATGTTGCTTTTTATTTCATCTTCTTCATGTTATATATAATCGGTGGTTTACTGTACATACTTATTTTCTTGAGGAGGGGGGGCTTTGGACATGACGACGGATGGATTTTACTTTCTTACATGGTATAGAGGTACTGTACTTATGAGGGCAATAGACGTAATTGTATTGCCGCCGCGGCGATGTAGTCTAAACTTGACATGTTAGCCATGTGTAAGGGAATGTGGTAAAGGATGATCCATTCAGCTAAACTAGCCCTGCGGGGCACTATTTATGGCGCACGATTGCGTATGTAATACATAATAGGTGCCGCTAATTTAAAGATAATGCCCTTATTATTAACCTATCTAACTATTAAGTAAATATCTCTTATTATTAAGTTATCTAATTATTAAGTAAATATATTACTATTTTTATTATAACTTCTCTTATCTCTCCCTTTTAGTTTTTCTTCTAAGCTATTATTACTAATAATTATTAATTATTCTATCTTAAAATATAGCTTTTATTATATATCTCTCTCTACCTATATAATATTCTATATATTCTCTAGGGTATAATATATACCTATTAAGTATTATATAAGTAATGCTATATTTTTATTAATTATTTCCTATCTTTATAACTAGAAAGTTAATTATCTTATTTATATATTAATTATATTTATATTTAAACTTATAATAATCTAATTATCTCTTTAATTATTCCTTAGTTATTATAGTATCTCTATATTACTATTAACTAATACCTTTAAATCTAGAAGCACTATTATATTTCTCTTAATAGTATTATTTATTTATTTATTCTAGCCTATTTAGGCTTATTTATCCCTTTTATTTCTAAGAGAACTATTTCTAAATATTATTACTATTACTAGGCTTAGAGGAATTATAATACTAGCTCTTAATACTAATAATAATACCTTTATACTTCCTAATCTTAGTAGTAATATAAAGAACTATATACTATTTTTAACTAGGTATAATAATTATCTTACTACTACTTCTATCCTAAGTAATAATATAATATATTCTAGTATAATTATACCTTATTATAGTATTATAAATAAGTCTAGCATTATTATAATCTATTTATTAATTAGAGTAAAGATTAACTTAAAAACGCCTAGAATAGTTAAAGTTAGTAATAGTAAAATACTTAGTATTTAAGAAACTATTAGATCTTAGTCTAGTAGGTCTTCTAGTACTCTTATATACTTTCTCTTTTTTATTAGGGTATTTAATTATTATTTTAGTGCTTCTAAGTTTATTAAATAAGTAGTAACTAGTAATTAGTCTAAGATTATCTTAAATTAATTACTATTAGATTTATATATACTAATTCCCTTATATACTAACTTTCCCTAAATAACTCTAGCTAATACTAGTATTACTAAGGCTTTTCCTAGGTTTTAATAAGTATTACTTACCTTTTTTAGTAAACTATAATTTAATACCTATAAGGTTATTTTAGTAAATATAAGAAACTCTTTAATAAATTAATTATTTTTTAATACTATTCTTACCTTTATTAGTATATATACCTAATAGTATACTCTAAAGTGCTAAGCTATCTAGTAAAATTCCTCTTTATTTACTATTTACTTAATTTATTATACCTATTCTTAGGTATCCCTAGGTATTATTATATTTACTATTAGATAATTATTAAGTAACTAACTACTCTATAATAACTATCCTATTTAATAAATAATTATATATAAATATAACTAATTAATAGGTATATAAACTAATAAAATATAGTAAGTAAAGAAGGTAAAGAAAGTAAGGAATATAAAGAAAAGAAAGTAAAGAAAGTAAGGTATATAAAATAAGAGAAAAGTAAGTAAAAAAAGGCATTCCCTTACTTATAGCTATAGCTACTATTACTTACTATAATAAATTATATTATTTACTTATAGTTTACTTCTTAATAGCCTATAAGCTATTTATTAACTTAGTAACTACTACTAGTAGTAATTACTAGTTATATACTAGAGTTAAATTCTTAAATTTAACTAAATATTTAATAATTCTATTACTTTCTCTTTACACTAGAATTATATTAACTTTATAGTTTACTAATTAAATTAGTACTATTATTCTAAACTATCTATTAAATATATTCTAATAGAATTACTCTAAATAGTTAACTAAGATTACTAGATAAATCCGCTAATTATCTAGTATATCTAGCTTATATACTAATCTTCCTATATATTATAGCACTTAAAATAGTCTAGCGAATTTTAGTCTATACTTTAGGCTTATTTATCTTAGAATTATATATACCTAGTTATCTAGTCTAATTAGTACTTAGTTACTAAGTTTAAAAAATCTGCTTATATGTTTTTAATTATAATATATCTTTATCTGGATTACTGCTAATATAATTATATTATATACTTATACTTATTCTAATAGTTTATTTAATATCTCTAGTTCTCTTAAGTATAGTAAAGAAATAATATTATTTAGAGAGAATCCTATAATAATCTAGTTAGGTAACTATCCTATTATCTTAATTACTATATTATTAAATTTAAACTATAATTATAGTAATATTTATTGCTATAACTAATTATTATCTAGTTATATAAAGTATATTTAGGTAGCTAATTCTATTATCTATATAGTTTATTCTATCTAGCTGTTTATTTATAAATAATATGCTATTAAATGTAATAATTTCGTTCTAACTAAATTCTAGAATACTTTCTATAGTACTGCTAAAAACCTTTAATTATAATTGCTTATTATAATCTTAGGTATTCCCTAATTTAATATTAGTAGTTAATTATATAATTTCCTTATATAAATTACTACTATAATATTATTTTAATAAGGCTTTAATATAGTTTACTTGCTAAATTTATTAATAATTATAAGTATTAAATTATTACCCTTTACTAATATAGGTAAAGATAATAGGAAATTAATAGAAATTATATAATATAGTGCTAGTAGCGCTAATAATAGCTATAAATTACTATATTATAGGTGTTTTCTTAGTTAGTAAATTTAATATAATAAGTATATTCTTAGGTAGTTTTGTAATCTATATAACCTATAAGGTATATAGAATTATTGCATAATCTTGCTTAGTTTTATATAGCCTATATAATTACTATTATATATACTATTATATAAGTCCTTAATAGCGGATTTTAGTACGCATAATTGCGGCTAGAACCCTAGAGTTATCTTCTATAATAATCTATCTTCCTAGCTAAATAGTAACTTTACCTAGTTCTTTATAGGTAAATAGGCATTACCCTTTAGTACTATTATAATATACTTCTATATTAGGTCCTAATTATATCCTAATTATATTAATTTCTTAAAATCTAGAGATATTCTAACTAGAGATACTATTAGCCTTTTTACTATAGGTATAGTAAATTAAGGTATTAGTGCTATAACTAGATTATATTCTATATATTATACTATTTTAGAATTATAGAGTGTTTTCTAATGCTCTAGTCTATTGTTTAGTATGTTATCTAATTATCCTAGAGCATTATTATTATATGTTTTCTCTGTTATTTTTAACCTACTTAAGGCATCTAGCACTAGATAATCCTTGCCTAGCTTATGAATTAGTCTAATATTAAATTAGCTAATATATTCCATAGCTTATATTAATTTTTTATTTACTATATATTTACTTATTATATTAGTAATATCTAATTATTAACCTATATTAATAATTAAGTAGTAATCTATAAAATATATTACTAGTAGTAGCTAAGTTACCTTAATTCACTACCTAGACTTTTATAGTATCTATATATAACTATAGACTTTAAGCTCTATTAACTAGTACCTTTTTTCTATATTAGATAGGGTTTTAGAAAGAAATATAATTAGCTAAATTACTATATAAGGGGGATATTTAATAATTATCCCTTCTACTCTTAACTTTAGGATTATTTTATTCTTAATATAATATACTATAATACTAATGCTAACTCCTAATATATTAAAATCTATAAATAATTATTAATTTAGAGAGAATAGTATTAATATAGTATGCTTTATTAGTGCCGCCTTTAATATATTAAATGCCTTAATTTCCTTCCTAGAAGGTAATAGTATATTAACACTCTTTACCTAATTTATATCTTGCTAGCTTAGATATTTTCCTTTTTAAGGCTTTATTATCTTTATTTATTTTAACTACTTAATATACTTAGAGTAAGTTTATTTTATAGTCTTATAATAGTTTAATAATTAAGGTATATCCTAGAATATAATATCTTAGGGCTCCTACAAAACCTAATAAATATTCTAATACTTATAATATCTTTAGAAATTTAAGACGCCTAATTACTACTAATTTTTTAGCTAGTGTTACTATTCCTAAGGAATTAATAAGTCTCCTTAATACTTTAGCTATTAGGTAAGCTATAAATATTTTCTTTAGGCTAATTAAGATATTATTATCTATTAAATATTAGAAGGTTTATTATAAGTCTGTAATATATTACTTAAAGCTAATTAAGGTAATAATAATATTGTTATAGTATGCTATTGCTCTAGTACCTTATAATATATTGTCTATTTGTCTCTAGATATATATATTAGATCCCTTGTATTCTATAATTAGGATATTAAATGTAAATTATTTATTATATATAATAACTAATAGTGCCTATTATAAATCTAGGTAAACTATCTATTAATAATAAAATAATATAGTATTAATAACTATAATATATGTAATATTAGCGATTCCTATAATAACCTCTTCCTATTACCTTATTAGATATATATCTAATATTATTATTATATTTAATCCTTATATATTAATAACTATATGCCCTTTCTAATTATCTTTAGTTCCTATCTACACTATAAAGACAGGAAACGCAAATAGTACCTATAATATTATATAAATAACTTTCCTTACTATTAATAGTTCTTTTATTATCTTTTTAATAATTATTTAATTATCTAGGCTAACTAGATAGATCCTACACTTCTTTAGAACTAGATCCTACTAGCCTAGTTTTATCTATAATTATATTTACTCTTTCTAAGGAACTATAGCAAATCCCTTATTATAGAATAAATCTATATATTCCTCTAGAAGCTTTTATATCTCTTATTATTTATTTTTATTTCTAGGTTAAAATAGTTTACTTATATAGTTATATACACTATAGTTTATAAGCCTATTATAATCTAGTCTATAGTTAATAGCTGTTTCTTAATGTATAATTCTATTACTATTACTAAGTTTACTGCTAATAATTGCTTCTCTAGCCTAACTAAGTACGCCCTTATAATAGGGTTAATAGACTTAAACCTTCCTAATTCTTATTTTCTACTAATTATTACTTATTTCTCTCTAAGATTATAAACTATAATATATTGTATTAATCTATCTATAATTAATGCGTAAACACCTAAATTTAACACTTATTTAGGTTTAAATAGTGCCCTATTATCTTTACTAAGTTAATTATTAATTAGGACTAATATAGTTATCCTAGGTTTAATAACTACTAAATTAACTGCTTTTACTAGTATATCTAGCTTAGGGTAATTATACTACGCTACTATTAGAATTACTATGTTTCTATATATCCTAATAATTACTTTCCCTTTACTTACTATAATATTAATCTATTATAGTATAATATAGTCTATGCCTAATAGTATATTTGCTCTTAATAACTTTACTATTAAGACCTCCCTAATAAATAATATAATTATAGGTTATCTATCTAGTGTTATGCCTATAAAGTTTATTAGTAATAGTATATACTTATTAGTAAAATAAGTATTAGTGCTAATTCCCTTAATATTAATTAGTATTACTCTTATTTAAATCTTAATATCTAGATACTACTTAGCTACCTAGTTTGTATTTACTAATATAATTAAGCACCTAGTATTATAATAAATATTAACCTAGCTATTTAGATTATCTAAATTTAGATAGATCTAGAATTATAGATATATCTATAATTAAAATGCATAGCCTATGCCTATATTACGTTATATGTTAACTATTAATTAAAAGATAGGGATTTAGACACCTAATTTTACCTTTACTATTATTTTATCTATTAGTTATAGTTTATCTGCTACTAATTCTATTTACGTTTATATATTATCTATTATAATATTTAGATAATCTTAATTACTATATATTTAGGATAAGGAATAAGATTCTAAAATTTTATTATAAGCTACTTTACCTTTAATAGTGCTATTATATAGTAAACTATATACTATACTTAAATAGTTAAAGAGCGTGTTATTAGAAGCAAATTAAGTAAAATATATTCTATATATATAAATTATGTTATTAATTCTAATAAATTAGACTTACTTTGCTTAGCTATTAGTCTATAGGACTCCTTCCTAATTATCCTAAGCATATAAGTCTTGCTACTTTACCTCTAGGTATAGAATATATATATTAATATCCTTTTATTCTAGTTATTAATAAATATTCTCTTAACCTATATTATTTACTTACTCTTCCTACTATTAATTATTCTAATCTTTCTCTCCTACCTAATCTAATTTATTTACCTAATATATAGCCTATAGACACTATAGTACTATTACTAGTTTATTTAGTAGCTTTATAGCATTACTAAATAGGGTAGCCTTATTTACTACTAGTTTATTATACTAAGGGTTTAGATTTCTATATAGCTATTATTAATTCTAGTAGTATAGCTAGTTACTAAACTATCTTTCTTAATTATTATAATATAGTCTTTACTATCTATATTACTATTATTAATTAGTATTATAGTATAGTAAATTACTATTATAATTATTCTAATTGCTATTCTAGTAATTATTTTAATACTCTCTAATTTATAGCCTAGCTATGCTATTATATAGTTAGTATCCTATATATTAGCCTTAAGTATTAAATCCTTTATATATATTTAATCCCTATTAAATGTCTCTAAATTATTAATTAGCTATCTATTAGTACCTATCTTATGCCTAATTAGTAATTATTAACTCTCTCTCTCTAATTTATATTAGAAACTAATTAATTATTATATTTACTAATAGTAGCGTAATAATTATCTAGATCTCTAAATTAAATACCTAGTAAACTATTTATAGTTATATAATATTATCTTAATAGCACACTTTTATATCTTATAGTAAATTATATATAAAGATTATAATATTCTCTCTATTATAATACTTCTATAGTAAGTATTATATATTCTTAATTTTATTTAAGGCTATAGACTATAGTTCCTAGAATCTTTTAATAAGGTATATATAAATAGTTTTTAGTAATACCTCTTAAAGTAACTTATATTCTAATAGTATTAATAGATAACTATACTAATTAAGAGCTTATTCTCTTAAATATAATATCTATATATCTTTTACTAATTTCTCTAACTAACTAGCTACTATATCTTCTAAATATTATATAAATACTAGTATATACTTATAAATTATTATTATAGATTTTATATTTACTATAATTCCTTAACCTTTTTTATCTTTAATACCTAGATTAAAAAATCTAATATTTACTACCCTTAATAGTAGCTATATTACTAGTATTGCCTTTATCTATTAAATAGGTAATTACTATTCTTATCCTTACTAAATATACTATAGTAAGGCATGATTTATATTAGCATTTTCCTAGAATAGATAGTATATTATCTGCGTTATATTAGTTAGGGGTCGCTAGGTTAATTGTCAGGAGCGCAGAGGTCAGAGACAGGACGTTCATCAGAGCGAATCTTCGGAGAACCTTCGGGCCGCATGGATAACAAAGAGGCTAGCTAGCTACAAGATAGCTATATGCTTATAAAGCGGGGTATTCCTTAAAGACTATATATATTATTAGTACTAGGTTAGAGATTAAAACCTTTACACACCTACCCCTAGCTAGTATTTTCCTAGTAGTAACTATAAGAATCTTAGCTATTACTTTATTTATTTAACCCTATATTTAAGTTATAATAAATTAATCTCTTTAAAACCCTTTTAAGGATATAAACTATTAGCTAGATTATTATATAGCTAACGCTCTAAAGATCTATATAAAACACACTAGTACCTTATAATAATAAAGCTATAGATAATTAGAAAGGTAAAGAACCCCTATAATCTAGAACTATAAATAATAATAAGGTATAGTAAACACTACCTAATCCTAATCTAGGTAAAGGTATAGATAATATAAATAACTTAGATAAAGTATTATAAAGATACTATAAGGTTATATAAGCTAAGCTATATTACCTTTAGAAGATATAGGAGATTCTATAAATAAAGGTATAGATTAGAAAGCTTAAGGTAAATCTAGGATTAGCTAGACTTTCTTTAGGACTTATAATTACCCCTTAAACTTTAGCTATAGTTTTACTAGTAGTCTATAGTAAATTAGTAGTAATTATATAGTAAAATAGTCTTATTAAGATATAGATAAAAATACCTATATATAAAGGGGATATATATAAGAACCTATAGAATTTCCTAGTAAATTTAAATATATTATTTAAATTAAACTACTATACCTTTAAGGATAATACTATTAAGGTAGTATATATAGGCAGCTACCTAGCTAATAATATAAAGTAATAATAGATATATTATATAGCTATAGATAGGTATATAAATTACTTATTATTTATATAGGTAGGTTTTCTAGAATAGCTAAAAACTAGAATAATAGATAAGGGTATAAGACACTTAGAAATAATAAGAATACTACTAAATCTTAGGTAAAAGAGTAACTAATTATTTTAAGCCTTTATAAGAGCTTAGACTAAGGTAGAAGCTAAGTTACCTAAAGTAATCCTAATATATCTATAAATTACTATTTTTCTAAATAGCTTAAATAATACTATAAGAAAGTAAATAATTAGCTAAGAGATTCTAATAACTTAGAGCTAGTTATAAGGCTAGGGTAAGAAAGCAAAGGTTATAATAAGTTTAGGCTAAAGTAATAAAAAAAGTTAAGACTCTAAAAGAAAGAGGTAATGCTTTATATTACCTATAAATAAGGCATAGTAATAAAGTAAAGATTAAGTAAAAAAGCTATTTCTAGTGTGCTATAAATATAGAAAGCCTAGATATACTATACTAGTTTATTAGGCACTAGACTATTTTACTTATAAAAGTAATAGGTATATAACTAAGAGGTATAGTAAAAGTAGTAATAAAGCTATATTACTTAATATAATACTAGTTTAAATAGTATAGACCTAGGAATATAATCTTACTATAGAATACCCTATAGATAATAGAATAAGAATATAGGTATCTTTATAATAAGATAACTAGTAGTTAGCTATAAAAGCGCTATTTAATATAGGTATATAGTTCTTAATAATTTATCCTAAATTATTATTAAAAAAGGATTAGGAGAATATAATCTAATTAGACTAGGTACTAAAGAGTATAAGCTAAAAAGAGATTCTATATTAAGGGATCTTAAAAATATTAATAAAAGTAAAAGATAGTATAGGATTTATAAAAGTTTATTAAGTTAGCTACTATATTATTAATATAGGTAAAGGGATAATACTAGGTATAGATTAGACTAAAGAATATTTACCTATAATTATATATTAGGATTAGGGATTTTAGAGATATTTAGTAACTATAGAATGCCTCTCCTTTATCTATAGTAAGTAGTAAATATATAAAGAGAAAAAATAAGTAATAGTTTTATTACTATTTAGGGTAATAAAGATTAGGCTAAGTATTCTAAAAAGTAAAAATTAGAAAAAAAAAGGGTAAGGACTAATTAGAGAACCTAGTAGTAATAGAAGTATAATTAAATAGTAAAGTAGCTATATAGTTACTAGAATACGCTTACTAGTAGTAAAAAAGTAAAGGTATTATAGTTATACTAATTTTAGAAAGCATAAGTAGTAAATAAGCTATATTAAATTAAGGTATAAGCACCTAATGCCTTATACTAATAATTCTAAAGGAATATATAAAGTTTATAAATATTTTTTCTAAAGAGCTAGCAGGTAAGCTTCCTAAACTAGGGGGCTATACTTATATAATTAAATTAGAAGAAGGGAAAACACTACTTTAGGGGCTTATATATAATTTAGCTAAAAAGAAACTATTAGTTCTTAGAGAGTACCTTATAAGTGTATAGCTTAAAGGGTAGATTAGAAGATTAGTTAGCCTAGCTAAAGCCCTAATTTTATTTATTCTAAAGAAAGGAGGGAAATTAAGGCTTTATATGGATTATAGGGGCTTAAATAAGATTATAATTAAGAATAAGGCCTCTTTATCCCTTATTACTAAAATCCTTAATTAATTAATTAGTAAGTATAGTTATTTTTATAGTTCTTAATCTAAAAGATATATACTACTAGCTATATATCTGCTTAGGTAATAAGTAGAAAATAGCCTTTTATTATTACTATAGCTACTTTAAATATCTTATAATACTATTTAAACTAGTTAATATACTAGTAACCTTTTAGGAGTATATTAATAATACTCTTAAAGGACTTATTAATAAGACTTATATTATTTACCTAGATAATATACTAATATATAGTAGCGTAGTTAAGGAGTATATAGAATATATTAAATAAATTCTATATAAGCTTAGGGATATAAGTCTTTTTATTAACCTTAAGAAGTGTTAATTTTTAGTTAAGAAAGTTAAATTCTTAGGCTTTAAGATATTAACAAAAGGTATTATAATAGACTTAGTAAGAGTTAAGGTAATTATAACCTAGCTAATACTATATAGTATCTTTAATATTTAGTTATTCCTTAGTTTTACTAGATTTTACTACTATTTTATTAAATAGTATAGTAAAGTTATTATTTTATTAATAGATTATCTTAGAGAATAGTAACTAGTAATATTTAACCTAAAACCCTATAAGTTAGTAGTATTTAAAGAACTTTAATAGAAATTTTAAGAAGCGCTAATTTTAGTGTATTTTAACCCACTTATATATCTTAGAGTAAAGACAGACGTATCTAGATATGTAATTAGGGCTATACTTATAATATATATACTAGGTTACTAGCACCTAGTTATGTTTATATTAAGGAAGATAACTAATGCTAAATTACGCTATTTAATACCTAATAGTAAATTATTAGCTATCTAAGAGGCTTTTTATATATAGAGATACTACCTTGCTTATTTAGCTTATATAATTAAGGTTATTATAAACTATTTAAACTATAAGTACCTAGCTATAAAGCCTAAGCTTACTAGCAGGTAAGTAACTATACTTAATAAGCTTTATCCTTTTAACTTTAAGATTATATATTATATAGGGAAATTAAATCCTACTAACTTACTTTTAAAAAAACTAGATTTTATAAGTAAGGCAAGGAAAGTAAAAGTAGTAACTATATAACTTCCTACCTTTTTATCTAAATTTATAGATACTAAGTAATAGGAATACCCTAGTAATACTATTAGTACTATAGGTTCTATAAAAACATTACTTAGTATAACTAATAGTTAGTTATAATAATACTATAATAATACTACTAATATCTAGGGTTTTAAAAAATCATAACTTAACTATATTCCTAAAGAACCTAATAATCTAGATAATCTTAGAAAAGTTATATTAGTAGGGTTATTTAATACTTTTAATTCTTTTATTAATAAGTAATAAGCTAGCTATAGTAATACTACTAGCACTTAGTATATATTTAGTTTATTACTTAGTTATTTTAATTTTCCTATTAAACTAGCTACTACTATTAGGGGTAGACTAGTATAGGTTATTACTAGTAAGCAGTAAGGGTGCCCCTTAAAAACATTACTTATTTATATACCTATAAGACTAAAAGTATTTATTAAACTAATTACTTATAGAGATATTATAGCTAGGATTTAATTTATTTAAAGAATCTCTTCTAAGTTTATCTCTAACTTTTTAGAAAAGAGCTTAAAATTAAAACCCCTAATTTAAGTCTTATTATATAAAGTATAGTAAGGGAATAACTTTACTATAAGTTAATTAAACTTACTTAAAAGCAGTATTTTAGTAGTATTTTAGTAGTATTTTAAATATAATCTATTAGACTCTCTAAGCTATTAATATTTAAGAATTATATTTTTATCCCTTTAGGAATAAGAAAAGAAATTTTATTACTAACTTATAATAACCTTACTACTAGGTATTAGGGAGTAAGTAAAACTCTTTATTAGATTATAAACTAATATTATTAGCTAATAATAAAGAAAGATATAAAGATATATATTAGTACTTATATAAGTTATTAAACTTTAAAACTAAGGCATTATAAACTATATAGTAAGCTAGCTATACTACTAGTGTCTAATTACTTTTTTTAAGAATTATTAATAGATTTTATTACTAGACTTTTACTAGTAAAAGATTTAAACTAGACTTATAATATAATTCTAGTTATTATTAACTATTTTATAAAATATAGTATTTATATTCCTATATTAATATAACTAACTAGTAATAGGCTAGTAACTATATTCTTAGAATATATTTTTAGAGATTATAAAGCTTTAAAAGGTATTATAATAGACTAAGGTTTTATATTTACTAGTGGTTTCTAGATAACTTTTTATTATCTTTTTATAACTAAGTGGCTACTTAGCACTGCTTTTTACCCCTAGATAGATAGCTAGATAAAACATTTAAACTAGGTCCTAGAATATTATTTAAGGGCTTTTACTTATACTAAATAGACTAATTAGGTAAATAACCTATTATTAGTGTAGTTTATATATAATATAAGCAATTATATAACATATAGCTATATACTAGTAAAGGTATTATAAGGTTATAATCCTAGAGGTTTATAATAAGTAATTATAAATATCCCTTTAGTAAATAATTAAGCTAAAAGTAAAGTCTTAGCACTAAGAGAGAAATACACTATAATTAAATAGCTTTTAAGTAACTTATAGACTTAGTATAAGAAATATTATAACTAGAAAAGAACTCTAATAAGGTTTAAAGTTAGTAATTATATTTTACTATTAATAAAGAATATTAATTTAAGATAACCTAGTAGGAAGCTAGCTATAAAGTATCTAGGCCCCTATAAGATTAAAAAGGTAATTAGGAGTTATAGATTAGTATATTAATTAAAGTTACTACCTAGGACTTAATTATATAATATATTTAATATTACTAGTCTTAAGCCTTTTAAAGGGAACCTAACTAATATAGAAAATATATCCTTACTATAGGATAATATTAAAGATAATAAATAAGAGTTTAAAGTTAAGAGAATTATTTTATACTACTATAATAAAAGGCATTATAAATATCTAGTTAAATAGAAGGGCTATAATACTTTAGAGAATTCTTAGGTATTAAAAAGGGATTTTAGCACTAGAGAAATTATTAATAACTATAAGTAATAATTAAGTAGTAAAGTTAATATAAAATAGTTATAATTTATAAGTTAATATAGTAAGATATTAGAAAATAAAGTTAATTTACTTAAATAACTTAAATAATTTATTATATAGCTACTAAGCACTTACCCCTTTATAATAAAGTTAGTTACTAGAATTACTAGTTTCTTAGTAATAGTAATAGCTATAGTAACTATAAAGGTAAAGGCCTTAGGAGTATCTTTATTATTAGAATCCCTCTTTTTATATATATAAACCTAAAGTTTACTAGGAAGCTTAATAAGACTAATATAATTAGGTAGGTTAGTAATATAAGGTATAAACTACTAGTAAGTTAGTTAGGTATTAGCTATATATATTAAGAAAGCTTACTATTAGGATATTCTAGGCTATAAAGCAAAGACTATTTAAAATATTAATCTATATCTTAAGGTTTATAGTATTACTTAGTAGCGCTATTATAATATACTTATTACTCTTTACTTTATAAGTAGTATTAGTAGTTATTTAAGTATAGTAAATATATCTATACTTATTAGAATTTTTATAAAATAAGATAGTATTTTATAGCTTTTTCTTTACTTTTATAATAAACTACTAGTAAGTTAGTAGTAATCTAGTGTCTAGGTAATAGAATTATACTTACTTTATTCTAATAGTAGTAACTACCTTTTAGAGTAACTTTAATAAGTTTAAATAGCTTATTATAAAGCTATATAATTTAAGCTAGATACTAGTAGTATATTAGTAATAAGTAAGTAAAGAAGTTATCTTATAAATTCTTTATATTTTATAAGGAAGGTTTTATTATTAATAAAATATCCTAGAATATTATAAGTACTATTTTTTAGTAGGATATTCTATATTACTACTTACTAAGAGTATTATATATATAGAATCTTCTTACTTATTATATTACTAGTAGTAAGTTAGTAATAAAGATACTATAAAGATATAGTAAACTTATATTAAAATTTTAGAAGTAGTTTGCTTTTAAGGAGATAACTTCTTAGGAGACTTTAAAGGAGATTTCTTAATAGCTTAACCTTTAGAAGCTATTAATAAAGGGGGAGTTCCTATATAAGTATTAGATATAGTAAACTAGCTATAAGTTAGCTATAATAAACTAGATATAAATTATAACTAGAAGTAAATAAACTAATAACTAAGAATAAGATAAAAAACTAAGATAAATAGTAATAAATAATAATAATATTTAAAGACTAAAAAAGGTTAGTAACTATAGTATAATAGTAATAAGAAAGCTATTGCTTAGTAAGTAAGGGTAACTTATAAGGTTAAGGATTATTATAGGTAAAAGAAAGTATATAAAAGGGGGGAAAAATTAGTCTCTTTTATATTAACTATAGACCCCTTAAGTAATCTATAAATTATAATAATAACTATTAGCTTTACTACTTATATATATACCTAATAGCTATAAACTTATAGTAACTATAATATAAGCCCTCTAGTTAGACTATTTAGAACTATAGCGTTAAATACCTTATTTATTTAAACTAATTATAAAAATTAATATAAGTTATCTATTTTTTTTAGTCTAGCTATATAATAGGTAATAATATTTATTTTATTATATTAAAGCTATATATAAGCTACTATTTAGATACTATTACTTATAATAAGGGGGGGTTATTTATAATTAGTAGTATTATAATTATTATTTTATTTACCTATATATCTAGTTATAAGGTGCCTTATCTTATTTTTCTTTATAAGCTTTATTATAGTAACTATACCCTAAGTAAGTAGCTTATTTTATAATTAAGGTTAATTATATATTAGGGGAGTATTATATTAGGAGCATAAAGGTTAGAGATAGGATGTTTATTAGAGTAAATCTTTAAAGAACCTTTAGGCTATATAAATAATAAAGAGGCTAGCTAGCTATAAGATAGCTATATGCTTATAAAGTAAGGTATTCCTTAAAGACTATATATATTATTAGTGCTAGGTTAGAGATTAAAACCTTTACACACCCGCCCTTAGCTAGTATCTTCCTAGTAGCAACTATGAGAATCTTAGCCATTACTTCGTTCATTCAACCCTACGCTCAAGCCGTGACAATAAGCGCATTTAAACTCCTATAGTATCTAATATAAATAATTAACTTTATATAGCCTTTATTACCTTTCTCTTTATAAGAGTCCTATTTCCTACTAAGATTAGAGGTTTAGGAAGGTAATCTAGCTATATATTTAAATCTAGGTTAATAAAGATCTAAATTCTATCTTTAATAGCTTTTACCTTAACTATCTTATACTATAGGTCCTAGTAATAAGGCTCCTATAGCTTAATAGCTAGCTTATTACTTTTTAAAGATTCCTTAGATATTATAAGGATATCCTATAGTATTATTATTAAACTAATAAATACTAATATTAATCCTAGTATACTAGGGGTTACCTAATTATAATATTAATAAATTAGGCCTCTCTTTACTAGATTTATACTAATTATTTAAAGATTAAATAATTAATTAACTTAGAAAGAGTACTAATTTAGAAGAAAGGTATAATTATTATAAATACTATATAATTACTACTATATTAGACTATATAGCTAGGGTTTAATATAATTATCTTTATTAAGTTATCTAACCCTATAAGAGGGTGTAAACTATAGCTTAAATACCTAAGTACCTTTACTATTAGTAGGGTACTAATATAGTGCTAAAATATACTATAAAGTTATAGAGGTCTTAGAAAATAACTAGCTAGGGGTGGACTCTTATCTTAGCTAGTTGAATAGCGAGACTATCGTGCGGCAGGGATAAATCATGCCCTTGTGGGTGCAACAGTAACCACCGGCCACTTGCGCTTCTCAGTACAACTGTACGTACCGCGGCGGGCGGGGTGCGCCAGTCGGCTCTGGGTTTAATTGAGACGCGTCCCAAAGCGCGTCTTCCACTTAACCAACCCTTTTCGCTCAATGTAGCAAACATCGTTTTGTCGATGCCTCACGGTGATAGTACATAGACTGTGACTGCGCTTTGCTTGAGCTTCTTTTGTCTCGCCAAGGACTTTGATCAAATATCAGAATGGACTCTACAATGATGTCGAGGCCACGGCCGCGACCAGCTCACACACAAGGAACGACCTGTTGCGCCTACACCACCGATGGCAATCGACTCGTCACCGTCGGCTCGAACAACACCATTCGGCTTTATAAAACAGGTTCGGACGGAGAACCAACGAACATCGACGAGTGCCAGGAACAGAACGTATCGATTGCAGCAGGCAAGGATATCTTCGTTGTCGGTTCTGAGGACGGCACGGTCAGTTTGTACAATATCGACACAGCCAACTTTGAACGTTTCTTGCTCCGCACGACTCTGCCGATTCGAGACGTTGCCTTGAGTAGCGACTCCCAATGGTGCGCGGTTGCCAGTGACGAGTTGAGCGTCAAACTTGTCGACACGAAGGATATTACGCAAGTGAAGCATTTGCGAGAACATAGCAAGCCGGCCAGACACGTCACTTTTGACCCCCCCGGCAGACTTGCAGCTCTCTCTTGCGCAGATGGCATTGTCTACATTTACTCATTGACGGCAGAACAGCCCGAGTTGATCCGGAAAGTTGACGGTATCATCGGAGCTAACGATGGTGAGAGGGAAGCATCCACCAGAGTGGTCTGGCATCCGGATGGCCGCGCTTTCGCAGTTCCGACACCGACCAAGGATATTCAGATTATCTCTAAGCATGACTGGGAGAAACAAAGATGCTTCGCGAATGGCCATTTATCAGACATCACCGCTGTTGCTTGGTCTCCAAACGGTGCATTACTGGCTTCAGCGAGCAAAGACGGGAAGTTGTTGGTATGGGAGACCAAGACCCAGAGTGTCATCCAGCGCTATGATTACTCCAATGTGATTGATCTAGCGTGGCACCCGTCCAAAAATATATTGTCTTTCACGACTACGGATGGAGAAGTTTACATCTACACGGACTTCTTACCTGAACAGTACGCACCATTACTGAAGCTCAACATGCAACCTGCACCGTTCATCCATGATCCATTATCCGAGATCTCAGGGAATCGCCAACTGCCACCAGTCAATGGCCTCAAGGCCCAGCCGATTCCATCGAGGCCTCGCAGGGAGTCGTTAGGGAGCATTGACTCAATACTCGCCGACGGCGACGAGGATGGCGACGAGGATGGCGATGACTGGGTTGTCAATGATGACAATGCTGGCTACGTGATTGATAGAGGGAGCAAGCGTGCCCGAGACCCGGACGATGTGTTTGGAGACCACAGCAGCAAAAGAATGCATCTCATGCAACCACAACACCATGAATCATTCCAACCTGGATCGACTCCCTGGCGAGGAAATAGAAAGTACTTGTGCCTCAATCTGATCGGATTTGTGTGGACAGTAGATCAAGACTCACACCACACCGTCACCGTGGAATTCTACGACCATGAGTTTCAGCGAGACTTTCACTTCACAGACACGTTTTTATACGACAAGGCGTGTCTCAACGACAAAGGGGCCTTGTTCTCGAGTCCGCCCAAAGATGAGGCCCCTGCGTGTATCTTCTACAGGCCGCATGAGAGCTGGACACATCGATCGGATTGGCGGACACAGTTGCCCAAGGGAGAGGCTGTGACAGCAATGTCGTTGAGCGAATCCTTCATCACGGTGACCACATCTGCCAACTACGTTCGAGTCTTCACCCTTTTTGGCATACCGTACCGGGTATATCGTCCCAAGAGCTCTCCGATGGTGACATGTGCCAGCTGGAGAGACTACGTCCTTACGATAGGAAATGGCCCAGTCGGGTCCGACGGAAACACGCGACTCCTCTATACTATTGAAAACGTCAAACGTGATGAAATATGCCAGAATGAAGACACCGTCGCCCTTCCCCAAGGGGCAACGCTCAAAAGTGTATTCTTTTCAGACAATGGCGTAGGTTTCATCCACCATTTTTTTACTTCGTCATTTCTTGTTCAATGTATGCTAACACCCGTGGCAGGATCCATGCATATACGACTCAACGGGCACATTACTGACTCTTCTTCACTGGCGCCAGCCATCTCGTGCCTGTTGGGTGCCGCTGCTGGACACCAGACTGTTGCCACGACTGGCGTCTGGTCGAAAGCGTGAAACGTATTTTCCAATTGCAGTAGCAGACAACAAATTCCACTGCATCATTCTCAAAGGAGGTGACCAGTATCCGTACTTCCCGCGACCGCTCCTCTCGGAATTCGACTTTTCCATTCCCCTATCGTCACCGCCCGAGAAGAAGCAGAAAGACAAGAAAAAAGGAATCGGGGCGGCACAAAACGGCGAAGATCAGGCAATGGATGAGGACGACATTGAGTCCAATGGCGAAGGGGAAGAAGAAGAAGACGAGAACGCCGAGAGCAGGAAACTCGAGCAACAGTTTATGCTCAAGGATGTGCAAAGTGCCCAACTTCGTGACCTCGTTGAATCCACATCTGGAAACCACGCGCAACGCTCTCTGCTATCACGCATTGAACTGGAGATTGACAAGACGCTCTTGCAACTCTTGGCCGTGGAGTGTCGACAGGGTGAAGATCGCGGCATGCGCGCTCTGGAGATGGTAGAGCTCATGCGAGACCGAACAGGTCGCATGATAGAAGCCGCAGGCAAGGTCGCCGAGCGATATGGCCGTACCGTCTTGGGAGAGAAGATTCGCGAGGTTGGAGAAAAGAGGGTCAGTGGCATGGACGAATACGATTTCTAATGGGGGGGAGGGACACTATTATTAACTGTGGACGGTGTTGTGTGTATCGCGACGATTGTTTCTGTCTCCTTTGAGAGATGTCCAAAAGTCCTGGGTCTTTTGGGTGATGTTCGTCACGCAAGCATGAGGGGGAGTCGACGGAAGGAGGAGCCATTAAGCAAGCTAGTTTGAATACGATACTTGGAGTAGGAATCTCTCAATTATATTTCCTCTCTTTTCATCCTTTTTTGTCGCATCTCCCATCAATCTGTGCATTGTTTCAGGGTTATGCAAAAAGCCATCAATTTTCGGTCCCCGCGTAAAATTAATACGAACAAATTCAAGGCAGCAATTTTTAATTGGATATTTGACACGTCATGTATATGAATTTGAACACCCTCACTCTCGTCGCGGAAATCATCTCTCCGATCCGGATGGCAGCAAAAGTCCAAGCGATAGTACCCTGTACATGACACACACTCATGCAGCCTACACATACATGTAGGTTGTGAAAGCCAAGAACCTTTGGTGGTTCCGAATCCCGGCACGCACGTTGTCTCGGAGAATGAAGCACGATGATGTCGTTGAGTTTGATTCCTAACCCTAGCGTGTATATTCTACAAGTTGTCACGTACATACGTCAAACAATCAAGTCTCAAACTAGTGCTATCACTGCTGTGTGTCCGCCTCTTGAAGAAATTGTCCGTAATGTCGTTGACGCGGAAACTGGTCACACACCTGCCATGCACCCACGACTTGCCCATCGCTGATCCGCGACTGGTCGGCTCGAACAACCTGGTCCTGACACTGCAGCTTCGGTCAACGGGCGATGGTGGACGAGCCAGGAAGCAGAAAACAGTTGAAACTAATCGGTAATGATGCGCGCCTTGCCCGTGAAACTTGTTTGATGATGATTTACGGTCCGTACAGTATTCTGACTTGGTCCGGGGGCTGAACCCTTGCCAGGGCTTGCCCACGCACCAGGGGGGCGAGGGAGTTCCAGACCGGCACTCAATGTACATTTACTTACGGATTATGTAATGCTGACATCCCAACGGGTTCTGCAGCTCGAACCCATTTTGCCTCAAACGTCGAGAGATACCCCGTTCGGAAGTACATGATGAAATGTTTGACCAAGGGGAGGTGGCCTGCTTCCTCTGCCCACTGTACCTTGCACTGCACGTATGTATGAGCTGCGCTGTGCGCCCTGCCTAAACGGAACATTCATTGTTAATCTGACGTTGTACCCCTGGAGGGCCATTGAGATTCATTGTTATCATCTGTCACGATGTCACGATGTGTGTGCGTGCGGGGTGATCAGCGAGCCCACCACCACCCGTGCCACCAACTTTTGTGCCGCTGATTCTGAATAACTCCTGAGTCCTCAGGACGAATGCACAAGTGGCCCCAGTGGGTGTAATGCTGGGGGACTGGGCCTCGCAGGACAAGCACTAGACCAGACTTGTGTGCGCATTTCACTATGTAATCCGTATTAGTGCGACTTATCGGGGTGTTCCGGTACATACGCCTGCTATAAATTATAATAGGCTTAATAGCCCTTGTAATCCGTGGTAATTTAACGGACGGCAAGGAGCGGCCATGCGGCCATGCGACCATGCGGCCATATTATATGCATGTACTCCGTACTGTACGGATTACGTAGTATTACTTGACCCCTACGGACCAACTGCCTAGCGTGGTCCTTTTTTTTTTTGAGCGCTCCTTCCTGTCTCCAACCAACCCAACCAACCAACCAACCAAGAACCGATCCGCCAACCAACCTCCACCTGAATTCTCATCCCGAGATTCATTCTCCTCATTGCTCCGCGACGACCTCGGCCACAGCGTATGACGTTGCGTCAACGGCGCATGTACAGTATCTGATCTGATCGATAGCGGGGACCTAATCGACGACGACACCGGCGCATTTTCTCCTTTTCTTTTCGACGAGACCTGGGGTTGTTGTGCGGCAGGGGACCAGCGCAGCAAGCTCTCACCCGGCGCCAGCCAGCCACTCACTACTCATTCGATCGCCAGCCATTCTCTTGCCGGCGCAACCCTTCCTCCACCAGTTGTCGCTCTCTGCTTTGAAGGAGATACATTTGGCAGAACGCCCCCCTGGCTCCTGTGCCAACACCCTCCTCGCCTCGCCTTTACTGCTTCCCATCCTCCTTGCTTCAGCCCGCCTCTTCGGGTTGGAGATGTGGTGAGCTGGCCCGCTCCTCCCCTCCCCTCCCCGCTACGCGCCCTGTGCTTCCTCAAGCACAGTTCGCGAAACAATATACATGTATGCGATATTTGCCTTTCCCTGGCCAATTGTGCTGACCAGGTGACGGTTACAGCCGCAAGTGAAGCTCACGTTCAATTTCAGTCAGACAGAAGGAGCCGCAATCGCGAATAAACGAACCAGAGGGGGTCAATGGGTACTCGCGTTGTTCCCATCCCAACGCTTGCCATCACCATGTCCTCCACCACCTCCGCCTCCGCTCCCGATGCCATGGACATAACTTCCTCCCCCACAACTCCCATTCCAAACCAAGCCTCTGAATTGGAGACGAACGGCAAGTCAAGCAATCGGCCGAGTCATTCTTCGGGGAACGACCAGAGTGCCACCAGCTCGTCTCCATCAAACATGCTTGCTCCTTCCCAAGCAGCTTCGTCGACGGTACACCAGCCCAAGATTGTGCAGACAGCCTTTATTCACAAATTATACAAGTAAGCTTGCGAACCGTACACCTAGCTCTCTACTGGTCCACGACATTGAGCATTGTCAAGGCTAATCATATTCGTAGCATGCTTGAGGATTCGAGCATTCAGCACTTGATATCGTGGTCTGCGAATGCGGAAAGTTTTGTCATGTCTCCTACTGCAGACTTCTCGAAAGTATTATCGTACGTGCGCCTTCAGTGTAGACGAAAAAGAAGAAGGGGGAAACAAAAAAAGAAGGAAGGATTTGGCGCATGTGTGTTTGTGTGTGTTTGTGTGCGTATGGACGTATGGATCTAACCTCGACCATCAGGCAATACTTCAAACATACCAACATATCGTCCTTTGTTCGCCAGCTCAACATGTATGGCTTTCACAAAGGTAAGTAAGAAATTCCTTTTCCAACCATTTTCTTGCTTACTTTAAGCTTGACGTTTTCATACTGAGTACATGGATGGCATCTAGAACGAGATGTTTTCCATACTGGTAATCCAGACACGACATTGTGGGAATTCAAGCACGGAAACGGTAGCTTCAAGCGCGGTGACATAGCGGGGCTGCGCGACATCAAGAGACGAGCAAGCCGTCATGCTTTGGTTCATCGCGAGACCAACTTCCCCAAGCCGAGCTCATCGCAAACTGGGACGCCCGCCGAACCCGTCCCCCCTCCCCCAGAAACCATCGATGGCCGCCTGGCCAATCTAGAACATACGCTCTACGACGTTGGTGCTCGCCTGCAACGAAGTGAGGAGAATGCGCACTTTATGCATGTCAAGAACCAAGCAGCCATGGAGACTCTGGGTCGCTTGCTCCAACTCAACCAGGAGCTGTCCCGGGCCATGTTGACACTCGTCCCCCCTGATAGCGCCATCCATCGAGATGGTACGGTAGAGCCCCTATTTTGCATGCCTGGCTGGCTCTGGCTCTGCCGTTCGGACCATGCTAACAACTCGCAGTGATGGCAATGCAGGGGGATTTGCAAAGGCAGGCAGATGCCCTTCGATTTGTCGACGAAGCTCATGAACTCGGCAGACAGCCATATTTTAGCAATGTCGACAATGCGCCAGTATCACCGAGGCAGTTGCCGCAAGACGATTCCAGGCGACCTGTTGGCGGCTTGACTGTGCCCACATGTCAACCCCGTGGTCAACCATTGTACAGGCCAACAGTGCCATCCGCTCTATCATTAGGCCCACGGCGTCCCTATGGCTCTATTGGAGGCAGTACTACCGCACAATCATCCCCTCTCCGGAATGCGGCCGCCCCTCCACCCACCGGCCCCCATCCGCTGTCCAATGTCGAAACTCCGCCGGGCAATCTTGCCAGAAGGCATACAGCTGCCGACATTCGTGCTCATGGCTGGCAACCAGGGGCGTCGCCGTTCCCACCGTCCAACGTGCCTGCTGTATGGCCGTCATCGCCTGGGCGAGTGGGACCGGAAGATCAGCGTATCAGGGAGTCACTGTCTGAATATTCTCTACAGTCAGCCTCGCACTCCCACCCACAGTCTCGACCAACTACGCCTCCTCCTCCCCCGCACACTCTGGCAAACGGTGCCAGTAATGGTGGAGATGCCTTTGGTGGCTGGTCTTGGAATGGCGCGGGAAGTAGGGACGTCAAAGGCCCGCTGTTCAAGGACTCATCCGCGCCGACGACACGAAGAGGCAGCATGGCTCATATATTGAACCCGAGCGATACTGCGGAACGATCAGAAGAGGATGATGATTCTCATGGAGAGGATGACAGGAAGCGAAAGCGGATACAATAGAGCCGGGAGCCACGGATCGTTGACCTTGTCCACCCAAGGCTGTAAACACGTGCGAGTGTCAACTAGACTAGTCCTCAACGCTCCGAGACCTCAGGATGATGTTTCGCCGGGCTACATTGTGTCATACAGCAAGCTGGCATCTGGAGCCGCTCGACGCTTTCCGACCACAGTGGCTATTGAATTCCGTCATGCGGATCTGCAGGCTTTGGCCGTTTGTGCGAATACATTGAGGCGCAGCGACACATGTATTATATACAGACCAGGCCGTGGGCAAATGTTGAAGGGAGAAAAGGGGGGGGTGGGGGGGGTTTGAAAGAGCAGGCAGCAAGGGCTAGATGTGATTGTGATGAATCAATCAATCAATCATATCCATTTTGTAGGGTTTTTTTGGACATGGAGAAAGGCGCAAAGACAGTATTTCAATTTGTGTGCATTGGAACAGGCGCAATTTTTTTCGTTCATCTTTTCATTGGCCTCGGCGAGGCGGCGTGTGCTACAGATGGCAATTGACTTTTTTTTTGCATCTTGAGATGTCGTCACCCGAAGCACAAGGTCAACAGACCAAAATGCATGCATGGCCCGACATGATGAAGTGTATGCAAATGGCGCGGTTCCTCTGATGACCTGTCCATTTCAGCAGCCGCCTCACTCCTCCTCCTCCTTGCCTTGTTCTCCCTATCACTAAGATACCATGAACCAAACTTTGCAGAGTCCAGGACCCCCCCAAAAAAAAAAAAAAAAAAATCTCAAATCAGTTGCTCGCTTCGTTGGATAAAGTACAACGCACGAGGCCCCGTGTATATAACATTATCCCAGCTTCGTACGTAAGTCCTCGAGCTCGCCAGCCATAGTTTTTTTTTTTTTTTTTTTTTAAAAAAAGCAGCCCATCAGCCGGCCCATTATGAAATCACCCCTTTTTCTTCTTCTTCTTCTTATTCCTCGGCTCCCCCATTCCCATCTGCCCATCCCGTGATGCTGCCTCCCCCACCCCCGCCTTCTTCGCCCTGCCCACCGATGTCCTCCCCCCGTCGTCGTCGTCGTCGTCGCTCTCGCCCTCGCCCTCGCCCTCCGCGCGGACAGGCGCGGCGGCGGCCCCCTTCCTCTTTCCCAGGATCCTGCCTCGCAGGAGGTCGTCCCGCGGCTTGCTGTTGTCGACGGCGCCGCCCCCGCCCCCGCCCCCGGGCACGTAGCCCACTCCGTCGTTTGGCCTCGTCGCCTTCAAGTCCTCGTCCGGGACGACGGCGACGCGCCCGCTGCCGCCGCCGGGGGGTCGGGAGCCCGCCGTGAGGGATCCCAGCAGGGCTGTGCGCCGGGAGAGCAGGAGCGATATCTGGTTGGAGAGGGCGGCGCGGTTGGTGGCGAGCGGGAGTTGGGGCGCGGGTGTCGTCGATTGGGGGGGCATTCCCCCCCCTTTTTTTTTAAAAAAAAAAATCTTACTTCTTGTCTTGGTATGCCCTTTGTGGAAGATGCTTTAGAGATGAGCGAGCTTGGTGCTGGGCTGTTGAGGAGGAAGTATGGTTGGCGCCGATGGGAGGGAGGTTTGCCATGGTTATCAATGAACCGTGGGCAAAACCTGACAGGTTATTAATAAAGCTTTTTTTTTTTTGCTTTTGGAAAATGTTCTTTAAAGGTGGGGCTGGTGGGTGGGTCGGGCTGGCGCATGTAGTGACATGCAGTGACATGCTTGCTTCGAGAAAAACTTGTTGATGACGGTATAAAAGCTGCATGGTGTCACGCATCACGTGCGCAATCGTGCGCTATAAATAGTGCCCCGCAGGGCTAGTTTAGCTGAATAGATTATCCTTTACTATATTCCCTTATAGTTTAGTAGTAATTCTATATTATAAGTATAAAAACCAAAAAAAAACTAGAACTAGAATTTAAATAATTATTCTTAGATATCTAAGTAAACACTAGATAAGAGACTTATTACAGAGGGATAATGCCTCTAAAGGTATATTAATATAGTTAGCCTAATAATCCTAAATAATTAGAGGGAATTAGTATAATATTTAGTAAAAGATTTCTCACTATTTAACAATAAATAGATATTTAACTACCTAGTTAAATAGGCAGAATAAAGATTAAGATTCTATTAATTCCTTAATAAATAATTATAAAAAGCTAGATAATTCGCGCCCCTAGCTATAACTAATCTAGTTATAACTTTAATAAGTCTAATAATTAGTGTAGTAATAGAACTATCCTAACCTATAACCTAGATAATAGGCTATTAGAGATATAATTCCTAGGGTCCTAGATTTAGACTAATATAATTTAAGTAAAATTAAACCAAGGTTATAGTAGAGTTAATTAATATAGTACTAATAGACTATCTTATTATAGTAGTAATAGAATGCCTAGAGGGGTTCTATTTTAGCATATATAACTATAGGTATAATCTTTAGCTAGAAGAATCTATTAGGTATAATTCTAAGCTAGATATTTAGCTAGACAAGACCTTACGTGTAAAGTTACCTATAACCTAATAATTAGTAGCATTATCCTTAGAATTAGGAAGGAATAGCCTTATAATATATAAGTTACTTCCTATTACACCCCTTAATAATTCCTTATCTAATTTTCTATCCTATTAGTTATTAAAGGTAAGCTAAGGGTACTCTATAGAATCTAAATTATTATTAAGATTATATAATTAGGTATTATAAGGCTAAGGCATAATAGACTAATAACTATTAATAGTAGAATAGGGACTAACACTAGATTAACGCTAATTAGCAGATTAGGATATATTATTAATGTCATGACTTGAACGTAGGGTTGAATAAACGAAGTGATGGCTAAGATTCTCGCAGTTGCTACTAGGAAGATGCTAGCTAGGGGCGGGTGCGTAAAGGTTTTAATCTCTAACCTAGCACTAATAATATATATAGTCTTTAAGGAATACCCTGCTCTATAAGCATATAGCTATCTTATAGCTAGCTGGCCTCTTTATTATCTATATAGCCTAAAGGTTCTCTAAAGATTTGCTTTAATAAACATCCTATCTCTAACCTCTATGCTCCTAATATAATACTCCCCTAATATATAATTAACCTTAATTATAAAATAAGCTACTTACTTAGGGTATAGTTACTATAATAAAGCTTATAAAGAAAAATAAGATAAGGCACCTTATAACTAGATATATAGGTAAATAAAATAATAATTATAATACTACTAATTATAAATAACCCCCCCTTATTATAAGTAATAGTATCTAAATAGTAGCTTATATATAGCTTTAATATAATAAAATAAATATTATTACCTATTATATAGCTAGACTAAAAAAAATAGATAACTTATATTAATTTTTATAATTAGTTTAAATAAATAAGGTATTTAACGCTATAGTTCTAAATAGTCTAACTAGAGGGCTTATATTATAGTTACTATAAGTTTATAGCTATTAGGTATATATATAAGTAGTAAAGCTAATAGTTATTATTATAATTTATAGATTACTTAAGGGGTCTATAGTTAATATAAAAGAGACTAATTTTTCCCCCCTTTTATATACTTTCTTTTACCTATAATAATCCTTAACCTTATAAGTTACCCTTACTTACTAAGCAATAGCTTTCTTATTACTATTATACTATAGTTACTAACCTTTTTTAGTCTTTAAATATTATTATTATTTATTACTATTTATCTTAGTTTTTTATCTTATTCTTAGTTATTAGTTTATTTACTTCTAGTTATAATTTATATCTAGTTTATTATAGCTAACTTATAGCTAGTTTACTATATCTAATACTTATATAGGAACTCCCCCTTTATTAATAGCTTCTAAAGGTTAAGCTATTAAGAAATCTCCTTTAAAGTCTCCTAAGAAGTTATCTCCTTAAAAGCAAACTACTTCTAAAATTTTAATATAAGTTTACTATATCTTTATAGTATCTTTATTACTAACTTACTACTAGTAATATAATAAGTAAGAAGATTCTATATATATAATACTCTTAGTAAGTAGTAATATAGAATATCCTACTAAAAAATAGTACTTATAATATTCTAGGATATTTTATTAATAATAAAACCTTCCTTATAAAATATAAAGAATTTATAAGATAACTTCTTTACTTACTTATTACTAATATACTACTAGTATCTAGCTTAAATTATATAGCTTTATAATAAGCTATTTAAACTTATTAAAGTTACTCTAAAAGGTAGTTACTACTATTAGAATAAAGTAAGTATAATTCTATTACCTAGACACTAGATTACTACTAACTTACTAGTAGTTTATTATAAAAGTAAAGAAAAAGCTATAAAATACTATCTTATTTTATAAAAATTCTAATAAGTATAGATATATTTACTATACTTAAATAACTACTAATACTACTTATAAAGTAAAGAGTAATAAGTATATTATAATAGCGCTACTAAGTAATACTATAAACCTTAAGATATAGATTAATATTTTAAATAGTCTTTGCTTTATAGCCTAGAATATCCTAATAGTAAGCTTTCTTAATATATATAGCTAATACCTAACTAACTTACTAGTAGTTTATACCTTATATTACTAACCTACCTAATTATATTAGTCTTATTAAGCTTCCTAGTAAACTTTAGGTTTATATATATAAAAAGAGGGATTCTAATAATAAAGATACTCCTAAGGCCTTTACCTTTATAGTTACTATAGCTATTACTATTACTAAGAAACTAGTAATTCTAGTAACTAACTTTATTATAAAGGGGTAAGTGCTTAGTAGCTATATAATAAATTATTTAAGTTATTTAAGTAAATTAACTTTATTTTCTAATATCTTACTATATTAACTTATAAATTATAACTATTTTATATTAACTTTACTACTTAATTATTACTTATAGTTATTAATAATTTCTCTAGTGCTAAAATCCCTTTTTAATACCTAAGAATTCTCTAAAGTATTATAGCCCTTCTATTTAACTAGATATTTATAATGCCTTTTATTATAGTAGTATAAAATAATTCTCTTAACTTTAAACTCTTATTTATTATCTTTAATATTATCCTATAGTAAGGATATATTTTCTATATTAGTTAGGTTCCCTTTAAAAGGCTTAAGACTAGTAATATTAAATATATTATATAATTAAGTCCTAGGTAGTAACTTTAATTAATATACTAATCTATAACTCCTAATTACCTTTTTAATCTTATAGGGGCCTAGATACTTTATAGCTAGCTTCCTACTAGGTTATCTTAAATTAATATTCTTTATTAATAGTAAAATATAATTACTAACTTTAAACCTTATTAGAGTTCTTTTCTAGTTATAATATTTCTTATACTAAGTCTATAAGTTACTTAAAAGCTATTTAATTATAGTGTATTTCTCTCTTAGTGCTAAGACTTTACTTTTAGCTTAATTATTTACTAAAGGGATATTTATAATTACTTATTATAAACCTCTAGGATTATAACCTTATAATACCTTTACTAGTATATAGCTATATGTTATATAATTGCTTATATTATATATAAACTACACTAATAATAGGTTATTTACCTAATTAGTCTATTTAGTATAAGTAAAAGCCCTTAAATAATATTCTAGGACCTAGTTTAAATGTTTTATCTAGCTATCTATCTAGGGGTAAAAAGCAGTGCTAAGTAGCCACTTAGTTATAAAAAGATAATAAAAAGTTATCTAGAAACCACTAGTAAATATAAAACCTTAGTCTATTATAATACCTTTTAAAGCTTTATAATCTCTAAAAATATATTCTAAGAATATAGTTACTAGCCTATTACTAGTTAGTTATATTAATATAGGAATATAAATACTATATTTTATAAAATAGTTAATAATAACTAGAATTATATTATAAGTCTAGTTTAAATCTTTTACTAGTAAAAGTCTAGTAATAAAATCTATTAATAATTCTTAAAAAAAGTAATTAGACACTAGTAGTATAGCTAGCTTACTATATAGTTTATAATGCCTTAGTTTTAAAGTTTAATAACTTATATAAGTACTAATATATATCTTTATATCTTTCTTTATTATTAGCTAATAATATTAGTTTATAATCTAATAAAGAGTTTTACTTACTCCCTAATACCTAGTAGTAAGGTTATTATAAGTTAGTAATAAAATTTCTTTTCTTATTCCTAAAGGGATAAAAATATAATTCTTAAATATTAATAGCTTAGAGAGTCTAATAGATTATATTTAAAATACTACTAAAATACTACTAAAATACTGCTTTTAAGTAAGTTTAATTAACTTATAGTAAAGTTATTCCCTTACTATACTTTATATAATAAGACTTAAATTAGGGGTTTTAATTTTAAGCTCTTTTCTAAAAAGTTAGAGATAAACTTAGAAGAGATTCTTTAAATAAATTAAATCCTAGCTATAATATCTCTATAAGTAATTAGTTTAATAAATACTTTTAGTCTTATAGGTATATAAATAAGTAATGTTTTTAAGGGGCACCCTTACTGCTTACTAGTAATAACCTATACTAGTCTACCCCTAATAGTAGTAGCTAGTTTAATAGGAAAATTAAAATAACTAAGTAATAAACTAAATATATACTAAGTGCTAGTAGTATTACTATAGCTAGCTTATTACTTATTAATAAAAGAATTAAAAGTATTAAATAACCCTACTAATATAACTTTTCTAAGATTATCTAGATTATTAGGTTCTTTAGGAATATAGTTAAGTTATGATTTTTTAAAACCCTAGATATTAGTAGTATTATTATAGTATTATTATAACTAACTATTAGTTATACTAAGTAATGTTTTTATAGAACCTATAGTACTAATAGTATTACTAGGGTATTCCTATTACTTAGTATCTATAAATTTAGATAAAAAGGTAGGAAGTTATATAGTTACTACTTTTACTTTCCTTGCCTTACTTATAAAATCTAGTTTTTTTAAAAGTAAGTTAGTAGGATTTAATTTCCCTATATAATATATAATCTTAAAGTTAAAAGGATAAAGCTTATTAAGTATAGTTACTTACCTGCTAGTAAGCTTAGGCTTTATAGCTAGGTACTTATAGTTTAAATAGTTTATAATAACCTTAATTATATAAGCTAAATAAGCAAGGTAGTATCTCTATATATAAAAAGCCTCTTAGATAGCTAATAATTTACTATTAGGTATTAAATAGCGTAATTTAGCATTAGTTATCTTCCTTAATATAAACATAACTAGGTGCTAGTAACCTAGTATATATATTATAAGTATAGCCCTAATTACATATCTAGATACGTCTGTCTTTACTCTAAGATATATAAGTGGGTTAAAATACACTAAAATTAGCGCTTCTTAAAATTTCTATTAAAGTTCTTTAAATACTACTAACTTATAGGGTTTTAGGTTAAATATTACTAGTTACTATTCTCTAAGATAATCTATTAATAAAATAATAACTTTACTATACTATTTAATAAAATAGTAGTAAAATCTAGTAAAACTAAGGAATAACTAAATATTAAAGATACTATATAGTATTAGCTAAGTTATAATTACCTTAACTCTTGCTAGGTCTATTATAATACCTTTTACTAATATCTTAAAGCCTAAGAATTTAACTTTTTTAACTAAAAATTAATACTTCTTAAGGTTAATAAAAAGACTTATATCCCTAAGCCTATATAGAATTTATTTAATATATTCTATATGCTCCTTAACCACGCTACTATATATTAGTGTATTATCTAGGTAAATAATATAAGTCTTATTAATAAGTCCTTTAAGAGCATTATTAATATACTCCTAAAAGGTTACTAATATATTAACTAGTTTAAATAGTATTATAAGATATTTAAAGTAGCTATAGTAATAATAAAAGGCTATCTTCTACTTATTACCTAAGTAAATATATAGCTAGTAGTATATATCTTTTAGATTAAGGACTATAAAAATAACTATACTTACTAATTAATTAAGGATTTTAGTAATAAGGGGCAAAGAGGCCTTATCCTTAATTATAATCTTATTTAAGCCTTTATAATCCATATAAAGCCTTAATTTCCTTCCTTTCTTTAGAATAAATAAAATTAGGGCTTTAGCTAGGCTAACTAATCTTCTAATCTACCCTTTAAGCTATATACTTATAAGGTACTCTTTAAGAACTAATAGCTCCTTTTTAGCTAAATTATATATAGGCCCCTAAGGTAATGTTTTCCCTTTTTCTAATTTAATTATATAAGTGTAGCCTTCTAGTTTAGGAAGCTTACCTACTAGCTCTTTAGAAAAAATATCTATAAACTCTGCGTATTCCTTTAGAATTATTAGTATAGGGTATTAGGTGCTTATACCTTAATTTAATATAGCTTATTTACTACTTATACTTTCTAATATTAGTATAACTATAATACCTTTGCTTTTTTATTACTAGTAAGTGTATTCTAGTAACTATATAGCTACTTTACTATTTAATTATACTTCTATTACTACTAAGTTCTCTAATTAGTCCTTGCCCTTTTCTTTCTAATTTTTACTTTTTAAAACACTTAGCCTAATCTTTATTACCTTAAATAGTAATAAAACCACTGCTTATTTTTTCTCTTTATATATTTACTACTTACTATAGATAAAGGAGAGGCATTCTATAGTTACTAGATATCTCTAAAATCCCTAATCCTAATATATAATTATAGGTAAATATTCTTTAGTCTAATCTATGCCTAGTATTATCCCTTTACCTATATTAGTAATATAGTAGCTAACTTAATAGACTTTTATAAATCCTATACTATCTTTTACTTTTATTAATATTTTTAAGATCCCTTAATATAGAATCTCTTTTTAGCTTACACTCTCTAGTACCTAGTCTAATTAAATTATATTCTTCTAATCCTTTTTTAATAATAATTTAGAATAAATTATTAAGAACTATATACCTATATTAAACAGTGCTTTTATAGCTAACTACTAGTTATCTTATTATAAAGATACCTATATTCTTATTTTATTATTTATAGGGTATTTTATAGTAAGATTATATTCCTAGGTTTATACTGTTTAAACTAGTATTATATTAGGTAATATAGCTTTATTATTACTTTTACTATACCTCTTAGTTATATACCTATTGCTTTTATAGGTAAAATAGTCTAGTGCCTAATAAACTAGTATAGTATATCTAGGCTTTCTATATTTATAGCACACTAGAAATAGCTTTTTTACTTAATCTTTACTTTATTACTATACCTTATCTATAGGTAATATAGAGTATTACCTCTTTCTTTTAGGGTTTTAACTTTTTTTATTACTTTAGCCTAAACTTATTATAACCTTTACTTTCTTACCCTAGCCTTATAACTAGCTTTAAGTTATTAGAATCTCTTAGCTAATTATTTACTTTCTTATAGTATTATTTAAGCTATTTAGAAAAATAGTAATTTATAGATATATTAGGATTACTTTAGGTAACTTAGCTTCTATCTTAGTCTAAGCTTTTATAAAGGCTTAAAATAATTAGTTACTCTTTTACCTAAGATTTAGTAATATTCTTATTACTTTTAAGTGTCTTATACCCTTATCTATTATTCTAGTTTTTAGCTATTCTAGAAAACCTACCTATATAAATAATAAGTAATCTATATACCTATTTATAGCTATATAATATATTTATTATTACTTTGTATTATTAGCTAGGTAGCTGCTTATATATACTACCTTAGTAGTATTATCCTTAAAGGTATAGTAGTCTAATTTAAATAATATATCTAAATTTACTAGGAAATTCTATAGGTTTTTATATATATCCCCTTTATATATAGGTATTTTTATCTATATCTTAATAAGACTATTTTACTATATAATTATTACTAAGTTACTATAAACTACTAGTAAAACTATAGCTAAAGTTTAAGGGGTAATTATAGGTCCTAAAGAAGGTCTAGCTAATCCTAGATTTGCCTTAAGCTCTTTAATCTATACCTTTATTTATAGAATCTCCTATGTTTTCTAAAGGTAATATAGCTTAGCTTATATAACCTTATAGTGTCTTTATAATACTCTATCTAGGTTATTTATATTATCTATACCTTTACCTAGATTAGGATTAGGTAGTGTTTACTATACCTTATTATTATCTATAGTTCTAGATTATAAGGGTTCTTTACCTTCCTAATTATCTATAGCTTTATTATTATAGGGTACTAGTGTGTTTTATATAAATCTTTAGAGTATTAGCTATATAATAATCTAGCTAATAGTTTATATCCCTAAAAGGGTTTTAAAGAGATTAATTTATTATAACTTAAATATAGGGTTAAATAAATAAAGTAATAGCTAAGATTCTTATAGTTACTACTAGAAAGATACTAGCTAGGGGCAGGTATATAAAGGTTTTAATCTCTAACCTAGCACTAATAATATATATAGTCTTTAAGGAATACCTTACTTTATAAGCACGTGGCTATCTTATAGCTAGCTAGCCTCTTTGTTATTCACGCGGCCTAAAGGTCCTCCAAAGATCCGCTCTGATGAACGTCCTGTCTCTAACCTCTGCGCTCCTGACAGTAAGTATATAAAGGTTTTAATCTCTAACCTAGTACTAATAATATATATAGTCTTTAAGGAATACCTTGCTCTATAAGCACGTGGCTATCTTATAGCTAGCTAGCCTCTTTATTATTCACGCGGCCTAAAGGTCCTCTAAAGATCCGCTCTGATGAATGTCCTGTCTCTGACCTCTGCGCTCCTAACACTTATATAGTATTAAAGCTATTATACTTAGTTTATAGTAATGCTTAGATCTAAATATAAGTAAATAACCTTAAGGCATATATCTCTTTATAATAAGATTAGAGAGCTTATAAGGAATATAATACCTTTAAGTAAAACTATTAAGTATTATACTAAAGTTAACTTTAATAAGACTATTAAGCAAAACCTTATAAGGGTAAATATTAATAAGTAGCTTATAAATACTTTAATTAGCTATAAGAGATGCTTCTAAGTAAACTACCTTATTACTAAGGGTAACTTACCTATAGAAATAATTAATAATGCTATTAGGGCTTAATTTCCTACTATCTTAGCTTAGATTAACTTATTAATTTATATAGTAAAAAGTAAGGGAAAGGTCCTAGATTTCTATAATATTATAAGTAAGATTAGGCACCTTATTAAAGTATAAGGAAAGTCTTAAGGTAAGGGAGGTAAAGCCTTTAGAGCTAAACTAACTTTTAATAAAGAAGGAAAGGATAAAGCTAAAAAAGAGAAGGGATTAAAGAAAAACCCCTATATTTACTATAAAAAACATAAAGTAAAGAAGTTAAAATACTTATAAAATACTTATAAAATACTTTACTTACTAAAGGATTAGAAAATTAATAAAGACTTATTAAAGAAAGTAAGGGAAGTAATAAATTATTAACCTAATAATATAAAGAAGGCATATAATACATAGTTAAAGGATAATAGTGTAAAGGAACCTAAGGAACCTAAAGAAAATAATACTATATTTATAGCTATAGGAGAGTTTATAGAGGCTTTCCTTGCCTATAATGAATTATAAGTTATACTTAATAGTAGTACCTTAATCTATATCTTTAATAATAAACGCTAGTTTATAGACCTTAATTATAGTAAGTAGCCTAGAATTTAAGTAGGTTATAGTATTACTAAGGCTTATAGCATTAGCATAGCTTGGATTATCTTAATAGATAGCTAGACCCTTACGCTATTAAGAGCCTAGTACTAACTATTATTCTTTATAAACCTTATATCTCTTTAAATACTTATATAAAAGGGATTAAGGTAGGATAACCTTACTAGAAGGGTAATAGACCTAGTAAAAGATAATTAGGAGATATTTTAAACTTAGATTATTAGTATATAACCTTATATAGAGGGATTAAGCCTATTAGAAGCTTTTGCTATTAAGGGAGATTTATAAGACCTAAAGACTATTATAATAACTCCTATAGACCTATGGCATATAAGATTAGCATATCTAGGCAAGGATATAATAGATTAAGTGCTTTAGAAGCTTTAAATTCTATTAAGGGAGAGGAGCGTAAGTAAATATAAGGTTTACTAAATAGCTAAGGCATAGAGGCAGATATTATAAGTCCCTTAAATAGGGTTATTACCTTTAGGGCTGCTTTAAGTAGTCTTTTTTAAATTTTTTACTTATTATTAGGGTATAATAAAGACTAATATATTACTCTTTTTACCTATAGAGCTATAGGGCTATATTATATCTTTATAATCCCCTTAAAGATAGACATTATGCCTTGCTTTAATTAGTTAGAAGCTATATATGCGAGAGTATATGGCATTTATATTGCGGTTATAATAACTAATAGTAAGACTGCTTTCTAGACTAGAAAGCAAGAAGAAGATATTATAAATAAAGGTATTATTATAAGAAAGTCTAGCCTAGCTTACTTATATTAAAATAGGTATACTAAACAGTCTAGGGGGGTAATAATAAGGGTTATAATAACTCTTATAATATAATTAGGCTTCCTAGAAGATCTCTAGCTTATAGCTGCTAAAGCAGCTATTTATATCTTAAACTATATGCCTTAAAAGCTACTTAACTAGTAATTACCTTAATAAGCGTTAAATAGGTGGTTAAGAGAGAATAAGCTTTAATAGAATTACTTACTAGAGAAACTAGAAGCCTTTATAAACTATTTATAAGTATTTAGTTATAAAGTATTTATAATAATATAAAGTAAGCTTTATAAGGCAGGTCTAAAGCTTGCTTAGAGAGCTTATATTAGATACTTTATAGGATATATCTCCTCTATATAATACCTAATATAGGTACTAATAATAAAGAGAAACTACTAATTTTTATTAAGCTATATTACCTTTAATAAGTCTATTTTCTATGCTTAAGAAAGAGGCCTATTATTAATAATAAAAGAGGTTAAAAAATACCTCCTTAAAGAGCTAGTTAAGGATAATAAGGATAAAAGCCTTAATATAAGGCTTTTATAAATAGTGTACCCCTTATTACTATAGTAATTACTTAATTAGCCTTAATAGGTTAAAACTCCTACTAGTTATAATTAATAAGATTATAAAAAGAAAGGAAAAGAAAGTTAAGAATTAAACCTACTAATCTCTCTAAGTTTACCTAGATAGTTACTAGGCTTTATAGATTATATATTATTAAGTATTAATAATTTGCTTAACCCTTCTAATAGTAACTATAATTATAAAATAGTAATAAATCTATAAGATTATAATAATATTAAAGCTTTTATAATAGCCTTTAACCTAGGTCCTAAAAGTAAAGAAAAACCTTATATATCTAGGCTTTCTCCTTCTCTAGCTTATTATAACTATTTAGCTAGCTATCTAAAAGAAAAGGAATTTTATTAGGCCTAGGATAAAGAATATAATAAGATTATTAATAGAAAGGTAGCTATAAAGATATCTAGATCTAATATCCCTATATATATAAAGCCTCTAGGCCTTACTTAGGTATTTTCCTATAAACTAGATAAATAAGGTTACCTTCTATAATATAAAGCTTATCTCTATATTCTTAGAAATTATTAACTAAAGAGTTATTTATTAACTTAAGTAATAACCCTAGCTACTAATACCTTTAGGCTACTTATAGCTATTATATACTACTTTAATTTAAAAGTATATTAATATAACTTTATTATAGTATTTCTAAATTTAAATCTTAATAAAGAAGTTTACTATAAGATATCTCTAAGCTATAAGAATAAATAAGCCTATTTAAAGCTTCTTAGAGTAGTATATAAGCTATAGAGAGTATTTCTTTTATAGATAAAAGAGCTAATTAGCTAGCTAGTTAATAAAGGCTTTATATAAATCTTTAAGGATATTTATATATTTATTAAAGATAGTCTAATTATTTTCTTTTATATAAATAACCTTATTACCTTATTTACTAAAGGGAAATTATCCTTATATAATAAATTTAAAGCAAGACTTTTTATAAAGTATAATATTAAGAACCTTAGAGAGCTATAATAGTTCCTAGGAGTTAAAATTATTAGAGATTATACTAATAAGAAGGTATAGCTTAATTAGAAGTCCTATTAGGATAAAGCTACTACTAAATTTAATATAAAGATCCCTTAATAAAAGCCTATAGCCCTAATAATTACTATATTATTAAAGCCTTTTAAAGAAGAGGTTAGTATATAAGACCTTAAGAGATATTAATCTCTAATTAAAACACTACTATATTTAATAATAGTTTTAAGACTTAATATTACTTTTATAGCTTTATAACTTTTATAATATTTATAAAACCTAAAGCTATAATATATAAAAGTAGTAAAAAAAGCCCTTAAGTATAGGTATATATAGGCAAACCTAGTAATTAAATATAGTAATAATAACCCTAAATTAAAGGTATATAGTAATACTTCTTTTACTAATAATACTATAATATAAAAAAGCTTATAAGGCTATATTATAAAGCTTTTTAAAGAACCTATACTCTTTAAGGTAAGTAAGTAAGCTATTATAATAATATTATTAACTAAAGCAAAGCTTCTAGCGCTTTCTTACTATAGTAAAGAGCTTATAGCCTTTAGATAATTATATTAAGAGGTTAGGCTATACCTAGGTAATAATATACTTAAAATTAAATATAATAATATATAGATAATTTACCTTCTTAAGGAAGAGTTTATTAAGCTTATTATAAAGCTTTAGTATATAAATATTTATTATTACTAGCTTTATTAAGAGATTATAAAAAAACCTTTAATATTACTTAGATTACTACTAAAAAGATAATTACTAATAGCCTTATAAAGCCTCTTATAGGGAATGCTTTTATAAGCTTTTATAAGGTATTAGGGCTTATATAACTACCCTTTAGTATACTTAGTAAAAAACCTAAAGAATAAGTATTATATAATAATCCTAATTTAAATAAACTTATAACTAATTAACTATATTTTTATACTATAGAATTAATTTAAATATTATAAGATTAATTTAACTAATTATATTAATTTAGATTTATTATAGGAAACCTTAAATAAAGTCTTCTAAGGGGGTATATTATACTTATAAGGGTATAATTTATTCTTACTATATAATAGTCTTACTATTTAACTAGCTAAGATAAGAGTTTACCCCTAGCTAGTTATTTTCTAAGACCTCTATAACTTTATAGTATATTTTAGCACTATATTAGTACCTTACTAATAGTAGAGGTACTTAGGTATTTAAGCTATAGTCCGCACCCTCTTACAGGGTCGGACAACTTAATAGAGACGATCACATTGAACCCTAGCTGCGCGGTCCAACAGTTACCAGTCGTCGGCAGCTGCCCCACCATGTCTCCACCAGGATTTGCCAACGCTGTGTGTGGATGGAGGGGAACGGGACGAGTTTTCAGATTAGAAAGACCTGACGATGAATGTCGTGAAAAAGGAAAAGAGCTGCGATATTTGATTTTGATGCAATTGATTTTTTTTTTTTTTCATGAAACGTGACGATTCTCAGAGGAACATATAGATTCAATTGTCGGATAAGGACTCCAACAATGCAGTCTGCAGACAGAGACCACTTCTTTGAAACCGAGTAAGTCGTCACAAAACGCGGAGCTTCTAATATAATGTCCCGATCAGACGTCTAACTCCATCAACTCCATCCATCAACGGACAGTGCATCTCAAGCTCAGAGAGCAAGAAAAGAAGCCAAGGCTGGCAACAAGCATGGCGACCCCATAGAGATGAAGTCAAAGATTCTTGCGGCTGTCGCTGATCCAGCATCGCCCCTTTCTTCAATATATGTCGCAGAGTCTGCGGGCTATATCCGCCGCGTGAAACTAACAGTACGAAATAAATCGTTTTGATTATTATGTCTTCGTGCACTTTTTCTCCCCAGCTAACACTGGCAATAGGCCTCTGAACACCCGGCAACATATCGTGGACCAAAGGCCCCCGTCACCTGTCTCGCCCTTGGCGGCAAAGGCAACAAGACTGTGTTTGCGGGATCATGGGACAAGGACATCTGGTCATGGAACGTTGATTCCACTGAACTTCTTCGAAAATACAGCGGTCATTCTGATTTTGTGAAATGTGTACTCTGCGCACAGCTTGGCGGCAAAGACATTCTCATCAGTGGCGGAGCCGACAAGAAGATTAATGTCTGGGACATCGAGACCGGACATCGACTGCGCACCATTCAAGATCCTACAACGACCATGCTCGCCGTCCAACATCTCGCTTTGGACCCGATACTCAGTTCTGCCGACGAACTTCTTCTCGTCAGTGCCAGCAGTGATCCACATCTTAGGAGATGGAAGCTTACCCTAGACCACTGTGAGCAAGTCACGGAGTCCTTCCATGATCGGCCTGACACGGAACGATTAACCATTGAAGAGCACGACACGAGCATCTACAAGCTTGTGTTCGACACGGAAAATGAAGATGCCGACTTGTGGACTGCTAGCGCTGACGGCACAGCCAAATGTCTCATTCGGTCTCGCAACTTTGTTGCCGAAGATGTTCTCACACATGGTGACTACGTTCGCGGGGTTCAGCCCACAGAGCACTGGGTATTCACGGCAGGTAGAGACGAGAACGTCAAGGTATGGGATAGAGTCTCTGGAAAGCTATACTGCACCTTAGAGGGCCACTACGAGGAGATCACAGACTTGGTCCTGCTTCGCAACTCGCAAGGCACACCGGAGAAGATATGCAGCGTCAGCATCGACAGAACGATCCGCACCTGGCCTATACAAAAGACACAGCTAGATGATGTGATTAGACAGATTGAGGATTTCAAGCAGGCCAAGACCGATGAGGCAGACCCGGTTGGCGAAAGCTTGCTTACGGCAGAAGAAGAGGCGGAGCTAGCAGAGCTGATGGATGACTAGAATTGGGCATGAACATGACCAAATCCAGAAAATCCAGAACGAAAATCGTGCAATGACAGCAGCCTCAGGATCGTGATCCCCTTTCACATCACCGCAACTACAGTAATCTCGCAAGAGCAGAAACCAAGCGACCCGGAAAAGAATCGTGCGAAGAATCGTATTGCGTTCATCAAATGCCGTGTATGGACGTTGCCACATGGTGAACAAAGGGGATGTTTCACTTTCTTCAGCAAGCTCATTCCATCTAAAGCCTCTAGAAGACCGACCATCCACGCACCACGTTGTCTGACGCGTCCTTTCCCCTTCTCGTCGGCGGAAAAAAACTTCGTTAGTGTCTCCTGAATTTACCAGACAGATTAGACTCTGTAGGTTTTTTTTTTTTTTGCTTTTCCCTCTCGTTTACGAGGCCACCACCCACCACGGATGCAGTGAGCCGACGGCGAACCCGAAACAAAAGGTTTTACATTGTGCCTACCGACTGGGCCGTCATCCCATGTGTCTTCTTTTCATTGTGCTTCTGCCCGCCTAGTGCCTAGCTGCCCGCCTAGCTGGATATTCCTTGCTTTACTTTTTGTTTTTCTCCTTTTGTTCCGTTCTTGATTCAGATACACAAAATCAAAATGTCTCACTAGTGGCGAACTCCGTACAACTGAAGAAATCAGGCGGAGAAATTGCCCGAGTTAGCGCCGCCACCGCCCTCCTCCCTCCAGGAAGAAAACCAATCACAACAGTGAGAGGCGAAAAAAAAGAAGAAAAAAATCACAAGGAACTGCAATCTCGCTATCTAGTTCCTGAATACGCTGAAGGTGTGGTCCATTGCAGGATAAAGATATTTGGCGCGCCGCTATTTCAGATGGAGAATCACCTGAGCGACATAATAACGACCATTCCTAAACCTAACAAAGTACACAGTCATTCTGGGCTGGTGTGTTTCTACTCAATCCAATGAAGACGACATAGCATTGATCTCGTCCTGAAACGATACCATCTCGGAGAGCATTTCGTTCAAAGAATGGAAAGTGGAAATATCCGTTTTTTTTTTAAACCGCAGCGGCGGCACCGAAGGAGCTAAGCCATCAAGGATTGTTCTAGACGGAAGCCGATTGAAGAAAACAATACATGTAAAAAATAAGAATACAATGTCCCGTTCGGTCCGAGTTCACAGACCTCTGGCGCGACTCGGTAATATTCCGTACGCGAGTGAATCTATGTACAGCATCTGTGCTTAAGCCAGAAGAAGGGATTGTCCATGGACAACCAGACAGCGTCACATTGCCCTGTGAATAGCAGGACGTCATGATGACTCTCGGGCGGAAGCTTCTCGATCGAAGCCGCCTTTATAATGTACAAATGCTCTGCATGGCTTCCATGTGTACGGAGTACATATGTACATATGTACATACATAGTCTTTTTTGTTTCAATCCGGTAATCCGTACACCACAATTTTTTTTTTTTTTCAAAACCAGATGGAGCGTACATACGGAGTAGATGGGTCAGGGTTCTCCATTGTTTAAATCTGCCGCAGGGACTCGTATTCAGATGGACAGGGCTTGTTCTTGGCGAACCTTGTCCTGTGCGTGCTGCAAAAGACTTATCGTGACAATCAACGCGAACTCTTTCTTTTGGTCCTGCGGTCTCCTGTCATGGTACAATCGCCGTTGCAACATGCGCCGCGCCATTCATTTTCAACAAACGAACTGGAACGGAGCGGTTTGCGCCACCATACGTACATAAGGCAACATTGGAACCTACTACATAGAACATCACTTTTCTCCATCACACCAGTCCGCACTACGAGGGTCCAACCAAGCACCGCCGTCGCGACCTTGGCTTGAATTGAGCAAGCCGAAAGATCCCCCCCTCCCCTGCAAGCTGAATACCGGGCTAGGGTTGGCGCACGGTCCTGACTGACATCGGCCATCGGTGATGGGGATACTCCGTACGGACTATATGGAAGCATTGTTCCTCGCTTCTCTTGGGCGTCAAACCCCAGGTCGCGTTAGCAAATGAATGAGACATCTGCCGGAACTAATAACCGTGTCTTGTGAATGGCGACTGGCTCGGCCGCCACGGATCAAAAGCCTCTCTTTTGGGGACCACCACTAGCTGGTTCTGGCAAATACGTACAAGCTCGCTGCGTTGGGTTGTTGTGTTCCTGCAGCTGTATGTGAGAAATCATGTCGAGGAAAAGTGGAGGATGATACAAAATGTGATGAGCCACGCCCGAATATGCGCAGACCCGTCACGGCCATGGCCCATGGCCCGTTGTTGGTATCATTCGAGCTCCGTAGCGGAGGCTGAATTTTTGTCGAGGCCAGCCATTGGCACTCGGGTCGACTCCGTACCGATGATTCCTTGTTCCTATCCCGTACGGACTACATACAATACATACATACGGGGGGAAGCACTTATTGGTGAGAACTGCCGGACCGGGAATGTCGACAAGGATTTAGTGGTTGGCCCTTGTCTTGCATCGCCTTAGTTCAGGGGCATTTTCAGAGCCTGCATTGGGCAGCGATAAGCGAACAGATGTCTTCTCAGTTCAGGCTAATAATAATGCGCAAAGGAAAGAAGTTGTTGCACGAACGATGTAGTAATGTACATGTACTCCGTACGGAGTAGTGGTGCCTCCTTGATCGGTCTCACCGGGCGCCCACTCGTCCCGTTCTTGAAACTTGGAATGCCGAAAGGTTGTCATGGCATGCATCGAGCCTTTTTTTTTTTTTTTTTTCTCTCCCGTCTTCCATGTGCAGAGAGACAAGAGCGAAAAAAGGTGCTTGTCCTATCAGTCTCCAATAATTTTTGCTGCGGACAACGGCCAGATGATGCAGACAGAACATACATATACTTTTTTGTGGTACGAGCGATGAAACAGCCATATTATGCCTCGTACTCCGTACTTGGAGAAAAATCGATGGAGATATCACACCGCCGAGCACAGCACAGAAGCTGTTCAACGGGAGATGATGTGCTTCATCGCTCACTTAATTCGACACCCCAGCGGCCAGATTTGTTGCTCAGAGTCCAGGCTCAAAGCGTAAATCTTTGGCTGTACATGTAGGGCATTTCGATTAATATTCTGAACAAGAACGGAAGAATAACGTCATACGAGCTACGCTGGAATTAGCATTGATCGTCATTATGCACCAGACTCCTCATCATCTGCTGCTGGGCTTGCGGGGGTGACAGCAGGGAAACGCGGCCCGTCAGGGATTGTAAGCGCCCGTTTGACCACGAGTTGCTGATGAATAACGGCAGGGGAGACAACTTGCTCACTGTACGGGGCATACATACATGTACTCCGTATTATGTATGCATAATGCATGGGCGTGTGCTTGGCTCAACGCAGACTCACCAACAAGCTCATCCATCCGCCGCCACTCTTCTTCCGACAGAGGATGCGCAGCTCAGTAAACAGTAGTACTCTCGGACAAGAAAACAAGGAAAAAGAAGAAACAAGAAGAAAAACCTCTTTCTGGCCTGACAGTATAACGCCAGCTGAATTCCAAAGATTGAGACCATTAACCTTCCCATTACGAAAAAAAAAAAAAAAAAGAAAAAGGGTCTATGTAAATGAGACCAACAAAAGGGGGTGTGTCGCATTGCTTTTTCCTCGCCCGAGTTACTCAATCAGGGTCAAGTCGTCACATCGCACTGAACGACTCATCAAAATCCCAACCTAACGAGCCGAGTTATATATACATGTACTGCGCTAGAGGCAACCAATTTACTCGTGGTACGGAGTGTGGAGTTGAAGATCGTAATTGTAACATGACATCAAACCATGTACATACATACATTAGCAAACCGGCAATGAGGGGGCCGGGACGGAGTGCGGGTTATTATTATTATATACAAGGCTAGCTAGCAGCCGCCAACAGCAAATCGACCCAGTACGGATTAGTCCTAATTGAGAAAGCCTATCTTGGCCATTGATTCGACATGCTGGCCACAAAATTGGTTAGACAAGAAGAGCGAGGATATAGCTATACATGTGTATGATGATGTGCTCGGTAGTTGACAGGATATGCCCGCATACAAACGGCATTCATTATTCGAGGTCGGCCCATTCTCCTGTACATCGCGGCAGCGTTTGCAGGAAGCACAAGCCGTGGTACAGATGTTGCCTGAAGAGGCCGAGTCTCCTGCAGTGCTAGCTGTACGCTCTGTCGTCGGCTGTGATGACGATCGGTGTGGTGCAGAAAGTTCGATGTGGCAGCCTCATCACTCCAACAACCTCTTGACCAGCAGACTGGGACGAGAACGAACCCCCCTCCCCCCTGAAGAAGTGACCATGTGGTTCAGCAATTTGCACCCCCGTCCCCCGTCCCCCGTCCCCCTGCCAGGAATCCCCCTGCCGGGAACGCGCAACTTCCAAATCCCGCTGACAAGTTGATGATGGGTGGATGATTGTCAACTCTTCGCCAACCTATGACCAAAGTGGTTGATGTGAGGAAAGGCGAACTCCGCTCCGGAGTGTTAGGCCTCGACGCGGGTTCCCGAGTAAAGAAATAAAGAAACCAAAGTAAGTCGTCAACCAAAAGGTTGCCGACTCGAATTCCATTCCAGCGCGGGTCGCTTACTCCGTATTACATACGGAGAACATGTACGTCCGTAGCGTGGGAAGTACTCGTGCCCACGCCCCACCCCCCCCCCCCCACCTTAAATCGTAGTGTACGGAGACTACGGATTACATGCGGAGTACGTCCGTACAATGAGGATGTACTGGATGTACTCCGTAATTCGTACCGAGTAGTGAGTAGTATGTAGTCAACAACCTCCCGTCCATTCACATCTCGCATCGTCCCGACAAAGACAAAGGGCAAGGCCCCGGTTCGTGGACGGTGCCGACGTGGGACCCGCGCGTCTACAGCGTGGCTTTGTTGGGCCAATCAGCCCCAAATATAGCTATATGTAGAGCCAAAGACCAAGGATGCTGCCAACAACGAGCTACCCTTCCCTATGTACATGTATGTAATCCGTAGAGCTCCCCTACTACTAGCTACTCTTCCACTTGCACTTGCACTTGCACTTGTGCCAAGCCAGCTCTGCCCGTGGGGTGTTGCGGGGAAAAAAAAAAAAAAAAAAAGCGACATCAGGAAAGGCGCTGTGCAACTGGCCCCTGGCTCCCAATAACACCTGGCACCTGGAACCTGGAACCTGGCACCTGGCCGTCAAAAACGAGCGGACCGACAGGCTCAACCAGCGAACTTTCATTTTGGTCTTTGGTTATTTTGTCCTATACCCCCGTCCCCTCCTCCCCTTTTAACCTCCTCTTCTCGATTCAGTCCAGACTCTCATGTTTGTGAATTGAACAACTTACCTACGAGTGTCTCCGTCTCCGTCTCCGTCTTCTCTTTTCCTTACCACTGTGGCCTTTTATTCCTCACACCAAGCCTTCTCTCGCCTGCTGCTTCGTTCCTTCGTGTCAAAGTTCCGAGATTCTAGCAATCTCTCGTATTCACAACAGAACGGCTGGGATAAACCCTTGGCCCTGCTCATATCAGCGATTTTTTTCGGACGCAAAACTCAAATAATTGGCACGTGCACAATTCAGCATAGATGGTATAGACGGGACGCAAGGCTTGATGCCCGTTCGGTTGTCAAGGCCCTAGGAGCAGGGGTTTGTTGTTGCATGGTTATTCCAATACCCAAAGTACACCTCCTTCTACTACCCCGTCAATTTTCGAATAAGTCTGGCATCGATTGTCACTTTTTCTTCTATTTCTCCCGACTCCTTGTGAGATCATCGCCTTGCTCTTGTCTCCTTCGTACCCAGCGTGGTACAAACACCCAACATGGCAACAGAATCATTGATGGGTAGCATCGTTGCCTTTGAAGGGAAGCCAGACCTCGTCTCGACACAACTACGTCTTCTTCCTACATCACCGCAGCTTCTTATTCTTCCGAGTGTCGAATCTTATATCAAATCGGGAGATGATGATCGATGTTTCGACGCACGCGGCTTTGTTCGGCAAGTTCACTATGCCCTAGTGGCTCGGAACGACGCGGCACGTAATTTCTTGGATGGTTCAACTGCAGATCACAAGCGACTCGTCTTTCTGAATGGAAGTACTCCTGGAGCTCAGACACTATGTGTTAGAGAAATCATGAAGCACGAAACCGACGGTGACAGAGCCGAGGCCGAGGCCATTTTCGAGGACATTGTGAAGGATGGAGTAGATGGTCTAGACAGGCACTCATCATATCCCGACTTGCGCAGCTTTGACTACTCAGACGCAATGAATGACGATGTTTTCGAAGAGGACCCCATCACGAAAGCCATGCGGGCGGCCGATGCTTTGGATCGCCAAACGGCAAATTTGCAACCTTCCAACAACCTGGCCTTGAACCCAATGTCCCGGCCTCGGAGCTCAAGCCTTCCCCTGTATGGTTTCTTGGACGAGTTTGCGGACTCAACGCCTTTCTACGTCTTTGGTGCCCGACCAAATGAGGAAGAAAGTACTGCTGGGGATGTTGTGGAAAGCCTCAGCGCTCCCGCTACACCCAATCCAGCCATGATCATGAATGCGACACAAAATACTCTGGAGCTCCCTCGATTTGGAGCATCGTGTGCACCACCTAGTATTTATCCTGCCAGCTGCATCGGTGAGACATATGGCCCAGGCGGTATTGGGGACCACTCAGATGTTGTTGTTGCATCACCAATGTCCGAAGCGTTCAGCCTGCGCTCAACGGACCACATTGTCATTGGCGAAGCCTCTGTTCTGGACATGAGGCTGCCAATGGGACGCAAATCAATATCAAGAGTCAGGTCTCTTGACAGGATCTGTCCAGCTAGTCCCATGTTTCGAGGTCTTGGAATTCCCAATAATTCCTGGTTGGACGAACCAGATGCTCCAAGAGCTTTGCAAGCTCCCCAATCTGCCACCTGGCTATCTGAGGACAAGGGCTGGAGGTTCAGCCGCGTGAGTACCATCGAACAACCGAGGACTGTGGTCGTCAGATCACGACTATCTTCTGTACAAATGCAGCCAGTACCAATCTGCAAGAAGAGAAAGAAGACAAAGGAATCAATCGACATTTCCAAGCCCAATTATGTTGACAGAGGTGATGCTCGGCAAAGCGTCGTCGAGGAAATGGGGTTCCGACCGATTCTACCTCCAGTCGAGGATCTCGTCGTATTTTTTAGGGACGACAGCTCAGATGCATTGTTGGAGTCTGCAGTCAGCGCTTTCAAAAATCGCCGTTACCCGTCTTTGTCGTATTCTCCCACCGCATCCGAGGCAGAGAACAATGACGGGTCCATCCCGGGAACCCCAACACAGCCCTCGCCCAGATCTGGGGACAAACTGCGAGTGTGTCTTAAAGAATCGGACATGTCGTCATCCGGTGCAGACGATTATGACCCGTTTTCTTACACTCAGCCATCTTGGCAGCCATCGAAATCTTCAGAGTTTGTTACCACCGTTTCAATTCATCGCCCTCCTACTCCTGCTCAGACACCTCCACCATCTGCCGTGGGTGAGAACGAGAGCAAGGTTCATGAGTTTCACATGAATCCAGGTCAAAATGCAGTATCAGTGCAGAACTCGCTCCGGTCCATCCTGGGCGAACATTTCCCCCCAGGCACCGAGGGCTACCGTCAATTTCAGTTTTCTTTCCTCCCCGAGTTCGACGAACTCTGGAAACCCATGTTTCGAGGGGGGAGCCCGCAGAGAGACGATGGAAATGGCACCCAAATTCTTGCAATTGGTTCACAGAAGGGTGTGAAGAAAGAATATTCGCAGGCGGTTACTGGGAGATTGGAGAAGGTTGGTAGAAAATCGTGCGAGATTGTCAAAACTGGACGTGTGGATTTCCGGTGAGATTCCAATGGCCGTGGTCATAAGTTTAAAAGACTTCTTACTGACCAAATCAGGTATTTACTCGCGAACGCCATGCAAGCTTTTACGGCCCAGCGGCTGGCTAATCAGACCGACAATCCGTTTACCAACTCATATCTGCTGGCAACACTGATTATCCCGCACCTAGAGACGTACTTGACACTGCACACGGATGTTCGCTATCTCCTGCTGATGTATCCGCCTGAGCATTTGGGGACTGTGCTGGCCTTGCAGAAACTCGCAGGTATCGATGTCATGAAAGTAACCCAGATCGTCGATTCAACAAGCAAAGAGGACTCACCATTTACACATATTCGTGGGGCATCAATTAATAGTAAATCAGAAAGCAAGCCGACGCGTCCGCCCTTCTCCACTCGATCATCATCGGACGTTGCCGTCTCCAAGGCCAACTATCTTTTGACCTCGACTGCCTCGGAGAAGGATATAGCAACTTTTGTGTCCACAGTATGGAACATTGAAATCGAAGAGCCCGAGGTGCCTGCTTCAGAGCCCGTGACTGAAAAGGCCAAAAGAAAACGTGCGCCACCACCGCTCAGTCTTACGAGCGAGCACATGGCTGAGCATCCTAGAGCTACATCTCAGAGCTCACCTTCTCCAAGTTCGGCAGTCACAGCCCCTTCATCCAGAGGCTTGAGCGCACCGGCTGGCGCACCGGCTGGCGCACCGGCTGTGCCATCGCACGAACCATCATCCCCTGCTGTGTCGCTGCGTGCGTCCTCATTTGCCGAGACGATCAGAACACTAAGGTCAATCAAAAGCAAGCGTAGTCAGACCAAGCTAAGGACGAAGAGTGCGCCGCAGATGGACACGGAATCTTTGGCGGGCTTTGAGTATTTTGATGAGAGCGAAGATGACATGGACGAGCGTCGGCTCATGCCCTTTTTTATGCAAAAGCGCAGTATCCGAAAACCAAACAGCCGAAAAGCTCTCAAGTTCTTGGGCCTGGCCTAAGCGGGTTTCTCTATCCCGAACGGGACTAATTCATATATACACACTAAGAAAGAACCGACAGCCTCTACATTTCACTCGACCCTTCCATTCACTACACTCTTGGATTCATATTTCCGCCTGTGTGTCGGGTTTTCTTTTCGGAGCGTGCTAAGGCAAGCGCTGAGGTTCTGAACTAATACTGTTTGAACCTTTGTATTTCTTAATTTCATACCTTCTTTTTTTTTTCCACACGGCGGTCAGAAGATACTTGACAAAGTACTAATATTAGAGATGATTGGTTATTTTGGCTGGAGCATGGATTGAGATCCCACAAAGTTTTCATTTGTTCAGAGGAGGGAGTGTCTTCGTAAACATACTCTGGAGGGAATGAGTTTGTTGAACCATTTCGAGGCGCTGCTAACTAGCAAAAGATGATGGGCTTGAGGCCAGACAGATCAGACGTGGCATAGTCAAAGGAGAATGCTCGTGTTGATAAAACTACGTATCATGTGTAATTGTGTCGCATGGACTCCGTAGCCCCTGGCTACATTGTAAGATGGTGGGTGGTGGGTGGTGCTGTCAATTGTGCAGTCGTTTAGGTCAATCGCTTTTACCAACTGGTTACGTATAAAGTTGACAGGACATTACGAGCAAATGACCTGAGAGGACTATTGGGATTCCCTTGTGGTAATTAAATGCTCTTCTTAATCTTGGTGATTCTGCTTAGACGCGTCACGGCGTGAAGCTGGGTCACTGATTGCGCCCCCCCCTTTGCTCACTATCAACCGTGACTGGCAGCCACGTGAATAGGAGTATGGGAGGAAACACGATTGAATCCAGACGATGCCCATCGAAGAGTCAACAGAAGCACGACATCCAAGTCACTTTCGAGGCAACAAAGGTAAAATTTCATATCAAGTTTCCCTAGTTTGATGTCCATACTCACACTCGCACAAGTACAAAAAGGTAGCTCAGATCCCCCTGAATCGATGACCATGAAAACAAAATAACAGAAGACCAAGCGACAAAACCAAGTGAAATTAATACGCGGGGCTGCAATTGGGTAGAGGAGGCATCGATTGCCCGAGTGCCTCGCGTTTCAACCCAAGGGCGTAGGAAACGGTGAGAAAAAAAAAACCCTATCCTTGATTGAACACGTGTGGCAGTTCTCATGACACTCTTGTCCCCAGTTTCCCTCGCCAAGTGGTGTTTGTCTCTTCAGCAAGTGAAAAAAAATTAACTTTCAGTCGTGGCCCGTCTCATCGAACTATTTCGTCTCGATGCATGGCGAAGTGCGTGGTCTCATAGCCCGTTGGTAGAAAAATAAGAGCGAAGAAATCCAAATGGACATGATTCAGTCTATGCGCATAACAAGAGATACTGGATAATGGAAAAGAAAACTTGTCTTCCGAGGTAGCCCGCCCAGTTGTTTGCCTTAGCTTCGCCTAGTCGAACCTACCCCATTGCTGACTCAATCTCTCATGTTAAAAAAATACAACAAAAATTTCGCTGCTTAGCAGCAGCTGTTGCTTGAAGACGAGCCGACGCCTTGGCCCTGCCCAACCTGCACGCTGGGCTTGGTGTTGTTGGCTGTTGTAGTGCCCATGCGCTCTTTGATCTGGCGGGCCATTGTCAAGAATGCTTGCTCGACGTTGCTAGCGTTCTTGGCCGAAGTCTCGAGGAAGGGAATACCCAGACTGTCAGCGAACTCCTGCACGTAGGGGTCAGTATTCAATTCCTGGCGAAGGGGAAGAAAACCGTGGAGGGCCTGAGAATCTAGTAGCATAATTTTGCCCAATGCTGGACAGGATTTGCAAAGCTGCTGTCGCCTGTGCCTTCCCTCCTTGATCACGAAATCACTCAGGGACGCGTCTTACCTTTGCGACTGTGTATTCGACGACCTTCTTGTCGGACATATCACTCTTGTTTCCGACCAAGAGCTTGTTCACACCCTCGGTAGCATATCGGTCAATCTCCTGAAGCCATTGCTTGACGTTGTTGAACGAGTCCATGTCAGTGACATCGTAGACGACGCAAATGCCGTGAGCACCGCGGTAGTAAGATGAGGTGATAGTTCGGAATCGTTCTTGACCAGCAGTATCCCACTGTACGAGAGTTGATGGTTAGCCGGACAGCACAGAAATGATATTCAAAAGGATGAGCATTCTATCATCACCCACAATCTGCAACTTGACGGTCTTGCCGTCGAGCTCTATCGTTCGGATCTTCTACAGTACTAATTAGTTCTGGATTTCTCGAGTTTGATAGTTGATTTCGGACAAGCGCATACGAAATCGACACCGATGGTCGAAATGTACGACTCAGTGTAGGTATCATCGGCGAATCGAAGCAACAAACAAGACTTGCCTACACCGGAATCACCGATGAGGAGTAGCTTAAAGAGGTAATCGTATCTGATCAAAATATGTTAGTTGCCGAAAGTCTTCGCCTCGCCCCAGGAAGCAGGCAGAGAGTCAGAACGGAGGCACGGCGTTGAGCAAAAATGATATCGGAGGCACTCTATCGATGAAAATGATCAGCACTTGAAGTCGTCAGAAGGTCAGCGCAGTGGCCAGGGGCTGGAGGTTACGCGCGCACCACTCAGGGTTCATATTTGCAGCAGCGAGGTTATGTAGCGACGTGAGAGTCAAGAGATTCGTAGCAAAAAAAAAACGGCTAGCGGCGAGGGCAGTTGCTACGATCGAGGAAAGTTGTTCGTGATGATGTGAGAAAGATCAAAAGGAACGATGATGGTAGCGAGGGTGCGAGACTGGGTACGTCAGGGACAACGAACCACAGGCGGGAGGCGGTGGTGGGAAGCCGCAAAACAAGCTGTGAGCTGAGGGGTCACGTGCCGGCGGCAGCCTTGGCCGTCCGAAACATGATCCTACTAACTAGCCTACGAGGTCGCGGATAACCACGTGACCTGCCCACGCTGGCCGCGCTGATCAACGCGCAAGGGAAATCGCGTACGATGATTTGATATCATGCTTGTCGTAACATCGGGGCTGTTTTACGGGAATGGTATATTTACTTGTGACACGCCTGACTAACTTGATCCAACGTTCCGATGTAGGCCACGAGGTCAACAATCATACCGCTTGTGAGGGTTCCAAGAAATTATTGATTAATATAGTAATTCTTTTGAGAGCGAGAAAGCCAACCCGAACAAAAGACCTGGTCGGGATTGTCCGGGGGCGTAAAAAGAGCCACCACAAGTAAGCCGTGGAAGGATCGCGATAAACCTTTTCTCGACTAAGCCTGTTCGAAAACACATCTTCTCTTCATTCATGTGAACGTTGAAAGCCAAACATCGCACCGGACCTACTCACCTCATCAACGGACATTATAGAAAAGACAGATGGACTATTCGCCTCATTGATCCCTTTTGAGAATCATTAGGAAAACTAAGGTCCTGACCACATATCTAATTTTCTTCTTACACTTTTCTCCAGGTTTCGAGATCAGCCCTGTGAGAGATTTTTTTCTCTTGTCGACGGACAAGATGACATGGTTTCAGACCGAGATTAGTATATTAATTAAAGTTACTACCTAGGACTTAATTATATAATATATTTAATATTACTAGTCTTAAGCCTTTTAAAGGGAACCTAACTAATATAGAAGATATATTCTTACTATAGGATAATATTAAAGATAATAAATAAGAGTTTAAAGTTAAGAGAATTATTTTATACTATTATAATAGAAGGTATTATAAATATCTAGTTAAATAAAAAGGCTATAATACTTTAGAGAATTCTTAGGTATTAAAAAGGGATTTTAGCACTAGAGAAATTATTAATAACTATAAGTAATAGTTAAGTAGTAAAGTTAATATAAGATAGTTATAATTTATAAGTTAATATAGTAAGATATTAGAAAATAAAGTTAATTTACTTAAATAACTTAAATAATTTATTATATAGCTACTAAGTACTTACCCCTTTATAATAAAGTTAGTTACTAGAACTACTAGTTTCTTAGTAATAGTAGTAGCTATAGTAACTATAAAGGTAAAGGCCTTAGGAGTATCTTTATTATTAGAATCCCTCTCTTTATATATATAAACCTAAAGTTTACTAAAGAGCTTAATAAGACTAATATAATTAGGTAAGTTAGTAGTATAGGGTATAAACTACTAGTAAGTTAGTTAGGTATTAGCTATATATATTAAGAAAGCTTACTATTAGGATATTCTAGGCTATAAAGTAAAGACTATTTAAAATATTAATCTATATCTTAAGGTTTATAGTATTACTTAGTAATACTATTATAATATACTTATTACTCTTTACTTTATAAGTAATATTAGTAGTTATTTAAGTGTAGTAAATATATCTATACTTATTAGAATTTTTATAGGATAGGATAGTATTCTATAGCTTTTTCTTTACTTTTATAATAAACTACTAGTAAGTTAGTAGTAATCTAGTATCTAGGTAGTAGAATTATACTTACTTTATTCTAATAGTAGTAGCTACCTTTTAGAGTAGCTTTAATAAGTTTAAATAGCCTATTATAAAGCTATATAATTTAAGCTAGATACTAGTAGTATATTAGTAATAAGTAAGTAAATTCTAGATAAGAAAGATATACTATAAGGTAGTTTTTATTATTTTATTATTTTAGAAGTAATAAGTATATTTTATTAAGTAGCCTATTAGAATATTAGTAATAAAGAAGTAGTAAGTAAGTAAAGAAGTTATACTTATAAATTCTTTATATTCTATAGGGAAAGTCTTATTATTAATAAGATATCCTAGAATATTATAAGTATTATTTTTTAGTAGGATATTTTATATTATTACTTACTAAGAGTATTATATATATAGAATCTTCTTACTTATTATACTACTAGTAGTAAGTTAGTAATAAAGATACTATAAAGATATAGTAAACTTATATTAAAATTTTAGAAGTAGTTTACTTCTAAGGAGATAACTTCTTAGGAGACTTTAAAGGAGATTTCTTAATAGCTTAACCTTTAGGAGCTATTAATAAAGAGGGAGTTCCTATATAAGTATTAGATATAGTAAACTAGCTATAAGTTAGCTATAATAGACTAAATATAAATTATAACTAGAAGTAAATAAACTAATAACTAAGAATAAGATAAAAAACTAAGATAAGTAGTAATAAATAATAATAATATTTAGAGACTAAAAAGGTTAGTAACTATAGTATAATAGTAGTAAGAAAGCTACTGCTTAGTAGGTAAGGGTAACTTATAAGGTTAAGGATTATTATAGGAGAAAGGAAGTGTATAAAAGAGAGGAAAAATTAGTCTTTTTTATATTAACTATAGACCCCTTAAGTAATCTAATACACTATATATAAGTAATCTATAAATTATAATAATAACTATTAGCTCTGCTACTTATATGTATGCCTAATAGCTATAAACTTATAGTAACTATAATATAAGCCCTCTAGTTAGACTATTTAGAACTATAGTATTAGGTACCCTATTTATTTAAACTAATTATAAAAATTAATATAAGTTATCTATTTTTTTTAGTCTAGCTATATAATAGGTAATAATATTTATTTTACTATATTAAAGCTATATAAGGGCTACTATTTAAACACTACTACCTATAATAAGGGGGGTTATTTATAATTAGTAATAATATTATTATTATTTTATTTACCTATATATCTAGTTATAAGGTGCCTTATCTTATTTTTCTTTATAAGCTCTATTATAGTAACTATACCCTAAGCAAGTAGCTTATTTTATAATTAAGGTTAATTATATATTAGGAGAGTATTATATTAGGAGCGTAAAGGTTAGAGATAGGATATTTATTAAAGTAAATCTTTAGAGAACATTTAGGCTATATAAATAATAAAGAGGCTAGCTAGCTATAAGATAGCTATATGCTTATAGAGCAAGGTATTCCTTAAGGACTGCGTATATTATTAGTACTAGGTTAGAGATTAAAACCTTTACGCACCCGCCCCTAGCTAGCATTTTCCTAGTAGTAACTACGAGAATCTCAGCCATTACTTCGTTCATTCAACCCTACGTTTAAGCCGTGACATTATATAGCTAAAGAAAGGGAGGTTATAAATAAAGATAGTAAAGAAACCCTAGGATAAAAATCTAATTTTATTAAAACTTATTTTATAGAAAATATAGTAAAGAAAATAAATAAAACTACTATAAAGATAGATTTAACTAAGCTAAGATAGCTTATTTTAGGATAAGTAATTAAAGCTATAGTAAGACTATAGGAAGTTAAGTATAATAAAAAATAAGTAAATATATACTTAAAGATCTCTCTTAAATTTAATAATAAAGGTAAGAGTTATTAGATTTACCTTAATTTAGGAATATTATTAATTCTAGTAAATAAAGTATAGCTAGAATAAAATAGGTTAAATATAAAATAAGGAACATAGGAGCCTAAGCCTATATCTAGAGTTAAGTCTACCTTTTATATTATAGAATTAGCTACTTTTAATTTTTATATTCTAGGAATAGTATATAAAACTAAAATTACTAGTTATTGTATAGTTATAGTAAATATAATACTAAACCTAGGACTAAAGTTATTACTTAGGATAAATTTCCTTTATAAATATAAAGTAAAGATTAATTTTATTAACCCTAAGGTGGTTTTTAAATTAGTCTATAGTATAATAGTACTAATAAAGATTTTTTAGCTAGCTAATAAAGTACCTTATTAAAGGGTAATTACTATATATATAGTAATAATTTTACTAAAAGAAGTTATATATATACTAGTTACTTAGAAGGTAGTATAGAAGAATTAGGAAATAAGTATATACTATATATAGTTATACTTAGAATATTTTCCTAATGCTTTATTTAATAAATCTAGCTAAGGTTAGATAATTACTTATAATCTAACTAATAAAACTATTACTATCTATAAGCATAAAAAAGTTAAATAATTAATAGTAGCTAGTAAAGTTAATACTAACTATCTAGTTAATAATCCTTTAGTATATTATACTTATTTTAGTAAGGATATGGCTTCCTCCGGACCCTCGGACGATAGTTAGTCTGGCCGTGGCTAAAGGTGGGTCCACCAAAGGGATGCACGCGATGCGATTGGTTGCATCGCAGGCAACCCTGCACCGCTCGCAGTGGCTTCGCACTGTAAGACCCACTTTTCCCACTTTTCGCTTACCTTCTCTCCTAGCTAGATTCCTCTCCTTCTCTCTTTTCTCTTCTCTCTTAGATAATAATAACTATTATTAACTTTATTAAATTAAACCCCCTTTACACTAGTGTAATATTCCTTAGTGTAACTAATACTAATTAGTAGTTAACTATAACTATAAATAAGTTAGGTATTATAAAAAGAGATATTTTTATAAATACTATAGCCCCTTACCCCTTAAGCTAATATATAGGCTATTTAGGCAAAGAGGCATAACTATAGAGTGTACTAAAGGAAAATAGACTAGAATCCTAGCAATAGGCTTGTTAGACTTCTAAGGGATTAATTTATTAACTCTTAGGCCTTTAGGATATTTAGTTAATTATTATTCTTATTATCTATTACAAGAAAACTAACTAAATAACCAAATCTATTACTATAAGGCATTTTATTTAAACCTAACATTAAATATAACCCTTAGCTAAGCTAGCTAAACTATATAACCTCTCTTTTCTACCCCTTTTCTCCCTTCTTTATAATTATCCACTATAACTATCTTTGCTTCTCTATGTTCTATATATAGTTAAGTTGTTTTTAAGTCTATGCTATCTTGAGTTGTTTTTAAGTCTGCGCTATCTTAAGTTATTTTTAAGTTTATATTACTATTATTACCTATGTTTTTCCCTCTTTTTCCTCTTTCCTGTCGTTTTTTGTTGTTTCTTTTAATTATCCTATTCGTTCTGTTTTTTTCCTATTTATCCTATTATTATACTTCTATTTAATTAGAACTCCAGGCTCTATTATATTAATTATATTATTTTGTTAAAGATAGTAGAATTCAAGTCTAGACCTTTAATAAGAGGAAAAGCTAGTAATAGTAAGGCTTTAATAATCACTATTAAAAGACCCTCTAAGAGTAAACTACCACTATATTTATAACCGCTTGCTAGCAAGCTTATAAGAGATTAGAAAGAGTTTACTAAGCTAGACCCTAAGACTACTATATAAGTCTAAGCTTAATAATTATATTATAGGATTTATTAACCTTAGTAAGCATTAAGGTTAGAGAGATAATAACCTATAGGAATTATTCTAAGAAGACTTTAAAGGCTAGTCTAAGAATACCTTTAAAAGAGTAAATAAGAATATTATTAAAGAGCTATATAACTCTCTCTAAGATTATAGCATTCCTATTAAATAAGGTCTAGGATATCTAATCCTAGTATTACTTAAAGAAGTACTCTATTAAACCTTAATACCTCTTTAGCTAGAAAAGAGATTAAGATTCTCTAAAATACCTTAAATATAACCCCTATAAGTTACTACCCTAAAGACCTTCCCTAGTATTCCTTACCCTTAAAGGGAATAATTACTATATTCTTTATAAAAGCCCCTATAATAATCTTAGTTATACTAAGAGTTTAAACCCTAATAGCTTACTTTCCCTTCTTAATACCTTTCTTTTAGTAAATAGACTATAAAGAAGATTTTTAAGCTTATAAAGATATATAAGGATAGTAATTACTATAGTAGAAAGCTATATAACTTCCTTACACTAAAGCTTATACTCTTTAAAAGTAAATATAACTAGATTAACCTCCTTAGATTATACTTTAGTAAAGTATTTCCTATTATACTAATAGGAGATACTAAATAATACTTCCTTAACTACCTTTCTAGTAAGAATCTCTCTTATAAAGAGATAATTATAAATATCTATTAATACTTTAAAATAAAGAGTAATTAATAGTTTTACTATTATAAGTAAAGTAATATAACCCTTAAGAATATTATTACTTAGAACCCTAAAATAAGTAAGCTTAAATATCTTAAGATTTTATTAACTATATTAAAGAGAGTCTATAAAGGCCTATACCTCTTTAATATAGTAAATATAGAGCTTTATAAGTAGACCTTAAATATAGTCTCTAGTATTCCTAAATATTAGATAGTAAAGTATATATATACGCTAGGCTTTAAGAACCTTACTAGTAATCTCTATAAATTAATTATAATTATAAAAAGTAGTATAAGAAGTACCTAATACTACTAGTAATAAGGTAAAGACTTATTAGAGGCTATATTTATAAACTAATAATATAGTTAATAAAATTAGAGAGAAAGAGAAGGCTATTATAGTAGCTCTAAGCGCCCTAAGTAATGCTTTATTTATAGTAAAAGTAGCTACTAGTTAATAAACCACTTTAATACTAAGTAAAAGAGAGAGAAAGAGAGATAATAAGCTAGTAAGAGTTATTATTTACTCTCTTTAGAGAAGAAGTTCTAATTATTCCTTACTTTAATTAAAGGTAGTGCTAATACTAAAATAGAGAAACTAGAAGACTAGGAATCCTAGCTTAAGGTTTATACTTAGGCCTAAGATAATAATAATAATAAAGATATTAAAGAGAAGATATTATTAAAGGTATACCTAAGTATTATATAATTCTTTTACTCTAGGCTATAGATAATTAATAATATTAATATTCTTATAATGCTTAAAAATCAGGCTTTTTAATATACCTTACTTAAGTAAGAGCTATACCTTAAAGAGGCTTCTAATAAGGACTATTTAATCTATTATACCTCTAAGGAATACTATTCTAAAGAAGTCTTTAAAGGAATTATACTAGATATAGGAGCTTTAGGTTAATTAACTACTAGCCTAGTATAAGTTAAAGCCCTATTAAGATTAATACTATTATTAAAGATTAAACCCTATAGCCTAGAAGTTATTAACTTTAGCGCTAGATTAGTAACTATATATAGTATAATATATATACTAATAAAGCTTAGTTAAATTAACTTCTATATCCTTAATACTACTATACCTTTTTTTTTCCCTTACTAATATAAATCTTATAAAGGTTAAGATAGATAACCTTACTAATATGCTAATCTAAGATAATAACACTATACCTATTATATATAGATAGGGCTATCCTTAGTAGCTATTAAAGGCAAAAGAGACTACTATATTCTATCTATTAGAAGGAGAGATTTATTAACTTCACTAAAGATTTAGTTATTCTTTAATTTAATGCCTTATAAAGATTCTTTAATAGGCTAGTTATAATATTAAACACTATATAATTAAGAAGCTAACTAAAGTCTATTATTATTATTAGATAAATAGAAAAGCCCCTAGCTAATTTAAATTCTTAATTAAAGATAACTATAACTTTAACTATAAGATTATGATTAATACTATATAAATTAATAGTTAACTAGTCCTTTATATTATTAATTTAGTAACCTTATTCTAAGTAGCCTAATTCCTTAACCTTAAAAAGCAGAAAGCTTATAATATTTAGGATATAATTAGAGAGTATTAGATAAATACCTATCTAGGCCCCCTAGATTAGATTGTTTATAATGCTAGTAATAACTTTGCTTTAGCTAAATTTAAGCACTATACTTACTTAATATTAATTAAGATTAATAAGATACCTATTAAAGCCTATAATAGTATTAGAAAGGTTAAAAAATACTATAGACCTCTTTACTAGGCTTATAATATTATTATAGACTTAATTAGTAAAGAGATTACTCCTAAATAATAACTTTAAATAGCTATTAAAGCTATTAATAACTTAGTAAGTGTAAAGGGCTTGGGCTTTGCCTAAGCATTTCCTATGGCGCATATAAGTGAGGATGGTTCTAAGCTAGCAAGGATATAAAAAGGGGGCTAATATAAGGTAGTTAGGGGGTATAAGGGGCACTAGTAGGAATAGGTCTTTTACCTTTCCTTCTTCCCTCTATAAGTTTCTTAATATTATATTAATACCTTATTATAGTTACTTAGGGGCTAGTCTATAATAATTAAGAAACTTCCTTTAGTCCTTATAATAGCTACTAAAAGATATAATAGATATACTAATAAATATACTAATAGATATAATAGGTATGCTTTAACCCTAAGATTAATATAGCTAGGGGATATTAACCCCCCTATCTAACGCTATAGTATTATTAGTAGCTTAATAGGCTTAATTTAAAATACTCTAACTTATACTAAATAAGTAAATAGTAAAGCTTATATATCTTTAATAATAGGTAATAGCAAATAGTATAGGACCTTTAACCTAACTACCCCCTATAGCCTAGCCTAGTGCCTAAGAAGCTAACCCTATACTACCTCTTACCTCTAACCTAGTTTTATCTATACCTAAAGTAAAATAAAAACTAATCCCTATAGGTAACCTATATAATAGTAATAAAGCCTTATTTACTATATAGAGGTTTTTAATAGAGTATAAGTTATAAGTAAATAAGGACTTTATTAGTACTAATAAAAATAAATAAGTATTTATTTACTAGAACCTATCCTTTAGAGTTTAGTCCTAAGTAGCTACTTACTTTAAGTAAGGCAGTGCTATTAGTTTTAACCTTACTAACTTCCTAGAATACCTTAGGTTAGTATTCTCTAACTTATATAAATAGGAGATAGCTCTTATAAAGCTAGACTAGCTAGAATAGGGCCTAAGGAAGCTATTTTCTATATTTTTTATTTACTTTATAAAGAAGCTATTACTAGTAAGAGAGGAATGTTAGGGGGATAATATAAAGCTAGTAAAGCTTTAATATATACTTAATAAGTATTTAAGGGAGATTAGTATAGGCTAGGGTATTAGCTAAAGTAACTAGTATATAGCTATTATATAGTATTATAAAATTATAGTTAATATTAAGGCCCTTACTATAAAGAATAAGTATTAGTTTTAATATAAACTATAGTAAGCTAAACCTATACCCTAGACTAACTATAAGGGTAATATACTAATAATTAGGGTTTATATAATAAGCACTTAGCTAGAAAGGTAAAATAAGCTAGCTAAGAAGGAGAAAGGGCTAAAGCTTACTATAAATATATAATAAGCTAAATAGGTATTAGAAGTAAAGTTAGCTAAATACTATTAAAAGGGATACTACCTATAATATAAATCTAAGGATTACTATATTTAGAAGTATACTTTTCTTTTGCCTTACTATTTATAGGTTAGTATTAACTTATATAGGGTAAATAAGGAAAGTATAAATAAGGAGGTAAATATTCCCCTTATAGAAAATAAGTAGCCCTTAAGTAAAGTCTTATATAAGGGTAAATAAGCTAGTTAATTACTATACTATAAGATAACTATTATAGCTATATAGAGATAAAGTAAGATATAGTATAGTATATAGACTAACTACTATTCTTAATTCCTATACTCTTTAATATATATTATTATATTAATATCTAGATTAATTATAATTATAATTACTATAGTGCTATAAGTAAATTAGTAGTAAGGTAACTTAGCCTAGAGCTTATATAGTTACTAAAATAAAGGTATATTTATACTATAGTAAAAATAAAAAGGAGAGGGAAGCAAGTTAAGGAAGATATATCTTTTATAACCTATATAGTACGCACTAGAATTAATATAGATAGCTAGGAGTTATTTATATATTTATATATTATTCTAGGTCATACTTAGGATATAATATTTAGAATGCCCTAGTTAGAATAGTATAATATAGTAATTTATATAGTAAAGTAATAACTAGTTATTAAAGTAGTAAAGTAATAACTAGTTATTAAAGTAGTAAAGGGCCTTTATATCTCTAAGGCCTTTACTAAGGGGTTAGAAGTACTAGTATAGGGAATTATTAAATCCCTTTATACTACTAAAGCTTATAAGGTATAATAGAATAAGGACACTACTATAAGGTTTATTATTATAAGCTTAAAGGAGATAATAATAGTATTATAGATTATAGCACTTAAGTTAGAACTATTAGCTCCTAATATATTAATATTACCTAAGGAGTTAGTAGACTTTATAAACCTTTTTAATAAAGCTAAAGCTAATAGTTTGCCCCCTTATAGGGGTTCTCTTAACCACTATATATATATATATAAGAACCTAGATAAGTCTAAACTAATACTTCTATAGGGATTATTATATAATATACTATAGGATTAGCTCCTAGAGGTTTAGCGCTAGATTATAGACTTAATAAATAAGGGTTAGATTTATACTAGCTCCTTATTAGCTATAGCTTTTATTCTTCTTATTAAAAAGGCTAATAAGGGATAGTGTTTTTATATAAATTACTATACTCTTAATAAGATTATAGTATAGGACTATTACCCTCTCTTATTAATTAAAGAGATACTATACTCCTTATCCTAGGTATACTAGTTTATAAAGGTAAATATTTATATAGTGTTTTATAAACTATAGATTACTAAGGGTAAGGAGTACCTTATAGCGTTTTATATAAGGTTTAGTTTATTTAAGTAGCTAGTCTATCCCTTTAGCTTAGTAAGCGTGCTAGTAACCTTTTAGTATTATATTAATAAGTCCTTAGGGGATATATTAGGGGATTTTATTATAGCTTACCTTAATAATATCCTAGTTTACTTAGAGGGATTAAGGAAAGATTATATAGCTAAGGTCTAGCTAGTTCTAAGTTACTTAAGGGCTATAGGTTTATACCTTAACCTTAATAAGTCTATATTTACTATAAAGGAGGTTTAGTACCTTAGATATATTATTATAGTAAGGCATTTAATCCGCCTAAATCCTATAAAGGTTATAGCTATTAGGGAGTAAGTAGTACTTATAAAGCTATAAGGGGTCTATAGCTTCCTAGGATTTACGAATTTTTATTATAACTTTATTAAAAACTTCTCTAAGTTAGCTACCTTACTAATATAACTTACTAAGAAGAATATTCCTTTCTAATAAGGACCTAAGGAGAATAATACCTTTAAAAGGTTAAAAGATACCTTTATTATATATCTAGTCTTAGTATAATAGGATTTAGATTATCTTATAGTAGTAAAGGCTAATTATTTAGGCATAGCCCTTAGTAAATGCCTCTTATAATAAGGTCCTAATAGCGTCCTATATCTAGTTACTTACTATTTTGCTAGCCTTATATCCTTATAGAAGAATTATATAATTTATAATAAAGAGCTACTAGCTATTATCTCCTATCTTAAGGTATAGTTAGTAAAGCTCTAGGGAGTATCCTACTTATTTATAATTTATATAGACTATAAGAACTTAGAGTACTTTATATCTCCTTAGTTAATATTAAAGTAATAGGCTAGGTAAGTAAATATACTTATACTATTTAACTTCTATCTTTATTATAGGCCTAGTATATAAGCTTAATAGCTAAATACCCTTTCCTAAAGGGAATAGGACTAGAATAAGTTAGCCTTAAGAATAGAATATATTTTATAACCTATTACTATTATAATATTCTCCCTATCTTTAGATATATAAGGGAATAGGTTATAGATTATTCTATAAGCGTATATAGGGCGCTTTAGTTTAGGGGCTATACTTAGATTCTAACCTAGGAACCCCTTATAATAACCCTTATCTAATAATACTATAATTTGCTAGTAGTAAGATACTTAGGGTATAACACTATATTCTAAATTCTATAATAGTAGTTTTATTAGAATAGGATATTATAGGATATTACTTAGTTTATTTATAACTACTATTACTTTAGTAGCTATAAGAGTTATTAATAGCACTAGGGCTTGCTAAAACCTTTACCTATCCCTAATTAATTTTAGTCTTAAATCTCTATTAACTTTATAATAAACTTACTAGTATTATCCCTAGAGAGACTATAATACCTTATAGTTATAATAAATAGGCTATTAAAGTTTATATAGTTAGAAGCTATAACCTTTATTAGGGCTAAGGAGTGTATAGAATAGTTTAAAATAGTATAGTAAAGGTTTTAAGAATTTCCCTAATTTATTATTATAGATTAAGGGTTAGACTAGCTAGGAATATTTTAGATAATATTATATTCCCTAGTTAGGATTAATTAGTTACTTTCTACTTCTTATTACCTATAGACTAATAGTAATATAAAGTAAGTAAATTAAGAGATATAAGTAATATTATAAGTAATAGTCTCCTTCTTATAGTTTAATTAGCTAGAATATCTAGCTACTTACTAACTTATAATTAATAATAGGTTTTCTTTAGTAATAAGGGTTAGCTTAAATAAGCTACTTTATAGTTATAACTTAGAGCCTATCTAGTTATAACTAGACTAGTCTTTATTAATAACTATACCTAAGGGGCAAGCTATATAATTCCTTAAGTATTTATAGAAAGGGACTTTTCTAGTATAGGCTATAATAGCTTATATATAATAAAAGCAGTAGAATACTATATTAGCTTCTAAATAACTAGTAAAGTAATTCTATATTAGTAATAAGGTATAGCTTTTACTTAGGAATATTAAGATAAACTATTTATTATAAAAACTTAATTAGGTTATAGTAAAATATATAGTTATTAAAGTGCTTATACTTCTTATAGTATAGCTTAATATCCTAAGAGGTATTTACCTAGTTTTTTATATAGACCTTATTAAATAAGCTAAAGAAAACCCCCTTTCTAGTTAGGAACTCTAGGACTCCTATCTAGGGCTAGAATAGGTTCTCTTAGAGAATAATAATGAACTTATTAAGAAATATAGAGTAAAATAGATCTTAGTAGCTTATAATACTCTAGGCTAAGGTAAAAGATATAATATACTAGTTAAGTAAGTAAGTTATATATAACTAATATAAGAACCACTAGAGAGTATAGTATAAATATAAGCCTTTAATAAGTTTAAAGTAAAATAGGGAGATATATACTATAATAATAAACTAAATTAATTATAAGCTACTTATTTACCTATAAAGACTTCTACTAGTATATAGGGTATACCTATTATATAACCTATTTTTTCTTACTTACTAATAATATAAATTTATACTCCTTTATTTACTATATTATAGAGGTTACTTATACTATTAGTTAACTTAGCACTATTATTAGATAGGATAGGAATTAGTATTACTTTATATCTAATAGGAGTAGTAACTATATTATAATAAACTAAGTAGTTACCTTAGTTTTAGATAGTATAAGTAAACTAGTAGTTAAGGGGTTTAAAATAAGTATATAGTAAGGAAGCTATACTCCTAAAATACTTACTAGTAAGAGAGGGAAGCTAAATAGTAAATATAGCTAAGGTATAACTAGTAGCTAGGGTATATTTACCTATAAGGGGGGGAGGCTAAGTATTAGTAATAGTTTAGGAATAACTACCTAGGGTATAGTTAGTATAATAGTTAATAAGGCTAGATTTAGTCCTAAGTTAAGAGTATTCCTAGTAGTAATAGGAAGGTAATTTATCCCTAGATTTAATATAGTATAGATAGCTTTAGTTACTACTATAGTAGTAAGGTAAGAGTGCCTTAAGGATAAGTATAGACTAGTTATAATATTCTTAATATATAGTATTTATACTACCTATAAGCTACTAGTTTTATTAGAATAAAATACTAGTAACTTACTATATAGAGTTTCTTATACTATACTTACCTAAGGGACTACTATTAGTATATAGAATAATATTAAGTCTAGTTATATTTATAGTAAGGGAGTTAGTAAATAAGGGTAGCCTAAGGGCTAAATAAACTAGTGCTAGATTAAACTAAGCTTAGTTTAGAAAAGTAATCTATTAGCTAATAAGGGCATAGAAACTCTAGGAGAGTATTAGTATTTTTTTCTTTATTATTATAGTCTTAGTAATACTAGGGGTAATAATATATATACCTAAAGTAATTATAGCTTTAATATTCTTTAGATAATATTAGAGTTAAGGGTTAGTAAATAAGAACCTAGTTAGCTAGATATAGGTTATATAGTTTTACTAATATAAGGGGTAAGACTCTTTACTCTTAGGGGTATAATAATCTAAAACACTTATAGTAAGGTATCTCTTAATATATAGGCTATAAGATCTAAATACTAATATAGGAGTAGTATACTTCTTATTATCTAAGTTCCCTTTTATAAGGAACTTACTAATAGCTTATATAGTTAGTATAGTAAGGGCTACTATAATATAGGGTAGGATATAACTAGAGAAGCTATACTAAGCTATATTTAGTAAGGGTCTAATAAGGGAATAAAAAGTATTTAAGATAATAAGATAAGAGAGAGTAATAGGATTATAATAGTTAATAAAGAGAGTTATATAAGGAAGGTAAGGTTATATAAGGAAAATAAATAAAAGATTCTAAGTAAGGGATTTTATTTAGGGTAGTTAAGTTATAAATAAGTAAAGGGTAGGGTTAGGGGTTATTATACTAATAAGGTAAGGTTAGGGGAATATATTTATATATATTATTAAATACTAGCTACTAATTAGCAGCACTTATTATATATTAAGGGGGCAATACTCTATATATAACTTAATTAAATAATAGCTATAGGGGGGTAATAATATATTACTAAGCTAGATATACCTTATATATTTATATAGAAACCCTAGTTAAGGTTTATTAGAAGGAGAAGGAGTAAGGGTATATATAAAGAGCTTAGGCTTTGCCTAAGCATTTCCTATAGTATATATAAGTAAGAATAGTTCTAAGCTAGTAAGGATATAAAAGAGGGCTAATATAAGGTAGTTAGGGGGTATAAGGGGCACTAGTAGGAATAGGTCTTTTACCTTTCCTTCTTCCCTCCCTAAGTTTCTTAATATTATATCAACGCCCTATCGCAGTCGCCTAGGGGCTAGTCCATAACAGTAAGTCTAAATAGCCTTATACCTATATTACTAGTCTTTAGAGCTTACCTATAGATAATAGATAAGTTACTACTAAGTATCTTTATTATTTAATAGGCTAAGGTAATTTAGAAAGTAACTAATAAAGTTTATTACTATCTAGCTAAGAGGCAAGTTTATAATGCCCTTAGCGCCTAGAATAGCCCTAATATATTACTAATATATTAGCTACTACTATAGGCTAATATATATATAGAGAGAGAAAAAGGCAGATAGTATAGCCCTTATAAGCTATTAGCTACTAATAAGGAGACTTATATAGTTAAGATACCTTATAGCCTAGCTAGGTTTTGCTCTATAATAGTAAAGCTATACTATAAAGACTTATAATATATAAAAGCTAATAAGTAAAGCCTTTAGTATATTAGGGAAAATAACCTAAGCCTAGAGGCCTCTTATGCCTTTTATAAGGAGACTAGAGAAGATAAGCTACTAGTAAAGGGTAGTAAGGTAAAGGAAAAAGAGAAAGAGATACTAGTAAAGAGAAAGTAAGGGAGGCTAAGGAAGGCCCTTATAGGAAGCTATAGAGTTAAAGAACTTATAGCTTATCTTAAGGTAGTAAAAGCTACCCTTATAGGAAGCTATAAAGCTAATAGCCTTAAGGCAGTAAAAGCAAAGGCTATTATAGCCTAGGCTTATAATCCTAATAAAGCTATTAGACCTATAAAGCCCTTTATATTTATTAATAAAGACTAAGAGAAGGTATTATTTAAAGAGATTATAGCTAGAAGAGTGCTAAATATAGTATTCCTTATAGTAAAAGAAAAAGCTAACTAGAAACTAGCCCTTTAACTTTACTAAGAGGGAAAGATTATAACCCTAGGAAGCCCCTTTAAAAAATCTCACTAAGCTAAGATTAATGCCCTATAAGCTTATAATATATTTAGGTTTATAATATTTAATCCTACTAAGCATAGAGGCTATAGAATCTTTAATTCTTATATAGTTTAAGAGATTAAAGGCAAAGGGACTAAATCACTATATAAGAAGTTATACCTTATTATATAAGGGCATAATAATAGAGGAAAAGAGGCTATCTTAACCTAATTACTAATAATATAGTAATTAAGCTAACGGATTATTATAGCCCTTGCTTTATTATTAAGGCAAAAGGGAATTTACCTTTAGTTATAAGATATTACATAAGCCTATATTTAATCCTATATAACCCTAAACAGGCTAATTATTATAAGGTTACCTAAACAAATTATATATCTCTTTCTAAAAGGTATAGTAATAGAGGTAATTAAGCCTCTTTATAGAATTATAGAGGCTAGAACCTATTAGTAAGTAATATATTTCTATTACTATAGAGATAACCTTAATATAATAACCTTAATATATAATCCCGACTTATTAATTATAGCCCTAAATAATAAGAACCTCTTTAGTATTATAGGAATATAAATAGATAATACCCTAGGCCTTAGTAATAATAACTTCTTTAAGAAAGAAAAAAGAGAGCTCTAGAAGGTAAAGTTTATAGCTAAAGAAAAACAATGCCTAATAACTATAAATCCCCTTATTTTTAATAACTATATCCTAACCTAGAACGCTAATAACTTACTAACCCTAACCTAAAAGGGCTAAAGTTAGAAGATTAAGGAAATTAATCTATAATTACTAATAGTAAAGTAAGATTATATTAAGCAAATAGCCTAAGGGAGTTATATTATAATAGTCTATTAACCTAAAGTATCTTATAACCTATTAATTACTATATAACACTAAGAACCCTTTACTAATAATATCTTATAACTTAATAAACGCCTTAAGTAGCAAATTAAGCATTAGTAGTAGGAATTATAGTATATCCCCTTAACTCTTAAAGAAGCAAAGCTCTTTATATTTATAGATAAGTCCCTTACTAATAATAAAGACCTTAGCTTATAGATTAGGTATATGATTATAATTAGTAATAAAGCATTAAAGGATAATAATACCTTTACCTTAAAAGGCAATATTATAATATATAGCTTTATAAAAAGCAAGCGTGTAACTTATAGCGCACTTATATCTAAGCTATATAGCATGGTTTAAGGCGCTAATATTATATATATAATATCTATAACTCTTTATATAATTATAGACTAATTAAAGATACCTTAAATTCTAATAATTCTCTATACTAACTCTTTCTTATTATATAAATACCTTATAAAGCTAGGTATAATAAAAGAGAAGTAGCTAATAATTAACATTATAGCCCTCTAATAGTTATGTAAGAGAAGAGAGATCTATAAGGTTAGGTGGATTAACAGTGGTAATAATCTAACTAATATAATAACAAAGGCATTGCTAAATTTAGCCCTTTTAACTTTAATTAATTTAAATAAATTAATAATTTATATAGAAGGCTAGGTTAAGAGACCTATAAGGTTAGGTAAAGGGAAGGATTAAGATAATAGGTTAGTAGGTATAGATTAAGGTAACTAGGTTAATTAGATTAACTAAGGCTATAATAGCTAATTAAAGCTATAGATTCCTATAAAGGAATTTACTTATATATACTTTCCTTTAATTTAATTTTTATTATGTTTTTAGGCTTCTTTAGCTATAAAGAAAAGAGAGACTACTAGTATAGCTTCCTCTAGACCCTTAGATAATAGTTAGTCTAGCTATAGCTAAAGGTAAGTCTACTAAAGGGATGCATATAATACGATTAGTTATATCATAGGCAACCCTACACTGCTTATAGTAGCTTCGCACTATAAGACTTATTTTTCCCCCTTTTTACTTACCTTCTCTCTCTTCTCTTCTCTCTTAGATAATAATAACTATTATTAACTTCATTGAATTAAACCCCCTCTGCACTAGTGCAACGTTCCTTGGTGTAACTAACAAAGGATATTATAGAAAAAACAGGAGATATAGATAAGGATAGTAGTAAATCTAATAAGGAGAAGGATAAGCTTAATCTAAAGAAGGTTAATATAGGAGTGCTATTATATAGGATTTTATATCTAGAGGAAATTCTATATATTATAAATAAATTTAGAGTATAAACTACTAATATTAATTATAACACTGTAACCAAATTTATCTAGCTTATAGATAAATATAATATCTATTATAATAAAGGTATTATCCCTATGCCTAAAGATTAAAAAATACAAATTAATTTAGTTAAAGGATAGTAATATTAAATAAGGCTAATTTAACTATATAGACTAGGAGGGTAGGATATAAATAAACTTAATAAAGTATATAATAAACTTTACCTTAAAGGGAAAATATTATATCTAGATAAGCTAGTAGCTATAGTATATCTAGCGTTTATAGTTTAGTAAGAAACTAGCTAGGAAAGGAAAGGGAGAGTTATAGTTAATATAAGACTGCTTAATAATATAGCTATACTAGATATCTATCCCCTGCTAGATTAAAGCAATATTATAGATAATATATATAGTAAGAAGGTTTTTTTACTTTTTAATAGAATAGGATTTTTCCACTAGCTACTAATTAGAAAAGACTACTAAGCTTATATAGTAGTTATATTAAATTAGGGTCTTAAAGCATTAAATATAGTACTAATAGGATTTAAGAATTCTCCTGCTTTTACTTAATAATTTATAGATTTACTCTTTTAGAAGTATAAGCACTTTATTTATGTTTATATTAATAATATTATTATGTTTTTAGATAGTATTAAGGAGTATTTAAAGCACCTTAATATTATACTTAAGATCCTTAAAGAAAATAGGATAATAATTATAGCTAAAAAGTCTTTTATTAGTTACCTTACTATTTAATTACTTAGTTTTATTATTAATAGTAATAGAATTATTAATATAAATATTAGACTAAAAACCTTTTAAAAAATAATCTTCCTAACCAATCTATTAAGTCTTAAAACCTTTATTATATAGCCGGATTTCTCTATAATAGAATCCTATAGTTTAATATATAAATCTAACTATTATAGGCATAAAAAACAGTATTATTAAAGGAATTTTATGAAAAGGATAACAAAATCACTAGGATCTTAAAGCTAATATAAAAGAGAAAGATATAGTAAAAGATATTTTTACTAACTAAGAAAAAGAAAAAGGCTTTTAAAGATATTAAGGCTTTTTTAAGTAAGAAATAAACCTTATAGTATTATAACCTAAGTAAGCTACTCTTCCTTAAAATTAATGCTTATAAGGAAGGATTAAACTTATATGCTTTCTAATTATAGAAAGAATAGGATATTAAAGTTTTTGAAATGTAGGGAACTAGTTGCCAGCTGGCAACAGCTGTACAGGTGTGAGCTCTACGGTTAGGGACTAATAAAGCCACTACGTTAGAATAACTAACGTAACGTAACGGAAGGTTATGGCAGTTATTAACTAATAGAATTTAATCTAGATAACTTTTACAATATCTAATAGAGCAATAGAATTGATTTTAGTGACGTTATACAGGTAATATGGCTATTAGATTAAGAGGCCTAGCTATCTAGCTAGATTAAAAAGATCTTCTTCCTCTTATATACTTACTAACTATATTAGTGAATCTAGGCTACTAATAGGGTCTTAGAAGCTACTTTTGATTTTCTGTAAAATTTATTTATATATAAAAACCAAAAAAATTAACTCACTACTATACAAACTAGTAACCTATATATACTAAATTTTAATCTAAAAAATATTCCTATATTAAATAAAAGCCTTGTTTTCTAGCTTTAATTTACTATATATAAGACTTTTATATAACCTCTAGTTAAAGAGAAAATCACTATTAAAGATAGCTATAGGGTAAGTTGCTTATATTACCCTAGCTTACCTAATTACTAGTAGCTGTGTTATAGCCACACTCGTAGCTATAACGTAATTAGCTAATTTATAATTGATTTAAATTAGTTATTCATATGGTTAGTCATAACTATTAATAGCTGCAATGTGGCTATTAACGGTTACCTTCGCGACCATTGACAGCTATAGTGCAGCTATTAGGCTTGCAATGCAAGCTAGTAATAGAAAGGTCCTTTAACTAGAAAGGGCTAAAAATAGGTCTTATTTTTAACAAAAGTATCCCTAGAAAAGATATTAAAAATAACTAAATATAGCTAATCCTATTTCTTTTAAGGGTAATATTAAGTATTAAAAAATTATATAGTTTAATAGAGGCTAAAGTAGCTATAATTACATAAAGTATTTAAAAGCTATAGAAGATAGTGTAATCTAATAATATAGTAATTAATATATTAACTAACTATTCTCTAGTAAAGGGAATTATTAAATATATGTTACTATTTATAATAGATTTAGATAAAGCTAATCTAAAACTAGCTAAAGTTATAAATTATCTATTATAATTTAATTTAAAGGTAATGCATATACTAGGAGTGCTAAATATTATGCTAAATACGCTTTTAAGGCTACCTATAAAGGTAACTTATAAGGAAGCAGCGTAGAATAGCTATTATAATAAATTAAATATAAGCATATACTTTATTACTAAAGAATATATTACTACTATAATTATAGATAATAACCTTAAAGCTAGAATTATATAAGGATATTAGTTTAATTAAAAATTTAGCTAGATTATTACTACTATAAGAATATACTAAGAAAGGCAAGCTTTAAAAAACACTAGGATTAGACTAAAAATTCTGTTATATAGATAGGATTTGCGCGAGAATAGTCTACTATATTACTATAGTAAGGATAGGTTTTTCTATCTTTATATCCTAATAATAAAGGTTAAATCTATACTATAATTAGTTTATAATAAGTAATAGCACTTTAGAATTACTAAAATAGTAGCGAAGCTTTAATTAGTTTATTTTCTATATATAAGTTAATAGATTTATAACTATATAGCTTATTATATAGTGTATTAAGAGAATATAATTTATTATTCTAAGCTACTAGGAGAACTATAACCCTTATAGTTAAAACTAATACCTTTTTATATAATTTTACTTAATTTTATTATAGATATACTAGAAGTTTTAGTAGCTAATATAATATAGTAAATAAAAGGGTATATAATATATAACTTATTATATCTAGTGAATTACCTTTTAAGTAAAAGGACTTTTCTAGTACTAGGATATATAATATATCTAGTGGAAATCTAGGTAAAATTACTCCTTTATGCTTTACATATTATAAATTAGGGGTTACTAAGATAAATTATTAGTAATAAAGACCTAAAGTTTATATCTAATATATAGAGAGAGATATTTAAGCATATAGGAGTTAGACTGCTTATAGGCATAGTATATTACCCTTTGTAAAGGGCTTGGGCTTTGCCTAAGCATTTCCTATAGCGTATATAAGTAGGGATAGTTCTAAGCTAGCAAGGATACAAAAAGGGGGCTAACATAAGGTAGTTAGGGGGTATAAGGGGCACTAGTAAGAATAAGTCTTTTACCTTTCCTTCTTCCCTCCCTAAGTTTCTTAATATTATATTAATGCCCTATTATAGTTACCTAGGGGCTAGTCTATAATAATTAAGAAACTTTCTTTAGTCCTTATAATAGCTACTAAAAGATATAATAGATATACTAATAAATATACTAATAGATATAATAGGCACGCTTTAACCCTAAGATTAATATAGCTAGGGGATATTAACCCCCCTATTTAACGCTATAGTATTACTAGTAGCTTAATAAGCTTAATTTAAAACACTCTAACTTATACTAAATAAGTAAATAGTAAAGCTTATATATCTCTAATAATAGGTAATAGTAAATAGCATAGGACCTTTAACCTAACTACCCCCTATAGCCTAGCCTAATACCCTAGAAGCTAATCCTATACTATCTCCTGCCTTTAACCTAGTCTTACTTATACCTAAAGTAAAATAAAAACTAATCCTTATAAGTAACCTATATAATAGTAATAAAGCCTTATTTACTATATAGAGATTCCTAATAAAGTATAAGTTATAAGTAAATAAGGACTTTATTAGTATTAATAAGAATAGATAGGTATTTATTTACTAAAACCTATTCTCTAGAGTTTAGTCCTAAGTAGCTACTTACTTTAAGTAAGGTAATACTATTAGTTTTAACCTTACTAACTTCCTAAAATACCTTAGGTTAGTATTCTCTAACTTATATAGATAGGAGATAGCTTTTATAAAGCTAGACTAGCTAGAATAAGGCCTAAGGGAGCTATTTTTTATATTCTTTATTTACTTTATAAAGAAGCTATTACTAGTAGGAGAGGAATATTAGGGGGATAATATAAAGCTAGTAAAGCTTTAATATATGCTTAATAAGCGTTTAAGAGAGATTAGTATAGGCTAGGGTATTAGCTAGAGTAACTAGTATATAGCTATTATATAGTATTATAAAATTATAGTTAATATTAAAGCCCTTACTATAAAGAATAAGTATTAGTTCTAATATAAACTATAGTAAGCTAAACCTATACCCTAGACTAACTATAAGGGTAATATACTAATAATTAGGGTTTATATAGTAAGCACTTAGCTAGGAAAGTAAAATAAGCTAGCTAAGAAAAAGAAAAGGCTAAAGCTTACTATAAATATATAATAAGCTAAATAGGTATTAGAAATAGAGTTAGCTAGATACTATTAGGAGGGATACTACTTATAATATAAATCTAAGGATTACTATATCTAGGAGTATACTTTTCTTCTACCTTACTATCTATAGGTTAGTATTAACTTATATAGAGTAAATAAGGAAAGCGTAGATAAGGAGGTAAATATTCCCTCTATAGAAAATAAGTAGCCTCTAAGTAAAGTCTTATATAAGGGCAAATAGGCTAGTTAACTACTATATTATAAAATAACTATTATAGCTATATAGAGATAGAGTAAGATATAGTATAGTATATAAACTAACTACTATTCTTAATTCCTATACTCTTTAATATATATTATTATATTAATATCTAGATTAATTATAGTTATAATTACTATAGTGCTATAAGTAAATTAGCAGTAAGGTAACTTAGCCTAGAGCTCATATAGTTACTAAAATAAAGGTATATTTACACTATAGTAGAAATAAAAAGGAAAGGGAAGTAGGTTAAGGAAGATATGTTTTCTATAACCTATATAGTATACACTAGAATTAATATAGATAGCTAGGAGTTATTTATATATTTATATATTATCCTAGGTCTTACTTAGGATATAGTATTTAGAATGCCCTAGTTAGAATAGCATAATATAGTAATTTATATAGTAAAGTAATAACTAGTTATTAAAGTAGTAAAGGGCCTTTATATCTCTAAGGCCTTTACTAGGGGGTTAAAAGTACTAGTATAGGGAATTATTAAATCCCTTTATACTACTAAAGCTTATAGGGTATAATAAAATAAGGACACTACTATAAGGTTTATTACTATAAGCTTAAAGAAGATAATAATAGTATTATAGATTATAGTACCTAAGTTAGAACTATTAGCTTCTAATATATTAATATTACTTAAGGAGTTAACGGACTTTATAAACCTCTTTAATAAAGCTAAAGCTAATAGTTTACCCCCTTATAGGGATTCTCTTAACTACTATATATATATATATAAGAACCTAGATAGGTCTAAACTAATACTTCTATAGGGACTATTATATAATATACTATAGGATTAGCTCCTAGAGGTTTAGCGCTAAATTATAGACTTAATAGATAAGGGTTAAATCTATGCTAGCTTCTTATTAGCTATAGCTCCTATCCTTCTTATTAAAAAGGCTAATAAGGGATAGTGTTTTTATATAAATTACTATACTTTTAATAAGATTATAGTATAGGACTATTACCCTTTCCTATTAATTAAAGAGATACTACGCTTCTTATCCTAGGTATACTAGTTTATAAAGGTAAATGTTTATATAGTGTTTTATAAACTATAAATTACTAAGGGTAAGAAGTACCTTATAGTGTTTTATATAAGGTTTAGTTTATTTAAGTAGCTAGTCTATCCCTTTAGCTTAGTAAGTATACTAGTAACCTTTTAGTGTTATATTAATAAGTTCTTAGGGGATATATTAAGGGATTTTATTATAGCTTACCTTAATAATATCCTAGTTTACTTAGGGGGGTTAAGGAAAGATTATATAGCTAAGGTTTAGCTAGTTCTAAGTTACTTAAGGGCTATAGGTTTATACCTTAACCTTAATAAGTCTATATTTACTATAAAGAAGGTTTAGTACCTTAGATATATTATTATAGTAAGGTATTTAATTTGCCTAGATCCTATAAAGGTTATAGCTATTAAGGAGTAAGTAGCACCTATAAAGCTATAAGGGGTTTATAGCTTCCTAGGATTTACGAATTTTTATTATAACTTTATTATAAACTTCTCTAAGTTAGCTACCTTACTAATATAACTTACTAAGAAGAATATTCCTTTCTAATAGGGACTTAAGGAGAATAATGCCTTTAAAAGGTTAAAAGATACCTTTATTATATATCTAGTCTTAGTATAATAGGATTTGGATTATCCTATAGTAATAAAGGCTAATTATTTAGGCATAGCCCTTAGTAAATGCCTCTTATAATAAGGTCCTAATAGCATCCTATATCTAGTTACTTACTATTCCGCTAGCCTTATATCCTTATAGAAGAATTATATAATTTATAATAAAGAGCTACTAGCTATTATCTCTTATCTTAAGGTATAGTTAGCAAAGCTTTAGGGAGTGTTTTGCTTATTTATAATTTATATAGACTATAAGAACTTAGAGTACTTTATGTCTCCTTAGTTAATATTAAAGTAATAGGCTAGGTAAGCAAACACACTTACGCTATTTAACTTTTACCTTTATTATAGGCTTAGTATATAAGCTTAATAGCTAGATACCCTTTCCTAAAGGGAATAGGACTAGAATAAGTTAGCCATAAGAATAGGATGTATTTTATAACCTATTACTATTATAATATTCTCCCTATCTTTAGACATATAAGGGGATAGCTTTAATTTAGATCTATGCCTTATATGTGTGTTACTACCTATTACTAGAGGGGGAGGCCCTCTTTGCTACTAAGTACCTCTAGTCCTTATAGGACTAAGCTATTATATTAGACCTTATATATAGCGTCTAACTAAGGGCTATCTAGGAAGGGGCTTAGAAGTTTCCCCCTAAGGCACTAATAAGGGAATAGGTTACGGATTATTCTATAAGCGTATATAGGGCGCTCTAGTTTAGGGGCTATACTTAGATTCTAACCTAGGAACCCCTTATAATAACCCTTATTTAATAATACTATAATTTGCTAGTAGCAGGACACTTAGGGTATAATACTATATTCTAAATTCTATAATAGCAGTTTTATTAGAATAGGATATTATAGGATATTACTTAGTTTATTTATAGCTACTATTACTTTAGTAGCTATAAGAGTTATTAATAGCGCTAGGGCTTACTAAAACCTTTACTTATCCCTAATTAATTTTAGTCTTAAATCTCTATTAACTTTATAATAAACTTACTAGTGTTATTCTTAGAGAGACTATAATACCTTATAGTTATAATAGATAGGCTATTAAAGTTTATATAGTTAAAAGCTATAACCTTTATTAGAGCTAAGAAGTATATAGAATAGTTTAAAATAGTATAGTAAAGGTTTTAAGGATTTCCTTAATTTATTATTATGGATTAAGGGTTAGACTAGCTAGGAATATTTTAGATAATATTATATTCCTTAGTTAGGATTAATTAGTTACTTTTTACTTCTTATTACTTATAGACTAATAGTAGTATAGAGTAAGTGAATTAAGAGGTATAAGTAATATTATAGGTAATAGTCTCTTTCTTATAGTTTAATTAGCTAGAATATCTAGCTACTTACTAATTTATAATTAATAATAGGTTTTCTTTAGTAATAAGGGTTAGCCTAAATAAGCTACTTTATAGTTATAACTTAGAGCCTATTTAGTTATAACTAGACTAGTCTTTATTAATAACTATACCTAAGGGGTAAGCTATATAATTCCTTAAGTATCTATAGGAGAGGACTCTTCTAGTATAGGCTATAATAGCTTATATATAATAAAAGCAATAGGACACTATATTAGCTTCTAGATAACTAGTAAAGTAGTTTTATATTAGTAATAAGGTATAGCTTTTACTTAGGAATATTAAGATAAACTATTTATTATAGAAACTTAATTAGGTTATAGTAAAATATATAGTTATTAAAGTGCCTATATTACTTATAGTATAGCTTAATATTCTAAGAGGTATTTACCTAGTTTTCTATATAGACCTTATTAAATAAGCTATAAAAAACCCCCTTTCTAGTTAGGAACTCTAGGACTCCTATCTAGGGCTAGAATAGGTTCTCTTAGAGAATAATAATAAACTTATTAAGGAATATATAGTAAAATAGATCTTAGTAGCTTATAATACCCTAGGCTAAGGTAGAAGATATAATATACTAGTTAAGTAAGTAAGTTATATATAACTAATATAGGAATCACTAAAGAGTATAGTATAAATATAAGCCCTTAATAAGTTTAAAGTAAAATAAGGAGATATATACTATAATAATAGACTAAATTAATTATAAGCTACTTATTTACCTATAAAGACTTTTACTAGTATATAAGGTATACCTATTATATAACCTATTCCTTCTTACTTACTAATAATATAAATTTATACTCCCTTATTACTATATTATAAAGGTTACTTATACTATTAGTTAACTTAGTGCTATTATTAGATAGGATAGGAATTAGCATTACCTTATACCTAATAGGAGTAGTAACTATATTATAATAGACTAGGTAACTACCTTAGTTTTAGATAGTATAAGTAAACTAGTAGTTAAGGGGTTTAAAATAAGTATATAGTAAGGGAGCTATACTCCTAGAATACTTACTAGTAAGAGAGGGAAGCTAAATAGTAAATATAGCTAAGGTATAACTAGTAGCTAAGGTATATTTACTTATAAGAAAAGAAAGCTAAGTATTAGTAATAGTTTAGGAATAACTACCTAGGGTATAGTTAGTATAATAGTTAATAAGGCTAGATTTAGTTCTAAGTTAAGAGTATTCTTAGTAGTAATAGGAAGGTAATTTATCCCTAGATTTAATATAGTATATATAGCTTTAGTTATTACTATAGTAGTAAGGTAAAAGTGCCTTAAGAATAAGCATAAACTAGTTATAATATTCTTAATATATAGTATTTATACTACCTATAAGCTACTAGTTTTATTAGAATAGAATACTAATAACTTACTATATAAAGTTTCCTATACTATACTTACCTAAGGAACTACTACTAGTATATAGAATAATATTAAGTCTAGTTATATTTATAGTAAGGGAGTTAGTAAATAAGGGTAGCCTAAGGGCTAAATAAACTAGTGCTAGATTAAACTAAGCTTAGTTTAGAAGAGTAGTTTATTAGCTAATAAGGGCATAGAAACTCTAGGAGAGCACTAGTATCTTTTTCTTTATTATTATAGTCTTAGTAATACTAGGGGTAATAATATATATACCTAAAGTAATTATAGCTTTAATATCCTTTAGATAATATTAGAGTTAAGGGTTAGTAAATAGGAACCTAGTTAGCTAGATATAAGTTATATAGTTTTGCTAATATAGGGGGTAAGACTCTTTGCTCTTAAGGGTATAATAATCTAAAATACCTATAGTAAGGTACCTTTTAATATATAGGCTATAAGGTCTAAATACTAACTTAGGAGTAGTATACTCCTTATTATATAAGTTTCTCTCTATAAGGAACTTACTAATAGCTTATATAGTTAGTATAATAAGGGCTACTATAATATAGGGTAGGATATAACTAGAGAAGCTATACTAAGCTATATTTAGTAAGGGTTTAATAAGGGAATAAAGAGTATTTAAAATAATAAGGTAAGAGAGAGTAATAGGATTATAATAGTTAATAAAAAGGGTTATATAAGGAAGGTAAGGTTATATAAGGAAAATAAATAAGAGATTCTAGGTAAGGGATTTTACCTAGGGTAGTTAAGTTATAAATAAGTAAGGGTAGGGTTAGGGGTTATTATACTAATAAGGTAAGGTTAGGGGAATATATTTATATATATTATTAAATACTAGCTACTAATTAGTAGTACTTATTATATGTTAAGGGGGTAATACTTTATGCATAACTTAATTAGATAATAGCTAAAAGGGGGTAATAATACACTACTAAGCTAGATATACCTTATATGTTTATATAAAGACCCTAGTTAAGGTTTATTAGAAGAAGGAGAAGTAAGGGTATATATAAAGGGCTTAGGCTTTGCCTAAGCATTTCCTATAGTATATATAAGTAGGGATAGTTCTAAGCTAGTAAGGATATAAAAAGGGGGCTAATATAAGGTAGTTAGGGGGTATAAGGGGCACTAGCAGGAATAGGTCTTTTACCTTTCCTTCTTCCCTCCCTAAGTTTCTTAATATTATATTAACGCCCTATTACAGTCGCCTAGGGGCCAGTCCATAACACCCTTAAATAAATAGAATAGTAAAGAGGAAAAACTAAATAGTAATAATTATAATATAGTACTATATAGTAATAAATCTAAATATAGCATAGATATTAATACTTCTAGCGCTATAATATTAACTAAATAATACTATAGCTATAAGTATAGGGTAGGCTCCTAATAAGCTATTATATAGGTTCTATCCTTTAAGTATTATTAACCTTCTCTCTTTAAATAATATAATTAATACTAAAGCTAGTGTAAATAATATAGTAGTGCTATAAAAGCTATACTAGTATAAGGCTTAATTAGCTATTATAATAATAGCTACCCTTACTAAGATTTAGTATAATAATTACTATAAACTAGTTAATATTAATATAGGAGATATAGTTTACTTATAATTATATAAGGGGTATAAATTACCTAGGAAGCCTAAGAAAAAATAGTTAATATAAAAGGTAAGGCTATATAAGGTATTAGAAAAGGTAAACCTATTAGTATATTAATTAGATTTCCCTCTAGATTTATAAGTCTATCTAGTGGTTTCTATATCGTAAATATAGAAGATAGCTTAAGGAGAGAACCTATTTAGTAAGAAAAAACTAGCTTTACTACTAATTATATTTAATAATCTAGAGGAAGCAAATTATTAGGAAATTAAATAAATTTATAGTTATTATATTAAGATTTTTAAATAAAATAAGACTATAAGAGTAAAATTCCTTATTAAATAGAAGGAATTTATAGCTAAAGATAACTAATAGATAAGCAAAAGGGAAATACGAATTAATATAACTAAGATATTGAAAGAATATCTTAAGAAAAACCTAATTAATTAGTAAAAAAATATATATAAAAAAAGGCCTTAATTTACCTATAGAATAGTAATAGTAAAGGAAAAGAGGTAATAGTAAGTTATTAGATTTAATAGGCTAGATTAGAGCTACTAGACCCTTTTATATATATTACTCTTTTACACTAACTAAAAGAGAGCTCTCTTACTTAATCCTTATATTATCCCTAAAATTACTATAAGCTTAGTATAGTTAAATTTATTTTAACCTTATTTTTACTTTATAGCACCTAATTTTAAGGATAATAGTATAAATAATAAGGAGTTTTAAAAACTATAGTATATAAAACTAAACTAGCTATAAGAAATATAGAATTATAATAATTATAAGAAATACTAAGTAAAAAATAAAACTATTATACTAGAAGTTAAATATAAGTATTATAGATATTATATAACTCTATACTATAATTAAGGAGCTATACTAGATTTTATTCTTTTTAATAATAAGGTATATATATATTGATTTTTATAATTTTTTTAGTATCATTGGTTATAGCCAATGCATCTAATTTATTATAACACACAATTATTACTAGCAATACCTAGCTAGTAAAACAATTAATAACTAAATTCTTATAGCTATAGTAATAAATAAGCTTTAAGGTTATAAATATAGGGGGCTATAAGGTTAGAGCAAAGTTTGCAATAAACTTTATAGCTACGTTAGCGTAAGATATAGTTATAATTCATAACTGTAGTTAAACTTAAATTTATTTAAGTTTTGCTTATAGTATAAATTAACGTAATTCCCCCTTTCTCTATAACTATGTTTTTTCTATCTCTCTATATCTCTTCTATCTTATAGCTTACTACTTATGCTTTAAAGCTCTAAGGCAAACTTAAACTCTCTTACTAAACATAACTTATCCTCACTTATCTCTAATTTAATTCGTTATAATCACTAGGTAGGTTTTGCATTACTAATTAACTAATTAAGCCCTAACTAATTAGATAATAGCATAGCTAAGGGTGACTAAAAGCTAGGGGCAATAACTACTAGGCTATAGAACCTTTAGGCTATCTAAAAAGCTAATAAAAATCCTGATTAAAAGGAAATCAAGAAAACTAAAGAAAATATAGAGGAATTTAAGAAAAGTAAGAATAAGAAGTGGAATAAAAGACTAGAGAAAAAGGCTAGATATTTAGAAAAGATGTTAAAAAACATAGAACTTTAATCATTTAAGCAGTTTTACCTCGTGCTTAGGAGGGGAGGTATATATATATAACTAAATACTTTATAAGTAAATATAAGCAGTATATCTATATATTTAGGTACTAGCTATAATAGAATAGAATTAGATATTAGGGAATCTTATAGTTACTAACTTAGTATAGTAATAATTTATAATTAATAAGGAAAGAGCTAAATATATTTACTAAATTAATAAGCTTTTAGTAGAATTAAAAACTATAACTTATTATAAAGAGGTAAAGTTTTTTAAACACTATTTAAGTTAGCTATAAAAATATTTACACTTAATCTAATAAATTATATAATTATAGTAGTAGTAGTATTTAGACTAACTAAGAATAAGATAAAATAAAGTAAATATACTATTATATTTAGTAAAGGGGTATAATAAGAACGCTAAGTAAGTAGCTTAAGTTATTTAAAAGATAGTTAAGACTAAGGAATAAGGTAATAATAATAATTATATAAGTATAGTAATAGATCTAGATAAGGAGTAATAGAAGCATAAATAAGTAATAGAAGTATAAATAAGTAATAGAAAAGTTAATTAAAGATAATTATATAAAAGCTATAAGAAAAGAGTAGTTAAAGCAAGTAAAAGTAAAGTTAAAAGATAATAAATTTATTAGTATACTAAATAAAAAAGATATTAAGGTAGTAAGAGTTAATCTAATATAGTTAAGGGTATAATCTTTTAAACTAGAATTAAAACCTAAAATTAATAAGAATAGTGGTTTTAAAAGCAAAAATAATAAGAATATTAGTAAGATACCTATAGAATTTCTTATTAGGCTATTATAGGTTTATATATAAATAGTAAAGCTTAACTTTAAGCTATTATTTCTTAGATTTAGGAAGCTAGGATTTAGGACTAATACTTAATATTAGTATAGTAGTATATAAGAGAGTAATAGAGAAGTTTAATACTAAATATAAAGGAAAAAGTATTAAAGGAGTTAACTTTAGTAAATTTAGATATACTAGAGTAAGCTATAAAAATAGTAATTAGGATATTAAATATATAATATAGGCCTATATATATAAATTAACTCTTAAAGGGGCTATAATAGTATTTAATAGTTTAGAAGTTAACTTAAAGAATATATATTTTATATTATAGTAAAATATAGTAATATAAATCTTTACTATATTTAAGGAATAAAAAGCTATATTAATTATAAAGTAAGTAGTAATAAAATAGGTAAAAAAGACTATACTCTAGACTACTATTAATCTAATAGAGTATAGGGTAACTAGAAGAGTAAAGAACTAGGTAAAAATAGTAGTAGTAGCTTTTTATAATAATATAATAGTTAAATATAAATAGTAAATAGCTACTTATAATAGTATATTATCTTTACTACTATAAGCTAATTTTTTAGCTCTTTATTTTATAGATAAATATAGTATAGTAAATACTATAATTATAAGTATATTAGCTAGTATTAAATAAGCAAATTTACTCTATATTAGTATAGAAAAGGAGTTAGTATAGAGATTATCTAAATCTAAGTAAGATAAAGAGAGAAGTAAATAATATAAAAAGAGAAGATTATAAACCTTAAGTTAGGCAGAATATCTATTAATATTAATAAATAACTTAATATTTTAAAATAAGATATAGTTAAATTTAAAAGGAAGATAAGGGAATTAGTAATTATAATAATAAGGATAGTAAATAAAATAGAAGCTTAGGAGGTAAAAATTAAGAATTTTATAAATAAGTAAAAAAGGTTTAGAGAGAATATAAAGAAAATAAAAGTAGCTTTAGTAAGGCTAATTCTAATAATTAGAACTCTAGAGATATAGAACTAGGTAATGCTAACTCTAGAGATACTAGTGTATATAACACTAGCTTTAGTAACACTAGCTTTAGGCAAAACTAATAAGTATTAAGGTAAATTATATTAGGGAATACTAAAAATAGGCAATGAGTAACCCTATAGTAAGATAGGACCTCTAGTAATACTAAGTAAAAAGCCTAAATTACTAGGAAAGCCTAGTCTAAAGGTAACTTAGATAGATACTTAATAAATAACACTAGATATATCTATAAAATAAGAACTAAGGGAGATATTGCTAGTATTATTAGGAAAATAGATAATAAGGATATTAAGATAAATAGTATCCCTAATTATACACACACTAACTACTAATATAATTAAGCTATAAATTAAGGAGAATAAATTTACTAGATTACTAAATTAAAGAAATAAATTTAGATATTAAGGTATAGAGTTAGAATATAGTATATAGTAAGGAAGGAAGCTAGGATTTAGACTAAGTATAAAATTAGAATAAATAAAGAAATAAAGGAATTTAATATTTTACTAAAAGGAAATAATAAAATACAGTAAAGATTAAGTATTTAATATTAAATAAGGAGAATATATTATTTAATATAATAATTCTATAAGTATAATTAAGGGATAAAAGTTACTAAGAAATTAATATAGAGTTAGGTAAGCCTATATAAGAGAAATTATAAATATAGGAATAAATATACTAAGTCTGTTTTTCCTTTATATAATTTTAATAGATAATTTTTCTTAATAAGCTTAGCTAGATAAAGGCTAAATTTAGTCACGGCTTAAGTAATAATAACTAGGATAGTTATCTTTTTAGCGTGCCTAGCACTTATTATATAGTAAAATATAAGGGTAGCTAATATAAGGCTAGATTCGGACTTTATAAGTAAAGAATTAACTTACTTCTAATATCTTACTATATCCCTAATAGTAGCTTATATACGTAAACCTAGTATAACTTTATAACTGCAAATCCGTTAGCCCCTCTAACGGATTCGCCCCTTATCGTGCCAAACCTGCACGTAACACTTAGCTATATAAAGGCTATAATAAAGGGGTTTCCCTTAACTTTCCTTACTTTATAAGTATATTTTCCTTTATTTTTTAGTAAGTAGTTGTGAGGCCCTACTTACAATACAGGAAGCGCCCCGCAGGCAGGCCGCACCCTAGGGCTAGGTCCACGTGACACTGGCGAGCCACTAGCTATAAGCTAGCAATACACATATATAACACACTTAGACCTAGTAAGCTTTAGTTAATATACTAGATCCCCTTTACCTCTTACCTAGCTACTATTATTCTTATAATTCTAAAGCTTCTCTTACTAGCTACCTAAGAGTAATATAGGGGGGAGAATTACCTAATCCACTAGAGTAATATTAGATAATAACTAGGGCCTATTAAATAAGGGTAGTATTATAAATAAGAATATACTATATTCTATAAAGGCTATACTTAAAATTAGACTCTTTACCCTTAGTATTAAAGCTATAGTAATAATAAAGTAAATTACTTAGCTTAACTAAATCTAGAAATTATAAGAATAAGAATAGAAGCTTATTACCTTATTATAGCTAAATAAAGGAAGATTATAGAAGAAAAAAGAGTAAAAAGCTAGTATCCCTTTAAGCTAAAGTAGCTAAGAGATTAAGGTTTAGAATATTACTAAGCTTTAATACCTTATAAACCTATAAAGGTATAAGATATAGCTTAATAACCTAAACTATACCTTTAATAAGGTAAAGAAAAAGTATTAATATAACTATTAAAAGATTCTCTTTATACTTAATTATATATATACTAACTATTAGGTAAGATAGGATAAATACCTTAAAGAATAATAGGCTAATAGCTAGAATAACCTTAAAGATACTAGAATATATTTTAGACTTAGATACTTATACTACTTAAAGATACTATAAACTATAATACCTAAATAGCTATATAGCTAGAGAATATAAAGTAATATAAGGGCTAGAGCCCTATTAAATTTAGTATTTACTTAGATTTACTAGAGAAATACCTAAAAAAAGCTACTAAAAAGTCTTATACTCTTATATTCTTTATAAAACTACTCCCTAACCTATAGGACTATATTAATTTATACTTCTTTATTATAGGAAAGACTTAGGAGAAGGTTATATAACTTACTTAGTGATTTTAGGAGGTAATACTAAAAAATAAGTAAAAACCTAAGTATTTAGGAGATAAAGGCCTATATAAGACCCCTTAATATTAAAGATATAACTCCTTATAAGGCTATAGACCTTATAAGGATTAAAAAAATAAGGATTAAGAGAAGGGTTTAGCTACCTACCTAAATAATAGTAAAATAGGAGGTAAAAGATAATATTATAACTATAGTAATATAGAATATCTTATTTATAACTATAATAAGCTAAAGAAAGAGCCTTAAGAAGATTAAGGAAATATACTAAGGTAAAAGTAAATACCCTTACCTTTACCTTAAATACTAAGGTACTAATAAGGTATAGATTCTATATACTAGTTACTATTTATAGGTATAAAGATATTAAAATAGTAGCAAATCTTAATAACTATACTAAGATTAATATTATTAGTGCTAAATTTATAAAGAGCTATAAGCTTAACTAGGCTAAGGCTATAGCACCTATTCTTAAGGTAGTAAGGGCCCTTATAGTCCCTTAATATAGTATCTATAAGGTACTTATCTTAATTAAGGACTTAAAGGGAGAAAAAAAGAATCTTAAGCTACTATATATAGCTATAGATAGGGACCTAAGAGTAAGGGGGAGTCCTTTCTTAATTAAAATATATATACTTACTAAAGAATATATATATCTTTATTTATACTTATAAGAGTAATAGTTTAAGAAAAAGAGAATAGCCTTTTTACTTATAATTTCTTATAAGTTTATAAAGGTAATATATAATAAGACTATTATATATACTATTATAGGAGTTATAGAAAATAAGTTTATTACCCTTAAAGATAATAAGAAAGTAAAAGAATATAAAACTATTAAAGATATCCCTAAGGAACTATATAAGTTTAAAGATATATTTATATTAGATAAGGTAGGAAGCTTACTATTAAGAAAAGAGACTAATTATATAATTAACCTAATACCTAGGGCTACACCCCTATATAGACTAATTTACCCTCTTTTCTAAAGTAAGCTATAAGAGCTATATAAATATATTAATAAAAACCTATAGAAAGGCTAGATAAGACCCTTTCAGAGCCCTATAGGCATGCCTATCCTATTTATGCTAAAGAAGGATAGAATACTTTAACTATATATAGATTATTAGGGACTTAATAGAGTAATATAGAAGAATTACTATACTCTCCCCTTAATTTTAAAGATCCTAGACTAGTGTTAAGGAGCTTATTACTTCTTAAAGATTAATATTAAGAATACTTACTATTAAATTTATATTAAAGAGGGTAATAAGTAAAAGACTATATTATATACCTACTATAGATACTATAAATATCTTATAATGCCTTTTAGGTTAATAAATGCCCTAGCTACCTTTTAAAGCTATTTTGACGGGCGAAAACAACCACCCGAAAACGACGGATTTGACGATGATAACGAAGCTAACGAAACCGATGAAAATGACAATGTTAACGATGTTAACGATTTCGATGATTTTAATAATAAAACCTAGATATTAGGATCTAGGTCTGCGATATTTGCGATCTATCGCGAGGATCTAAGCCAAAAAAGAGGGTAATCTATTCAATGTTAAATTCCTTATCCTTATATAATTCCATAATAGCGAAGGTTTTCGATCCATGCCTAGGATCCAAGCTAGAGCTCTCTTTTATCAATATTAGGTTATATCCAATCAATTAATCAATCTAAGCTAAAGGCATTAAAAGGAGAGTTAATTTTCTATAAAAAGGGAGGGAATCTAGGGCTTTTATCTAGCTAGAAGGTCACATGACTAGGGATCCAGATTAATCTAATAATGCTAATAGATCTAACAATGCCAAGGTCTAGAGGCTCGAGGTCTTGTAAGAGAGGTCTCTAGAGGTCACAATCCTAGCTACATAACACCTCCCTAACTGTTTTCCCTTTTCTAGTCCCTAGGAAAGGGAAAATAGTAACTAAAAAAAAAACAAAAGAGGGAAAGGTAGTAAAATCATAAGATAAAAAAAATTTCGTGATTTTCAAGCCCCCCCCCTATCTATTAATTAATTAAAGGGGTTATTAGAGACCTTGTTAACAGTCTAATCAATTAATTCGTAATAGAAGACCTTCCGTTAGTCAGATTCCTCTTCAATTGTCAGAGGAATTGTTAGTTAGAGGGATCTTTAACGGTTAGAGGGGTTATTAGCGGTTAAAGACCTTGTTAGAAAGACCTTCTATTAGTTAGATTCCTCTTTAAAAGTCAGAGGAATTATCGGTCAAAGAGGTCTTTAATAGTCAGAGGTCTTGTCAGACAGTAAGATCAATTAATCCGTAATAAGGGACCTTGTTAATCGGCAGAGACCTTGTTAGAAGACCTTCTATACATTAGATTCCTCTTCAAAGGTCGGAGGAATCGTCGGTTAGAGAGGTCTTCAGCGGTCGGAGGTCTCGTCAGACGGTCTGATCAATTGATGCGTGTGAAGGGTCCTTGTTAGCGGTCAGAGACCTCGTTAGAAGACCTTCTGTACATTAGATTCCTTATTAATCGTTAGAGAAATCGTTAGTCAGAGAGGTCTTCAGCGGTCGGAGGTCTCGTCAGACGGTCTGATCAATCGATGCGTGTGAAGGGTCCTTGTTAGCAGTTAGAGACCTCGTTAGAAGACCTTCTGTACATTAGATTCCTTGTTAATCGTCAGAGAAATCGTTAGTTAGAGAGGTCTTTAGCGGTTAGAGGCCTTGTTAGACAGTCAGATTAATTGATCTATAATAAGGGACCTTATCAATTAGCAGAGACCTTATTAGAAGACTTTCTAATAGTTAGATTCCTCTTTAAAGGTCAGAGGAATCGTTAATCAAAGAGGTCTTTAACGGTCAGAGGTCTCGTCAGACGGTCTGATCAATCAATGCGTGTGAAGGGTCCTCGTTAGCGGTTAGAGACCTCGTTAGAAGACCTTCTATACATTAGATTCCTTATTAATCATTAGAGAAATCGTTAGTTAGAGAGGTCTTTAGCGGTTAGAGGTCTTGTTAGATAGTCTAATTAATTAATCTTTAATAACAGAAAACCCTATTAATATTAGAGGCCTTATTAATGGTTAGAGACCTCTTTAAAAGACCTTCTTATAGTTAGATTTCTCTTTAATTATTAGAGAAATCGTTAGTCAGAGGGATCTTTAGCGGTTAGAGGCCTCGTTAAACAGCCTGATTAATTGGTCTATAACAACGGAAGACCTCGCTAACAAAGGTTAGGTCAAAGGTCTAATCATAGAAGACCCGATTTATTGAAGGTTGATTGAAGGTCTAGATGCTTGCCTCCCTAATGGATAGCTAAGCAAAAACTAGGGTATTAAATCGATTTAAGCTAGCTAGCGAGCTAGGGCAGGTTAGGAGGTTGAAAATCAGGAAAAGAAGGTTGAAAATCAGAAGAAAAGGTTAAAGCTAGAAATGAAGGTTAAAGCTAGAAAAGGTTAAAGCCAGGTTAAGAGGAAAAAGGTTGTGATAGTTGCGATTATTTGATTTAACGAATCTAATGATTTTAATAATATTAGACTAGTTAGATATCCTTGATTAAATAATCAGAATAAAGGGATTTGATCTAGCTAACCCGGATTAAGGGGAAAAGAGGTTGTAACAGTCGCGATCAATTAACCTAACCGGATTAAGGGGAAAAGAGGTTGTAACGGTCGCGATTAATTAACCTAAATATCTAACGATTTTAACGATAGTTAGACTAGTTAGATAACCTAGGTTAATTAATTAGAAGGAAGGGATTTAATCTAGCAACCTGGATTAAAGGGAAAAGAGGTAAGAAGCTACTAATAATTATAATAATTATACAAAGGGATAACTAAAGGGAATAATAATAAGAGAGGCAATGTTAGGAGAGGGTTATTATTGGATTTAACTGCAGGAGGTCTAACAGGACTATTCCCTGTTTCTTCACTATTTTTGACAGGCGAAAATAACCACCCGAAAACAATGGATTTGACGATGATAATAAAGCTAACGAAACTAACGAAAATAACAATATTAATAATGTTAATGATTTCAACGATTTTAATGACGGAACCTAGATATTGGGATCTAGGTCTGCGATATTTATAATCTATTGCAAGGATCTAAGCCAAAAAAGAGAGTAATCTATTTAATGTTAAATTCCTTGTCCTTATATAATTCCATAATAGCGAAGGTTTTCGATCTATACCTAGGATCTAAGCTAGAGCTCTCTTTTATTAATATTAGGTTATTGTTAGTTACACCAAGGGGTAATGCACTAGTGCAAGTTAGGGTCTGGTTCAATGATATAATAAGGTCTTCGGAATAAAGCTATTTACAACGTTATGTAGCTATAAGAAAAGGGGACACAAGTCACGTGTGTGCCTTGCGTATAGGTATAGCTAATTATAGTGCGGCATTGCCGCATATACTTCACTTTCCTAGTGATTAACCTAATATTAACCTAGTTATTATAACACTAGTAACTTCTCTTTTTAGGAAGAAAGTGGGGCAGAAGTGGGTCTAATACTAAAAGAGGGAATAAGTGGGTATAAGAACGAAAATAAGCCTATGTAAGGATAAGTAAGTCTGATGTTAAATTCGGAATTCCTATTAGTTAATAATATAATATAAAGGAAATCGGTTAATTCGCGGATTGGAAAGCAAGCTAGATTAAGAGCTTTAAAAGCTCGAAAAACGCAATAAAAATCAGAATTAATTAAATGCAAGCCTCTTATTAGCTTAGCTATAGTTAGACCGGATTTTTGTTAATTTTATCCAGTCTCTAGCCTCTTTACCTATCCTTTAACTTAAATTATAGCTTTATTTAAGTTAATAAAGGTCTTAAGGCTCTTATTTAGAGATACCTTTTTTATTATATTAGCAAGGTTATTATTACTATTAATTTACTAGACTTTGTAAATCTCTTAGCGCTTATATAACTATTAGAGGGCTATAATATTAATTATAAGGCGTTTCTCCTTTATAAAGCCTAACTTTATAAGGCACTTATATAATAAAAAAGAGTCCGTATAGATAATCATAGGAATATAGTTAATCTTAAATCAGTCCGTAATTATATTAAGAGTTATAGTAATTATATAGGCTATATTAGCACCTTATACTATTATATATAATTTAGAAGTAAGGGCACTTTAGGTTATACGCTTACTCTTTATTAAGCTATATATAATAATATTACCTTTTAAGGTAAATATATTATCTTTCGCCTCTTTATTGCTAATAATAATCACGTATCCTATCTAGGAACTTAGATCTTTATTATTAGCAAGAGATCTATCTATAAACACGAATAACTTCGTATTTATAAGGTCTAGAGGGATATAACATAGACCTTATTCTTAATATTAGATTTACTAATCTAGTTACTTATTTAATTAAATTATATTATTAGGAGTTAGATCTTAATGTTATACTATAATTAAGAGGTTATAGAGGGCTTTAGGTTAATAGACAGTTATAATATAGCTTCCCTATACTTATTGTTTAATATAATCTTGTTTTATAGTTAGTGACTTTAGATTAATCTACTTAATTTTCTTGCTCTAACCTTTCTAATATAGTTCTATTAAATTATTAGCATTCTATGCAAGAATATAACTATTAAAGATTAGGGGATTCTTAGCTAATAGCTTTTGCTTTAGCTTTGCTAAGAAATTCGCCTTCTAAAGCTCTCTCTTTAAGGTTATAGAAGTCCTAGTTACTAAGGCCTAGTGTATTATTAGTTTACATGCTAACTACTCTAAAGAGATTATTATTATTCTCTACTATAATTAACAAGCATAGATTATAGGATAAGGTTATTATATTAAGTATCTCTTTATAATAATAGAAGTAGGTTATAAACTAGTGAGTTCTTACTTCTATAATTCTATATAAAGGCTTAATAACTTCTATTATAGTTCCTTTAGGAAATAAATATACTATCTATTTAGGTAATATAGCAATAATTAATCTTATAAGCTATGTTTTTAATTATATGTATGCCTATATAATATCTTAAATCTATAGGATAATACCTTTAGATCTAAGTAATAGTGTAATTATAATAATTAATTATTAACTTAACTATTAAATTATTAAGGATTAGGTTAGAATAAATTCCTTCCCTTTATTATTTATCCCTTAAATTATAAGTTATAATTTTTTGTATAGTATAGCTATTCCTTTGCCCTTAATTTCTCTTAGTATATAAGATTTAAAGATTCTCTTATTGCTATATTTAGTAAGGTTAAACATTATAAATCTAAATATATTATAGGCTTATAAAGTATTAATCTTAGTTTAGTCTAATAACTTAAAGGGCTTGCCTAGGGTTATAATCTTCCCTTCTTAATATAACTAAAGGGCTAGATTCTAATTAGCTTTTTCCTTTACTATAAGAAACATTTTGCTTAGCTTACTATTAGCTATAAGTTCCTTTATTAATACTTTCTCTTAGTCTTTATTTACTAGGTAAGTGGTTATAGTAAATAGAGTGTTAATTCCTATAAGATTAAATTAAACTATAAGCTTCTTTTATAGTTTTCTATGCTTTCTCTTAGGCTATAGAATATCCTTATTACCTTCTAAGGCTTTAGGGGTAATCTCTTTAATAATTAGGGTTCTATCTCTTTCTATAGCCTAGTCTTTATCTTTAGGCGCTAATTCTTAGAGTTCTTTAGCTTAGTATAGATTATAATAGTATAGTTTAATAACTATTAATTAGAATCTTATTAGTCTATAGGGTATTTATAGTGTATAGGTCTCTCTATTAGTAGTAAGAAGCTTATAAGGGCTATGCTATCTATCTTTCTCTCTCTATACGCGTATATCTAACTATAGTGAAAGTTAGTGTGTTAGTAAAGTATCTAGGCTATTTTATGTTTATAGAGTATTATAAACTTATTGCTTTGCTAAAAGTTATTAGACTTTATTAGTAGCTTTATAGATTGCTTTAGCTTATTAAATAATAAATATACTTAGCAGTAACTTATTAGTTATTTGTAAATATACACTAAAGATAAGAAGGGTAGGTATAAGACTACTTAGGCCTACTAAGTTATTTATAGCTTTTATGGCTATTTAAAGTTACTGTTTAGGCGTAAGATCTTAGCCTATAGAGTCTATAATAATTATATAGGCTTACTATAATAGTCTATAATATTATTTAATCTTCCTAATACTATTATAGGCCTTAACTAGAACTTTATTAATCTTAATTATATGTAATTATATGTAATGCTTAAATTCTGCTAATATAAAGTTCTTTCTAGCATTATAGATAATCTATTCTAGAGGACTTAAATAGATCTAGTATTTACGTAGAGTATTCTAAATATTACAAGCTTTTTACTTATTTAGATTAAGGAATTAGGCTACTTAAAATAAAGTTATAGAATTAATAATATAAAGGATAGGATGCTTATTAATCTAAACAATATTAATAATAATCTTGTAATTAAATTTATAGTTATCTTTAATTATAAATTCAAATCTACCTAGGGCTTTTCTATTTATTTAGTAATAGTAGCAAATTTTAGTTAATTATTTAAGAGCTTTAGTTTTAATATTATAACTAGCTTATTATAGTATCTTTATAAGCTATTTAACTAATAAGTAACTAAACTAATAATATAATTAATGGATTTCTATCTCTAATAAGTGGAAAGCTACTATTTCTTTAGCTTCTAAAGTCCACTAAAGATATCCCTATTTCCTAATAATAGGAATAATCTTATTGTCTTAGATTAATATATTTATAAGGTTATTAACCTTAATGCATAACCTATCTATATTATCTAAAGAGAATAAGAAGGGCATATATGTATTAACTATATAGAAAAAGGTATTACCTAGTTTTATTAGCATATTAACTACTCCTTGTGTAATCGCTTTACTAGCACTAAATTTAATTATCTTCTCTAGAGTTAGTTTAATCTTTAGTAATAGCATTAACCTTAGTAAAGCTTATACTTATCTAATTCTAGCTATTAATATGCCTAAAGCTTTTATATTAGGTATAATCCCTTAGAAGACTTCTTTAGAGTAGTATTCCTCTAAAATATAAGATATCTTTACTTTATTAATGTAAAGGGCTTGGGCTTTGCCCAAGCATTTCCTATGGCGCACATAAGTGGGGATGGTTCTAAGCTAGCAAGGATACAAAAAGGGGGCTAACATAAGGTAGTTAGGGGGTATAAGGGGCACTAGTAGGAATAGGTCTTTTACCTTTCCTTCTTCCCTCCTTAAGTTTCTCAATATCATATCGACGCTCTATCGCAGTCGCCTAGGGGCCAGTCCATAACAATTAAAGGGATTATACTTAAGGTAAGCGTGTTTAAACGCTTTATCTCTTAAGATATTAATAATATTACTATTATCTAGTTAGGGTCCTAATGTAAAGAATTATATAATACTTAGTTAGTTAAACTTTATTATAGAGGTCTCTTTAGTATTATTATCCTTATCTTTATTATTATTAGACTTAATAAAGGCTTTAGCTAATTCCTATGCTCTATTAGTAAGGTTATTAGCTTTCTTAGGTGCTTAGCCTTTATAGGCTATAAGGAATACCTAAAACTTTCTCTCTATAAGTAGTAATTTATATCTCTTATTCTTTTACTAGTATTCTTTTACCTCTTTCTAGTCTTTCTCTAAATAGTTTATTAACTAATAACTATTCTTATTATAAATATAGTATTTACTATAGTTATAGCCTTAGTTATAATAACTATAGCCTTTACCTTAACCTTATTAATTATATAGTTAATTATAATAGTAGTCTATAAATATTACCTCTAAATTATTAGTATTAGTAGTATTAATAGTGCTTTAATTAAATTAGGTAGCTAATTTATTAGCTTTAGTAATAGAGATTAATTTACAAAGGTCTCTAGCAAGTCCTTTAAAGCTAAGTAAATAATTATATTTAGCCTGCCTATATTCTAGAACACTAGAAATCGCGCTTAAGGTCTAATAATAAAGCTCTGTATTAACTATTAATAGGGGAAAGAGTCCTTTATAAACACGCTTAAGGGTTATAAGTAAAATCTTAAGATAATCTAGCTTAGATTTATTAGGATTCTTAGTAATAATATTCCTTAGCATTATGTTGTTTTATTCTTAGTAATAAAACTATTAGTTACTTTCTGTTTTAAATTATTAATAGATATTATTAACTATTTGTTTATATATAAGACCTTTATTCGCTAGGTAATTAAGGTAATACTATTTAGCATTACCTAAGAGCATAATTAGAAGGGCTTTATATATATATTCCTATAGAAGGTTTATTCTATTATATTTTATTCTAGAATAGGTTAACTTTTAGCGTAAGGAAGTTATATATCTTCCTACTATAATAGTTATTATCCTTATATCCTTTTATAAGTTCTAAGATCTTTCTTATAATTTAGTCTTTAAAAGGGATTATTAAAGCTTATATAACTTAAGCTAGTTATAGCTATTAAACTAGTTACTCTAGGGTAATTAGTGGAATTATTAGTAGTTAAGGCATGTTTCTTCTTAAAGGTAGTTATATAGTAAGGGGGTTATTAATAGAAGGATTATAAAGTAAAGGATTATAAAAAGAGAGAGTGTAAATAAAAGGGCTTATAATAGAAGGGTTATTAAGGGTAGGATTATTAATAGAAAGGAATTTGCCTATAGCTATTTACTTTATAATTTTATTCTTAGGCTATTATAATATTATATCTTCTTTAAGGACTTAAACTAATAATTTAATAATCTTACTACTTTAGTTTTAAATAATATAAATACTATTTTTATAGAGATAGCCTTATATTTTATATACTAAAGGTTATAAAGCTTAGTTAAGCGCTTCTTTAGTCTAGCTATTAAGGTTATTATAGAAGATCTCCTAAAGGGTAAGATCTTTATATTAGCTACTCTTATAGATATTAATTATCTAAGCAAGGTAGTTATTAAGCTCCTATTCCTTAGCGGTTTAAGGATCTAGTTCTCTAAAGCTCTTCTAGTTAGTAATAATAACTAAGGCATATTTTTAGAGTTATTATAGTAGGGTAGATTTATTAGGTCTTAGTTAGATAAGTTACTTTCCCTTAGTAGTCTATAGTAATATTTATTTATTACTAAAGGCTATTATTATAAATAGTCTTTAGCTAGTAAGGCTAAGGGATTTTTAACTAGTAAGGGTTAAGGGATTTTTAATCTCTAGTTTAAGGAGTTATATATAGCTATAAACTCTTAGTTAGTTAATTAGTTTTCTTATAATAAATAATAGGATTAATTCCTTTATTAATAGTTAGAGACTTACTAATAGAAAAAGTTAAATCCCTAGGAAGCCTAATATCTAGTATTTAGAGTCTATCTTCCTTTAGCACACTTCCTTAGGCAGCTAAAGAAAGGCCTTTTCTTATATAGTTCCTTACTTATCTATAGTTTTTTAACTACTAATTAGTATTAGTTACACTAAGGGGTAATACACTAGTGTAAGTTAGGGTCTAGTTTAATAATATAATAAGGTCTTTAGAATAAAGCTATTTATAATGTTATATAGCCATAAGAAAAGGGGACGCAAGTCACGTGTGTGCCTTGCGTATAGGTGTAGCTAATCACAGTGCGGCGTTGCCGCACGTGCTCCACTTTCCTAGTGGTTAACCCGATGTTAACCCGGTTGTCGCAACAGTTATATCTAATTAATTAATTAATCTAAGCCAAAGGCATTAAAAGGAGAGTTAATTTTCTATAAAAAGGGAGGGAATCTAGGGCTTTTATCTAGCTAGAAGGTCATATGACTAGGGATCCAGATTAATCCGACAATGCCAATAGATCCGACAATGCCGAGGTCTAGAGGCTTGAGGTCTTGTGAGAGAGGTCTCTAGAGGTCACGATCCTAGCCACACACTATATTTATAAAGCGCTTTATAGGCTAGTTAATACTATTTATATAGTGTATTTAGATAATATCCTTATTTTCTTAAAAACATAAGAGAAGCACACTATATATATTAAGGAAGTCTTAGAGTATATAAGGTTAGTAAAGCTATATATAAAACCCTTAAAGTGTTTATTTTACTAAGAATCTATAGAATTCCTAGGGTTTATTTTATTAGTTAATAGGATTTTAATAGATATATATAGGGTTAATATAATCTAAGATTAGAAGGAGCCTAAGAGCTTTAAAGATATATAGTTTTTCCTTAAATTCTATAACTTTTACTAATAGTTTATTTATAAATACTCTAGGATTATAGTACTTTTATATATACTAATAAAAGGTAGTTAAAATAGTATTTAAACTAGGAAGTTTATATTTAAAGTAAAGAAGTAGCTAGTATTTAGCTAGCTAAAAGATACCTTTTAGTAAGCGCTTTTTCTCTATTATTATAACCTAAGTTAGCTAGTGTATATTAAGATAAATACTTTAGTCTTTATAATAGTAAGAATTTTATCTTAATAGAATAATAAGGGCTACTAGTATTTAATAGCCTTTTAGTTAAGAAAGTTTATAAATACTAAGTATAACTATAGTATAGCTAATTAAAAGTTACTTACTATAGTAAAGTTATTTAAATACTAGTAATACTATATTAAAGGTATAGTAACCCTAGTTAAAGTCCTATTAGACTACTATAACCTATAGACCTTTATAAGGTAATAAAAGTTAAATAAAAGATAGGCTAAATAGTATATATTCCTTTACCCCTTTTACTTTATAATTAGGTATAGGCTAGGGAAGAGTAACCTAGTAAATATACTATTAAGAAGGTTTAATTATAAAGATTAACCCCTAATAAATAAGGCACTTTTACTAGAACTTTAGAAGAAAATAGTAGTTACTAAAGAAGTAATAGAAAAAGAGATACTAATATATTAAGGAAAATATAGTAAGATACCTTTAGGGGAGGAAAATACCTTAATCTTAGATATAAAAAGGTTTAATAAGATATCTTTAAGAGAGGAAAATACCCTAGCCCTTATAAAAAGAGCTTAAGAGGCTAAAGTAGCCTAGTTAAGAGGCTAGTTAGCTACTATAAATCTAGTAAAAGATTAGCTAAATAAGGGTAATTTCTAGGAGAAGATAGTATATATCTAAGATATTAGTATAGTATAAGAGATATAGGGGACTATTATATTACTAAATCCCTACTAATCTAGGCTAAATAAACTATCAGTATTGATTTTTATAATTTTTTTAGTATCATTGGTTATAGCCAATGCATCTAATTTATTACAACACACAATTATTACTGGCAATACCCAGCCAGTAAAACAATTAACAACCAAATAAACTATTAGTATAATTACTATAGAAAGCATAAAGTTAAGACTTAGATTTATAAAGATAGAATAGTAAGATAGATAAATCCCTAGTAAAAGAGAAGAGAAAAGCTAGTTTATAGTTATATAGTATAAGAAGTCTCCTAATATACTAAGACTAGGTAGTTATTCCCTAGGAGCCTATTTTATAATAAAAGCTTTTATAGCTATATTATAATAATTTACTAGTAAGTTACTTTAAGACTAAGTATACTCTTAAGCTACTAAAGTATTACTTTTAGTAGCTAGCTATAAGTAAGTCTATTTTAGACTATATTATAAGCTATAGGGTTTACTAATAAGTAGTAGCTAAAAGGTATTACCTATATAAAAGCCTTAAATTACTACTAATACTAGGGTAACTATAGGTAAAGATTTTAATAGACTTCATTATAGGATTACTTATTATATAAGTAAGTAAGTAAGAAACTAATATAATCTTAGTAATTATAGACTAATTTACTAAGTATTTTATTTTCTTACCTATAACTATTATAATTAATGCTACTAAATTAGTAAAGCTTTTCTATAAAGAGATTAAACTATAATTTAGGGCCTTAGAGAGTATTATATCTAATAGGGGATTAGTCTTTATAAGCTAATTTTAGTTAAACCTATACTATCTTTTATATATAAAGTAAAGGCTTTCTATAGTGTTTTACCCCTAAACTAATAGGTAAATAAAGAGAATAAACTAAGTACTTAAGTATTATCTTTAATATTTTATTACTAAAAACTAGTAAATATAGCTAAAGCTACTTCTAATAGTATAATTTATATATAATAATATAGTAAATAAAACTATAGGCTACTCTTTAAATTACTCTCTTATAGGCTATTTACCTAAGTTTTATCTAGCTTTTAAGAATAAGACTAAAGAAAGAGAGGTACTAGAAGCCTATACCTATATTATAAAGCTATATAAAGTTAGAGAATAGCTAAAGGAAAACTAGGTAAAAGCTACTAAAAGCTAGGTAAAATACTATAATAAATACTACTAGCTATTAACTTTAAAAAGAGATAACTTAGTATTACTATTAGTAAAGAATATTAAGCTTAAGGATATAAAAAGAAAGCTAATCCCTAGGTTTATTAGGCTATTTTAAGTACTTAATACTATATATAAATAAGTATACTAACTTATACTACCTAAGAAGTATAGCTAACTATATAATATATTCTATATTAGCTTATTAAAGCTATAGAATTACTATAAAGGCACTAAGGAAGAGAATATACTAATACTAAACCTTAAGGATAAAGAAAATAAGTATAAAGTTAAAGAGATTAAGAACTATAGAAAGACTTATAAAGGTAATAAATACCTAGTAAAATAAAAGAGTTAGCCTAGTAAGTATAACTAGTAAGTTCTAGTAAAAAATATAGAAAGTACTTAATATATAATTTAGGTATTTTACTAAAGTAAGTCTAGTAAGAAAGGTAGTAAGATATAAGTAAGTTATAAGTAAAGAGATATAATATTTCTATAAAAAAGGCCTAGCCTTACTAGCTACTATTATACTCTAAACTAAAAACCTTAGATTACTTACTAAAAAATAAAAGAAAATATACTTATAAAGTAAGGAGACTTAAAGGAAACCCCTTTATTATAGCCTTTATATATATAAGAACCTAGCTATTATAAATAAGATACTTAGTGTTATTCTTATTCTCTATACCTATCTCCTATATTACTAGGTAAAAGCAATACTTTGCTATACCTCAGGGTATAAAACCTAGGTTATAAGACCTTAAATATAAAGTTATTCTTGCCTTCTAGGTAGTAAAGAGTTTATAATAGTTTTACTATAGAAAGGTTAGTAAATAAGTAATAAAAAGGGGAAGGAATACTTACTATCCCTAGGATAGGGCTTAGAAATATTATAACTAAAAGTTACTAGTAGGAAATAATATACTAATTATATAAAATTAATACATCCTTACCTAAAATATAAGTAAGAAGCTAGTAAATCTAGGAAGAAGAGATAAACCTAGTAAACCTTAGTAGCCTTAGTAAGACTAAATATAATATAGTATACTATATTAGTATAATTAAAACCTATTATTAGATTAAGATAGGCCTTAGTAAAACTATAGTAAGAGTCCTTTAAAAAGGTATAGTTTTTAGGGTTCTTAGGGTTATCTTTACTAAGGGCGCTTATAAGGGTTTATACCTAATTTAAGAGTGCTAGAAAGTCTAAGAAATCTCCCTTTATAGTAGCTATAGCCTATATAGAGATATTAGTAATAAGGTACTAAAAGACATAGGAATAGTAGTATACTTATAGTATTATAAGTATTACTATGCTTATAACACTAGATATAATATTTAAAGTGCTTTACTATAATAATAGTAGCTATTAGCTAAGGAAATTAGTAGTTAATCTATAGAAGTTTAGGCTCTAAAGGGGGGTATTTCTTAAACTTAGTATACCTAGTATATAAGTAGTGTATATAGAAGCACTCCTTTAAGGGAATATAATCCTATTTTATAGTAAAAGTAAGGTAAGTAATAATAGGAATATAATAGTAACTAAAGATATAATAATATTTTTAAAAATTATAACTATAAATATAGAAAAGAAAAGCCTATAAGATAATAGTATATTATAGGTAAATTTATAGTTAAACACTATCTATTATTTATTATTATTTTAATTATTAGCTAATTAGCAAATAGCTATATAGAAGCTAGTGAAAGCTATTTAGGAGCCTAGCTATAAGTAGGGGGTAATTATAAGGCCTTACTTATAATATAGGAAGCGCCCTATAGGTAGGCTACACCCTAGGGCTAGGTCCACGTGCCACTAGCAAGCCGCTAGCTATAAGCTAGCAACGCGCACGCATAACACACTTAGACCTAGCAAGCTTTAGTTAATATACCAGATCCCCTATACCTCTTGCCTAGCTACTATTGTTCTCACAGTAGTTTAAGGTTTCTAGTTTAAAGTATAATAGTAGCTAGTAAGGCTAGGCTTTTTCTATAGGAATATTATATCTTTTTACCTATAACTTACCTATATCTTACTACCTTTCTTATAGGATTTATTTTAGTAAAATATCTAAATTATATATTAAGTACTTTCTATATTTTTTACTAGAGCCTATTAGTTATATTTACTTAGCTAACTATTCTATTTTACTAGGTATTTATTACCTTTATAGGTTTTCTTATAGTTCTTAATTTTCTTAACTTTATACTTATTTTCTTTTTCCTTAAGGTTTAGTATAAGTATATCTTTTTCCTTAGTATCTTTATAGTAATTCTATAGCTTTAATAAGCTAATATAGAATATATTATATAGTTAGATATACTTCTTAGGTAGTGTAAGTTAGTATGCTTATTTACTTATAGTATTAAGCACTTAAAATAGCCTAATAAACCTAGGGATTAGCTTTCTTTTTATATTCTTAAGCTTAATATTCTTTAATAATAGTAATACTAGGTTATCTTTTTTTAGAGTTAATAGCTAGTAGTGTTTATTATAGTACTTTACCTAGATTTTAGTAGCTTTAACTTAGTTTTCCTTTAGCTATTCTCTAACTTTATATAGCTTTATAATATAAGTATAGGCTTCTAGTACTTTCCTTTCCTTAATCTTATCCCTAAAAGCTAAATAAAACTTAAGTAAATAGCCTATAAGAAAGTAATTTAAAGAGTAACCTATAGTTTTATTTACTATATTATTATATATAAATTATACTATTAGGAGTAACTTTAGCTATATTTACTAGTTTTTAGTAATAAAATATTAGAGATAATGCTTAAGCACTTAGTTTATTCTTTTTATTTACCTATTAGTTTAAGGGTAAAATACTATAAAAAGCCTTTACTTTATATATAAGAGATAGTATAAGTCTAACTTAAATTAGCTTATAAAGACTAATCCCCTATTAGATATAATACTCTCTAGGGCCCTAAATTATAGTTTAATCTCTTTATAAAATAGCTTTACTAATTTAGCTATATTAATTATAGTAGTTATAAGTAAGAAAATAAAATACTTAGTAAATTAGTCTATAATTACTAAGATTATATTAGTTTCTTACTTACTTACTTATATATTAAGTAATCCTATAATAAAGTCTATTAAAATCTTTACTTATAGTTACCCTAGTATTAGTAGTAATTTAAGGCTTTTATATAGGTAATGCCTTCTAGCTACTACTTATTAGTAAACCTTATAGCTTATAATATAATCTAAAATAAACTTACTTATAGCTAGCTACTAGAAGTAATACTTTAGTAGCTTAAGAGTATACTTAGTTCTAAAGTAACTTACTAGTAAATTATTATAGTATAGCTATAAAAGCTTTTATTATAAAATAGGCTCCTAGGGAATAACTACTTAGTCTTAGTATATTAGAAAACCCCTTATACTATATAACTATAAACTAGCTTTTCTTTTCTTTTTTACTAGGGATTTATTTATCTTACTATTTTACCTTTATAAATCTAAGTCTTAACTCTATACCTTTTATAGTAATTATACTAATAGTTTATTTAGCTTAGATTAGTAAGGATTTAGTAATATAATAGTCCCCTATATCTTTTATACTATACTAATATCTTAAATATATACTACTTTCTCCTAGAAATTACTTTTATTTAGCTAATCTTTTACTAGATTTATAGTAGCTAACTAGCCTCTTAACTAAGTAACTTTAGCCTCTTAAGCTTTCTTTATAAAGGCTAGGGTATTTTCCTTTCTTAAAGATATTTTATTAAGCCTTTTTATATTTAAAACTAAGGTATTTTCCTCCCCTAAAGGTATTTTACTATATTTTCTTTAATATATTAGTATCTTTTTTTCTATTACTTCTTTAATAGCTACTATTTTTTTCTAAAGTTCTAGTAAAAGTGCCTTATTTATTAGGGGTTTATTTTTATAATTAAACCTTAATAGTATTTTTACTAGATTACTCTTTCCTAGCCTATACTTAATTATAAAGTAAAAGGGGTAAAGGAATATATACTATTTAGCTTACCTTTTATTTAAGTTTTATTACCTTATAAAGATTTATAGGTTATAGTAATCTAATAGGATCTTAACTAGAGTTACTATACCTTTAATATAGTATTACTAGTATTTAAATAACTTTACTATAGTAAGTAACTCTTAATTAGCTATACTATAGTTATACTTAGTATTTATAAACTTTCTTAACTCAAAGGCTACTAAATACTAGTATTCCTTATTATTCTATTAAGATAAAATTCTTACTATTATAAAGACTAAAGTATCTATCTTAATATATACTAGCTAACTTAAGTTATAATAATAAAAAAAGGTACTTACTAAAAGGTATCTTTTAGCTAGCTAAATACTAGCTACTCCTTTACTTTAAATATAATTTTCCTAGTTTAAATACTATTTTAACTACCTTTTATTAGTATATATAATAGTACTATAATTCTAGAGTATTTTTCAATAAACTATTAGTAAAAGTTATAAAATCTAAGGAAGGACTATATATCTTTAAAGCTCTTAGGCTCTTTTTAATCTTAGATTATATTAACCCTATATATATTTATTAAAATCCTATTAACTAATAGAATAAACCCTAGGAATTCTATAAATTTATAGTAAAATAAATACTTTAAAGGTTTTATATATAGCTTTACTAACCTTATATACTCTAAGACTTCCTTAATATATATTATATACTTCTCTTATATTTTTAAGAAAATAAGAAAATAATCTAGATATACTATATAAATAGTATTAACTAGCCTATAAAGCGCTTTATAAATATAGCTTTAAAAGGTAGCTAAGGTATTAGTTAACCTAAAAGGTATTATAAGATATTTATAGTATTTATAGTAAGTATAGAATATAGTTTTTTACTTATTACTTTCTTTAATATAAATTTAATAATAAGTATTCTTAATATAAATCTTTAAGAAATAGTAAGCTTTTTAGTACTAGTCTAGGATCTTTAAAATTAAGGGAAGAGTATAGTAATTCTTTTATATTACTTTATTAAGTCCTTAATAATCTATATATAGTTAAAGTATTTTATCCTTCTTTAGTATAAATAGAATAGGTATACCTATAGGGCTTTTAAAGGGTTTTATCTAGCCTTTCTATAGGTTTTTATTAATATATTTATATAGCTCCTTAAGCTTACTTTAGGAGAGAGAGTAAATTAGTCTATATTGATTTTTATAATTTTTTTTTACTATCATTGGTTATCGCCAATGTATCTAATTTATTACAACACATAATTATTACTAGCAATACCTAGCTAGTAAAACAATTGATAACTAAATTCTTATAGCTATAGTAATAAATAAGCTCTAAGGTTATAAATACAGGGGGCTATAAGGTTAGAGCAAAGTTTACAATAAACTTTATAGCTATATTAGCATAAGATATAGTTATAATTTATAACCGTAGTTAAACTTAAATTTATTTAAGTTTTGCTTATAGTATAAATTAACGCGATTCCCCCTTCCTCTATAACTATATTTTTTCTATCTCTTTATATCTTTTCTATCTTATAGCTTACCACTTATGCTTTAAAGCTCTAAGGCAAACTTAAACTAAATATAACTTATCCTCACTTATCTCTAATTTAATTCAAATTACTAGGTAGGTTCTACGTTACTAATTAACTAATTAACCCCTAACTAATTAGATAATAGTATAGCTAAGGGTAATAAAAAGGACACTACCCTATCTAAAATATTAAATAATATAGTAAAAGAAAAGAAAAGTAAAGGAAAGGGAAGTAAAGATAAATCTAACCTAGAGATAATTAATAGTATTTATACTATAAGGGAAAAAATGCTAAAAAGTAAAGGTAATATAAATAATAAGATTTATAAGGCAGATAAGAAGAAGATAAAAGAATGGGGCATTAGGCTGTAAAATACTAAGCAGTTTTACCTCGTGCTCGGGAGGAATTAGTCTATATAAGGGTATAGCCCTAGGTATTAGGTTAATTATATAATTAGTCTCTTTTCTTAATAGTAAGCTTTTTACCTTATTTAATATAAATATATCTTTAAACTTATATAGTTTCTTAGGGATATCTTTAATAGTTCTATATGCTTTTACTTTCTTATTATCTTTAAGAGTAATAAACTTATTTTCTATAACTTTTATAATAGTCTTATTATATATTACCTTTATAAACTTATAAGAAGTTATAAGTAAAAAGGCTATTTCTTTTTCTTAAACTATTACTCTTATAAGTATAAATAAAGATATATATATTCTTTAGTAAGTATATATATTCTAATTAAGAGAGAACTTTCCCTTACTCTTAAGTTCTTATCTATAGCTATATATAGTAGCTTAAGGTTCTTTTCTTCTTCCCTTAAGTCCTTAATTATAATAGGTACCTTATAAACACTATATTAAGGGACTATAAGGGCCCTTACTACCTTAAGAATAGGTACTATAGCCTTAGCCTAGTTAAGCTTATAGTTCTTTATAAATTTAGCACTAATAATATTAATCTTAGTATAGCTATTAAGATTTACTACTATTTTTATATTTTTATACCTATAAATAGTAACTAGTATATAAAATTTATACCCTATTAGTACCTTAGTATTTAGGGTAAAGGTAAGGGTATTTACTTTTACCTTAGCATATTTCCCTAGTTTTCTTAAGGCTTTTTCTTTAGCTTATTATAGTTATAAATTAGATATTCTATATTACTTTACTTATAATATTATCTTTTACCCCTTACTTTATAATTCTTTAGGTAAGTAACTAGGCCCTTTTTCTAGTTCTTATTCTCCTTATTTCTTTAATCCTTATAAGGTCTATAGCCTTATAGAAAGTTATGCCTTTAGTATTAGAGAGTCTTATTTAGGCCTTTATTTTCTAAGTACTTAGGCTTTTACTTATTTTTTAGTATTACCTTCTAAAATTACTAAGTAAGTTATATAATCTTTTCCTAAGTCTTTTCTATAATAAAAAAGTATAAATTAATATAGTCCTATAGGTTAAGGAGTAGTTTTATAAAGAATATAAGAGTATAGGACTTTTTAGTAGCTTTTTCTAGGTATTTCTCTAGTAAATCTAAGTAAATACTAAATTTAATAAGGCTCTAGCCCTTATATTGCTTTATATTCTTTACCTATATAGCTATTTATATATTATAGTTTATAGTTTCTCTAAGTAGTATAAGTATCTAAGTCTAGAATATATCCTAGTTATCTTTAAGGTTATTCTAGCTATTAGTCTATTATTCCTTAAGGTATTTATTCTATCTTACCTAGTAATTAGTATATATATGTTAGGAGCGCAGAGGTCAGAGATAGGACGTTTATTAGAGCGGATCTTTAAAGGACCTTTAGGCCGCGTAAATAACAAAAAGGCTAGCTAGCTATAAGATAGTTATATGCTTATAAAGTAAGGTATTCCTTAAAAACTATATATATTATTAGTGCTAGGTTAGAGATTAAAACCTTTATATACCTACCCCTAGCTAGTATTTTCCTAGTAGTAACTATAAGAATCTTAGCTATTACTTTATTCATTTAACCCTATACTTAAGCTATAATAAATTAATCTCTTTAAAACCCTTTTAGGGATATAAACTATTAGCTAGATTATTATATAGCTAATACTCTAAAGATTTATATAAAACACACTAGTACCCTATAATAATGAAGCTATAAATAATTAGGAAGGTAAAGAACCCCTATAATCTAGAACTATAAATAATAATAAGGTATAGTAAACACTACCTAATCCTAATCTAGGTAAAGGTATAGATAATATAAATAACCTAGATAAAGTATTATAAAGATACTATAAGGTTATATAAGCTAAGCTATATTACCTTTAGAAAATATAGGAGATTCTATAAATAAAGGTATAGATTAAAAAGCTTAAGGTAAATCTAGGATTAGCTAGACCTTCTCTAGGACTTATAATTACTCCTTAAACTTTAGCTATAGTTTTACTAGTAATCTATAGTAACTTAGTAGTAATTATATAGTAAAATAGTCTTATTAAGATATAAATAAAAATACCTATATATAAAGGGGATATATATAAGAACCTATAGAATTTCCTAGTAAATTTAGATATATTATTTAAATTAAACTACTATACCTTTAAGGATAATACTACTAAGGTAGTATATATAGGTAGCTACCTAGCTAATAATATAAAGTAATAATAGATATATTATATAGCTATAGATAGGTATATAGATTACTTATTATTTATATAGGTAGGTTTTCTAAAATAGCTAAAAACCAGAATAATAGATAAGGGTATAAAATACTTAGAAGTAATAAGAATACTACTAAATCTTAGGTAGAAAAGTAACTAATTATTTTAAGCCTTTATAAAAGCTTAGACTAAGGTAGAAGCTAAGTTACCTAAAGTAATCCTAATATATTTATAAATTACTATTTTTCTAAATAGCTTAAATAATACTATAAGAAAGTAAATAATTAGCTAAGAGATTCTAATAACTTAGAGCTAGCTATAAGACTAGGGTGAGAAAGTAAAGGTTATAATAAGTTTAGGCTAAAGTAATAAAAAAAGTTAAGACTCTAAAAGAAAGAGATAATACTTTATATTACCTATAGATAAGGTATAGTAATAAAGTAAAGATTAAGTAAAAAAGCTATTTTTAGTATACTATAAATATAGAAAGCCTAGATATACTATACTAGCTTATTAGGCACTAGACTATTTTACCTATAAAAGTAATAGATATATAACTAAGAGATATAGTAAAAGTAATAATAAAGCTATATTACCTAATATAATACTAGTTTAAATAGTATAGACCTAGGAATATAATCTTACTATAAAATACCCTATAGATAATAGAATAAGAATATAGGTATCTTTATAATAAGATAACTAGTAATTAGCTATAAAAGCACTATTTAATATAGGTATATAGTTCTTAATAATTTATTCTAAATTATTATTAAAAAAGAATTAGAAGAATATAATTTAATTAAACTAGGTACTAGAGAGTATAAGCTAAAAAGAGATTCTATATTAAGGGATCTTAAAAATATTAATAAAAGTAAAAGATAGTATAGGATTTATAAAAGTCTATTAAGTTAGCTACTATATTACTAATATAAGTAAAGGGATAATACTAGGTATAGATTAGACTAAAGAATATTTACCTATAATTATATATTAGGATTAGGGATTTTAAAGATATCTAGTAACTATAGAATACCTCTCCTTTATTTATAGTAAGTAGTAAATATATAAAGAGAAAAAATAAGCAGTAATTTTATTACTATTTAGGGTAATAGAGATTAGGCTAAGTATTCTAAAAAATAAAAATTAGAAAGAAAAGGGTAAGAACTAATTAAAAAACCTAGTAGTAATAGAAGTATAATTAAATAATAAAGTAGCTATATAGTTACTAGAATATACTTACTAGTAGTAAAAAAGTAAAGGTATTATAGTTATACTAATTTTAGAAAGTATAAGTAGTAAATAAGCTATATTAAATTAAGGCATAAGTACCTAATGCCTTATACTAATAATTCTAAAGGAATATATAAAGTTTATAAATATTTTTTCTAAAAAGCTAGTAAGTAAGCTTCCTAAACTAGGGGGCTATACTTATATAATTAAATTAGAAGAAGGGAAAACACTACCTTAGGGGCTTATATATAATTTAGCTAAAAAGGAACTATTAGTTCTTAGAGAGTACCTTATAAGTATATAGCTTAAAGGGTAAATTAGAAGATTAGTTAGCCTAGCTAAAGCCCTAATTTTATTTATTTAAAAGAAAGGAGGGAAATTAAGGCTTTATATAGATTATAAGGGCTTAAATAAGATTATAATTAAGGATATAGCCCCTTTATCCCTTATTACTAAAATCCTTAATTAATTAGTAAGTATAGTTATTTTTATAGTTCTTAATCTAAAAGATATATACTACTAGCTATATATTTACTTAAGTAATAAGTAAAAGATAGTCTTTTATTATTACTATAGCTACTTTAAATATCTTATAATACTATTTAGACTAGTTAATATACTAGTAACCTTTTAGGAGTATATTAATAATACTCTTAAAGGACTTATTAATAAGACTTATATTATTTACCTAGATAATATACTAATATATAGTAGCATAATTAAGAAGCATATAGAATATATTAAATAAATTCTATATAGGCTTAGGGATATAAGTTTTTTTATTAACCTTAAGAAGTATTAATTTTTATTTAAGGAAGTTAAATTCTTAGGCTTTAAGATATTAGTAAAAGGTATTATAATAAACCTAGTAAGAGTTAAGGTAATTATAACCTAGCTAATACTATATAGTATCTTTAATATTTAGTTATTCCTTAGTTTTACTAGATTTTATTACTATTTTATTAAATAGTATAGTAAAGTTATTATTCTATTAATAGATTACCTTAGAGAATAGTAACTAGTAATATTTAACCTAGAACCCTATAAGTTAGTAGTATTTAGAGAACTTTAATAGAAATTTTAAGAAGCGCTAATTTTAGTGTATTTTAACCTACTTATATATCTTAGAGTAGAGATAGATATATCTAGATATATAATTAGGGCTATACTTATAATATATATACTAGGTTACTAGCACCTAGTTATATTTATATTAAGGAAGATAACTAATACTAAATTACGCTATTTAATACCTAATAGTAAATTATTAGCTATCTAAGAGGCTTTTTATATATAGAGACACTACCTTACTTATTTAGCTTATATAATTAAGGTTATTATAGATTATTTAAACTATAAGTACTTAGCTATAAAGCCTAAGCTTACTAGTAAGTAAGTAACTATACTTAATAAGCTTTATTCTTTTAACTTTAAGATTATATATTATATAGGGAAATTAAATCCTACTAACTTACTTTTAAGAAAACTAGATTTTATAAGTAAGATAAGGAAAGTAAAAGTAGTAACTATATAACTTCCTACCTTTTTATTTAAATTTATAGATACTAAGTAATAGAAATACCTTAGTAATACTATTAGTACTATAGGTTCTATAAAAACATTACTTAGTGTAACTAATAGTTAGTTATAATAACACTATAATAATACTACTAATATCTAGGGTTTTAAAAAATTATAACTTAACTATATTCCTAAAAAACCTAATAATCTAGATAATCTTAAAAGAGTTATATTAGTAGGGTTATTTAATACTTTTAATTCTTTTATTAATAAGTAATAAGCTAGCTATAGTAATACTACTAGTACTTAGCATATATTTAGTTTATTACTTAGTTATTTTAATTTTCCTATTAGACTAGCTACTACTATTAGGGGTAAACTAGCATAGGTTATTACTAGTAAGTAGTAAGGGCGCCCCTTAAAAACATTACTTATCTATATACCTATAAGACTAGAAGTATTTATTAAACTAATTACTTATAGAGATATTATAGCTAGAATTTAATCTATTTAAAGAACCTTTTCTAAGTTTATCTCTAACTTTTTAGAAAAAAGCTTAAAATTAAAACCCTTAATTTAAGTCTTATTATATAAAGTATAGTAAGGGAATAACTTTACTATAGGTTAATTAAAGTTACTTAAAAGTAGTAATTTAGTAATATCCTAGATATAGTCTATTAGACTCTCTAAGCTATTAATATTTAAGAATTATATTTTTATCCCTCTAAGAATAAGAAAAGAAATTTTATTACTAACTTATAATAACCTTACTACTAGGTATTAGGGAGTAAGTAAAACTCTTTATTAGATTATAAACTAATATTATTAGCTAATAATAAAGAAAGATATAAAGGTATATATTAGTACTTATATAAGTTATTAAACTTTAAAACTAAGGTATTATAAACTATATAATAAGCTAGCTATACTACTAGTGCCTAATTACCCTTTTTAAGAATTATTAATAGATTTTATTACTAAACTTTTACTAGTAAAAGATTTAAACTAGACTTATAATATAATTCTAGTTATTATTAACTAATTTATAAAATATAGTATTTATATTCCTATATTAATATAACTAACTAGTAATAGGCTAGTAACTATATTCTTAGAATATATTTTTAGAGATTATAGAGCTTTAGAAGGTATTATAATAAACTAAGGTTTTATATTTACTAGTAGTTTCTAGATAACTTTTTATTATCTTCTTATAACTAAGTAGCTACTTAGTATTACTTTTTACCCCTAGATAGATAGCTAGATAAAATATTTAAACTAGGTCCTAGAATATTATTTAAGGGCTTTTACTTATACTAAATAGACTAATTAGGTAAATAACCTATTATTAGCATAGTTTATATATAATATAAGCAATTATATAACACATAGCTATACACTAGTAAAGGCATTATAAGGTTATAATCCTAGAGATTTATAATAAGTAATTATAAATATCCCTTTAGTAAATAATTAAGCTAAAAGTAAAGTCTTAGTACTAAGAGAGAAATATACTATAATTAAATAGCTTTTAAGTAACTTATAGACTTAGTATAAGAAATATTATAACTAGAAAAGAACTCTAATAAGGTTTAAAGTTAGTAATTATATTTTACTATTAATAAAGAATATTAATTTAAGATAACCTAGTAGGAAGCTAGCTATAAAGTATCTAGGCCCTTATAAGATTAAAAAGGTAATTAGGAGTTATAGATTAGTATATTAATTAAAGTTACTACCTAGGACTTAATTATATAATATATTTAATATTACTAGTTTTAAGCCTTTTAAAGGGGACCTAACTAATATAGAAGATATATTCCTACTATAGGATAATATTAAAGATAATAAATAAGAGTTTAAAGTTAAGAGAATTATTTTATATTACTATAATAGAAGGTATTATAAATATCTAGTTAAATAGAAAGGCTATAATACTTTAGAGAATTCTTAGGTATTAAAAAGGGATTTTAGCACTAGAGAAATTATTAATAACTATAAGTAATAGTTAAGTAGTAAAGTTAATATAAGATAGTTATAATTTATAAGTTAATATAATAAGATATTAGAAAATAAAGTTAATTTACTTAAATAACTTAAATAATCTATTATATAGCTACTAAGCACTTACCTTTTTATAATAAAGTTAGTTACTAAGACTACTAGTTCCTTAGTAATAGTAATAGCTATAGTAACTATAGAGGTAAAGGCCTTAGGAGTATCTTTATTATTAGAATCCCTCTCTTTATATATATAAATCTAAAGTTTACTAGGGAGCTTAATAAAACTAATATAATTAAGTAAGTTAGTAGTATAAGGTATAAACTACTAGTAAGTTAGTTAGGTATTAGCTATATATATTAAGAAAGCTTACTATTAGAATATTCTAGGCTATAAAGTAAAGACTATTTAAAATATTAATCTATATCTTAAGGTTTATAGTATTACTTAGTAGCACTATTATAATATACTTATTACTCTTTACTTTATAAGTAGTATTAGTAGTTATTTAAGTATAGTAAATATATCTATACTTATTAGAATTTTTATAGAATAAAATAGTATTCTATAGCTTTTTCTTTACTTTTATAATAAACTACTAGTAAGTTAGTAGTAATCTAGTATCTAAGTAATAGAATTATACTTACTTATCCTAATAGTAATAGCTACCTTCTAAAGTAGCTTTAATAAGTTTAAATAGCTTATTATAAAGCTATATAATTTAAGCTAAATACTAGTAATATATTAGTAATAAGTAAGTAAATTCTAAATAAAAAAAATATACTATAAGGTAGTTTTTATTATTTTAGAAGTAATAAGTATATTTTATTAAGTAGCTTATTAAAATATTAGTAATGAAGAAGTAGTAAGTAAGTAAAGAAGTTATACTTATAGATTCTTTATATTCTATAGGGAAGGTCTTATTATTAATAAGATATCCTAGAATATTATAAGTACTATTTTTTAGTAAGATATTCTATATTATTACTTATTAAGAGTACTATATATATAGAATTTTCTTACTTATTATACTACTAGTAGTAAGTTAGTAATAAAGATATTATAAAGATATAGTAAACTTATATTAAAATTTTAGAAGTAGTTTACTTCTAAGAAGATAACTTCTTAGAAAACTTTAAAGAAGATTTCTTAATAGCTTAACCTTTAAAAGCTATTAATAAAGAGGGAGTTCCTATATAAGTATTAGATATAGTAAACTAGCTATAAGTTAGCTATAATAGACTAGATATAAATTATAACTAGAAGTAAATAAACTAATAACTAAGAATAAGATAAAAGACTAAGATAAATAGTAATAAATAATAATAATATTTAGAGACTAAAAAAGGTTAGTAATTATAGTATAATAGCAGTAAGAAAGCTATTACTTAGTAAGTAAGGGTAACTTATAAGGTTAAGGATTATTATAGGTAAAAGGAAGTATATAAAAAGGGGGAAAAATTAGTCTCTTTTATATTAACTATAGACCCCTTAAGTAATCTAATACACTATATATAAGTAATTTATAAATTATAATAATAACTATTAGCTTTACTACTTATATATATACTTAATAGCTATAAACTTATAGTAACTATAATATAAGCCCTTTAGTTAGACTATCTAGAACTATAGTATTAGGTACCCTATTTATTTAAACTAATTATAAAAATTAATATAAGTTATCTATTTTTTTTAGTCTAGCTATATAATAGGTAATAATATTTATTTTACTATATTAAAGCTATATATAGGCTACTATTTAAACACTACTACTTATAATAAGGGGGGTTATTTATAATTAGTAGTATTATTATTATTATTTTATTTACCTATATATCTAGTTATAAGGTACCTTATCTTATTTTTCTTTATAAGCTTTATTATAGTAACTATACCTTAAGTAAGTAGCTTATTTTATAATTAAGGTTAATTATATATTAGGGGAGTATTATATTAGGAGTATAAAGGTTAGAGATAGGATATTTATTAGAGCGGATCTTTAGAGAACCTTTAGGCTATATAAATAATAAAGAGGCTAGCTAGCTATAAGATAGCTATATACTTATAAAGCGGGGTATTCCTTAAGAACTACATATATTATTAGTGCTAGGTTAGAGATTAAAACCTTTACGCACCCGCCCCTAGCTAGCATCTTCCTAGTAGCGACTACGGAAAATCTTAGCCATTACTTCGTTCATTCAACCCCGAGCTCAAGCCGTGACAAGAGTGTACAGTCCACCCCCTATTTGATTTTACACGACTATAAGCCTCACGCAGGGCGATTACTATTAGCTCTTAGTGGCTGCTATAGGTAAAGCTATTAGGGATACTATAGGGGCTTTTACACTAGTAAGAGGTACTAGAAAGGCCTAGAAGAATACACATAAATTTAAGTACTTCTTACCTTACTTAGTGCTACACTAAATTTTTGGTTTAGTATGTGATTAGCCTGCTACCCCTAGATATAGATATGTAAAATCAAACAGGGGGTGGACTGTATAATACAGTCTAATCCCTGTTTGTTTTTACATACAGGAGGCACATAACTAGGGGTAGCAGGCTAATTAGTAATAACAGATCTTTCTATAGCACTAAGTATAGTAAAGAGTACCTTGAGTTACATATAGTCCATTTTTTTTTACTAGGATAACTTAGTACCTTTTTACTAGCGTAAATACCCTTATAGCATCCCTAATAGCTTTCCTCACTATAGCCACCAAGAGCTGATAATGGCTGCCCCGCGTGGGGTCGCTGTGAAACCATGTAAAATCATTCAGGGTTTAGACTGTACATACAATGTACCGCTGTACTCCGTACATGTACAAACCAAAGCTTGACGCCTGGCCTGTTTGCTACCTACGCGCCGACATCTGGATTGTGAAAATCCACGGCAGGAACGGCAGTGCTCAATTTCTGGCAGCCCAGACGCAAGTGAAGACTCAGTGTGCGCACAGGTATAAAACCCAGTCACTGCTGCGTCCTTCTCGTTGCTGTTGACGCCATCAATCCAGTCTGACCAGTGACTACTCCTAAATTGCCTAGCTAGTCCCCCCTCCCCTAAACAACTGCTATAAACATATTCTCCGCGGTCAGAGACGGCACGCGCATTACCGAGTAATTACTTACTGCTCATCCTGCTACTTCGCACTCTGGGGAAGGATCCAAGCCGTCAACGCCTTCGCTTCTTCTCGCTGCTCGGTCTTGGCCTGATTCACATCTCACATACAAGGCAGAGCACCAGCCGCCAACGCTCTAACTACGGGAATCTACGTCGCAACACAAGATGGCGTTGACGACAAATCTCATGGACTTTGTCCGGCGGTTCCAAGACATACAGCATCAAAGGGACTCATCAGATCAGCTCATTCGGGTGGGTTGTGTCCTCGGGGGTGCTGCTGAAATTGACAAACTCATTTATTAATCCTACTAGGATGTCCTCTTATATTGCGACAAGCTCGAGACGGCGCTCCGATATCTCAAACAAAATATTCCCGACGAATTACAAGACTTTGAGCGCGAAAAGAGAGAGCTGCAAGCCCAGCTCTCCAATAGCGAGGCCAGGATAGAATGGTATACCAACGAAATTGATGAAATAAGGGTATGGGGGACATGAACATTCATTCGTATGCGCCTTTTGCCGATATGAGTTGCTGACCCTGTGGTGGTAGAACCAAAATGCTTATATACTGGTTGCGATCGACGGCGAAAGCTTGCTGGTGCGTCCCCCTCCCTCCTCCCCCCTTCCCCCTCTGTGCATTTGAAAATTCAAAATGTTCAGGATTATGCTGACAGACTGAAAGTTCCGCGATCATTGGATCAAGCAGGGCGTTGAGGGAGGCAAAAAGGCAGCCCTGGCCCTCCGAGATGCAATCAAAGTCCAATGCGGCGAGCACGCGGACGACGTCGAGGTCATTACAAAAGTCGTAGCCAACCTAGGCGGTGTTGCCAAGGCTCTGGGGCGGGACTTGCCAGATATCAGAGACTTTGCTTTGGGTTTCACACGAGCAGAGGCCGCGTTTGATTTTATAGACGTTGGATATGGCAAGGACTGCGCGTTCTTGAAAATCAGAGGTTCGTTGACAGCAATTGTCAAGCATGAATGGAGGGGGAAAAAAAAACTTCCTGCAGGGGATGCTAACGCTCACACCTGCCCAGATACCATCAAGTGGCATATCAACAATCATAATTGCAGACATATTCTCATGGGCGTCCCGCACGATGCGTCATACGCCTCCTTCTTTGACGAAGTCGCCCGAGACGACTTCAATCGTCAGCGCCTTACCATTATCGAGGGGGCGCCGGCAGCGCCCGGCTTTGCCGCCTGCGACATCAGCACCATGAATCTGGGCAGAAACCTCTTTCGCGCCAACAAACAAAACGATAAGAATGCACCTGTCTGGCCACTTGGCGCCTGGGCAGCCGGTCCTCGAACTGCCAGCCCTACCGCGAGCATCGCATCCGCCAGCACGCCGGGCCGCTCCTCATTATCCTACGCCAACGCCTCCAGCACCGCCCAGAGCAGTCCTCCTCCTCCGCCGCAAATGACTCTGCCGATTCCTCCCAAGCCCATGGCTCGACCTGCCAAGGCGCAATATCAGCAAGTTCCGCCTCAGCAGCCGGACTGGGATCCAGGCTTCCGTGGTCTAGACGAGCCCATTACCGTGAGCATTCCTGCAATGGACAGCATAAAGAAACGCAAAGAGTCGGATAAGCTATGTAATAACCACTTCTTGCGAGGACCATGCGCCAAGGGAGACTCGTGCTTCTTTGTGCATGATTACAAGCCCAGTAATGAGGAGATCAACGCCATTGCAGTGTTGGCGCGTCAGAACCCGTGCACGAATGGTCAAGATTGCGACTCTGACGATTGTATATACGGGCATCACGTGAGCCAGAGCCTTTCTCTCTACGTCGCGATATTTGGAAACGACCTTGGGTGGTAACTAACATGATTCCTCGCAGTGTCCCAGTATCCGCGAAGGTGTCTGCACACATCCGTTTTGCAAATTCGCCGAGGACGCCCATCCGCCTGGCACAAAGTATAAGAATCCCAATATCAAAGTAAATTGAAACAATGAACGAATGCGAGGCGTTTATATATTAAGAAAGATACTGTGCTCTTTCATGCATCTATTTGTTCTCCATCGTGCTCCACACTGCACAGCGTGAGGTACAGGATCGTCTCATTTCTGGTGTAATGAATGGTAAGACGAACGGCCAGTCATCATCAGCCGGAAAAAGGCTTGCACAACCAGTGCCACGGAAGAGATGACTACAAGTGCCCTGGCTGGGGAGACGACTGAATATAGTTTTCCCACATGTGTACAGACATTTCGGTTCTCGATTGTCTAGCTTCAGGTTGAATGAGATTGGCACTCAGCTTTGCAACTTCCTTGCTTAGGGTTTTTTTTTTTTTTTTTTGGTTTCTTGCCCGTGATAAGAATGCATCGTGTCCAACGACTTGTGTCTCAAGATAAAAAAACCCCACCACGTGCCCACCACTCCCCTCATCAAGCCTCATCAAGAGCACCTGCGAGCGGTCGGACCCCACCACCCATAACAACTACTTCCACTCCCAAAAATCAGCATCTCATCTGCCAACAACCTCTTGTCCAACAACTCCCCGAGCCACCCCCACCCACCATATCCCACCCACGCGTAGAGGAAGTCTCGGACAGCGATCCAGACATGGTGTCGGACCCCGACGAAGGCGACATTGACGACTTTGTCGACTCGGACATCATGCGCCGCGTCCCCAGCTCCAGGACCAGCACCACCCCGAAGCACCAACAGCCATCACAACCCCAACAACAACTCCAACAACACATGCTCGCGCCACCGTCCTCGGCCCTCGCCCACGGCGCCGACCGCTCCGCCTACAACGACTACCAATGCCTCTACCCAGTCTACTTCGACGCCACCCGCAGCCGCGCCCAAGGCCGCCGCATCGCCTCCCCCCTCGCCGTCAAGAACCCCCTCGCGCGCGAAATCGCAAACGCCTGCTCGCTCCTCCGCCTGCCCACCCTCCTCGAGCCAGAAAAGACGCACCCCAAGGACTGGGCGAACCCGGGCCGCGTCAAGGTCGGCCTGAAAACGACAACCTCGTCCTCGTCCGCCCCCCCCAGCAGCCGGTCGGCCGGAGTCCAGGTCCAGGTCCAGGTCCGGAACAAGCACCACCTGTACGTCCTCGTGGCGAAGCACCTGCGGGAGAATCCCACCACCGAGGACAGTCCCGGCCTGAGGGTCCGCATGGGCGGGCAGGTGCAGCCGCCCGAGGGGAAGCCCTACCCCCGGCCTGCCGTGCCGAGGGGGTGGAAGATGGGCGAGTACGTGCCGTATCTGAGTCCCGCCATGACGGGCGGCGGCGTGTCGGAGAACTTGCTCAAGGATATGATGAAGGAGATGCAGGGCGGGGGGGATCCCATGGCGGCGCTGATGGGTGCTGGTGCGGGCGCCGAGGAGGCCGGTGCTGGGCATGGAGGGAAGAAGAAGAAGAAGGATAAGAAGGGCAAGGGGAGATCATGAGAATGTGTGTCTTGGTGGGGGGGGCAAGGGCATTATATGCATCAACGTGAACATGAAAAAAGGGGGGAACGTTGTCAAGTGGGTAAAGACAACGTGTTCGGCCGACGTGTCGGGCGGGATATCAGGGCTTTCGTTGTCGGCAATGACAATGACGGGATACTGAATGGCATGGCAGGGAACATCGCTATCAAATTCACTTGTATTTTGCCCACTTCTCCGTGGCAATGCCAACGACACCGTGAGCCATCGAGGTAATACACATAAAGCTACCCCGCCTGTGTAGCTAGGTGCCTGCACAATCGTCGAGACATGGACCGCGCAGATGCATCTTTGTACGGAATCAAACTCCGATTCTGATTCAATATCCACAGGGTATCTAAATACAATTATTTGAGATGGATACACAAAAAAAGGACCTTCCTTGTTTGCACCTTTGGTCAAAAAAAGGGAAGGGGGGGGGGACAAAAGAAACGCCAGGCGTCTTACACGGCAATTCTACTGCTCTGGAGAGCCTCCCACTCGCGAGACCCGACAATCTCGACATTCCGTCCGAGGCCAGACCCCGTCATCATCTTGCCATCTGGACCGGGCATTTTGATTCGTAGCTGTGCAGCAGGGTTTCGCATACGACCTTTTGCCTTGTCGCTTGCGCCCTGGGTGTTGCGAAGGAGGGACGATTTCTTGAGCACAGAGTCCTGCCAGGCTTTCCATGAGGCAAAGTCCTCCATTAGCTTGGCAGCGTGGTATTGCGGAGTCGTCTTGGCTGGTTTCCAGGCAAGCTTGTCCTTTGGCAGGGCTGCAAATTTGAACATGGTTGCCGAAGTGGTCATCTTGACGAGCTCGCCCAGCACATCTTTGCCCTCGGCCACGACAAGTGCCTTGCGCTGCTCAGCCATGGGCGCTGGCTTCTTGAGCGGCTCGGCGAGCCAGTCGTAGTTTTGTTGCTCCGTCATGCGGGCACGACGGTTGTCCTCCCGTAGATATCGTACAGCCGATTGAAGACTCTCAATGTCCTTCCTCAGGGCATCCATCTCACGAGCTGTGGCCACGGCCCGTTCTTGGCCGGCCTTCATGCCCGCCGCATCGGCACCGTCAGCAAATGCTCGGCTGTCGCTGGCAATCTTCTTCCATTTGTCACGCTCGGTTTCGAGGCTCTTGAGCTCTCGGTCTTGCTTCTCAATATCCTCCTTGAGGCTAGTCACTTGCTCGCCTGCCGCCTCGAGCTGCTGCTGCAGATTGGTGATGCGCTCAATATTGGCGTGGGCGTCACGCATGCGTGACTCCAGAGTCTCAATCTTGAGAACCGCAGTGCTGAGATGCTCGTCCCGCTGCGCAATGGTTCTGCGTGCCTCGTTGTGCTCCTCCTTGAGACGTCGCAGCTCTTCCTCGGCATTGACAGGTACAGTCTTGAGGGCCCTGAGCTCTTGGGATCGAAGCTTCCATGGAGCAGGGTGCACGTCGAATTCTTGCGTCTGGTCGAGGTCCGTCGCCAGCGCAGCCACGTCATTGATCTGGGCAGTGACTGCACGCAGCTTGTTCAGAAACGCGGAGAAGGTGTCCGACTCTCCTGCCGAAGTCGCGCTCACAACACCCTGGTGGATAGCTTGTTGAATCTCGTCCAGCGTAAATGGCTCGTTGCGTCCTTCATCTTGAGTAAGCAGGGCGTGGATGCTATTGCCCATGGCTCGTGCCATGGTTGCCAGCTCTTGACTGGCAGTTTCGCACCTCTCAAAGACCTCTCTTGTGTCGGGCAGCAACGACAGAGATCGCATCTTGAGATCTTCCAACGCCCGGACCGCCTTTCCAGCAATCACCTTTGTGCTTCTCGTCTGTGTAATGACAAACTCGAGCTTCTTTGCAAACGCCTGGCCCATCTCATCTTCGGTCTCGCCCTCGGCCGTGGGAGAGGGAATGGCTCGCTGGACCATGGCTCTCATTGTGTTGAATGAAATCGCTGCCATGTCCAAATGGCTCTGCACCACCAGCGATGACATGTGCATCTCATCCGCAAAGCTTGGGAGATCATCGGAAATATGCACCTCGGCCAAGTGCGACATGAGGGCCATGGTTCGCTGGAGATCATCGGCGCATTTCTTCTCCTTGAGATTGTCGCGACGGAGACCATCAATCCAAGCATTTAGTGCGCGTTCCACGGGTTCCAGCTCCAGTAACGAGTTTTGGTACTTGGAGAACTGCTCAATCGTACAGTGACTAATGTCGTTGACGAACCGGTCGCACATGGCTGACACCCACACCAGCTTGTCCGCGGCATCGCATCCCGCAAGGATATCGTCCTCGTGGCCGGGGTGCGCCTGTCCATTGATGCGTTCCTTGATGAACCCGTTGAGAAGATTCGCCTTGAACGATAATCTTTTAAATCGTAGCAGGGCGAGCACCGAGTCTTCATCCTCCTGGTACGTGTCTGGCAGGAAAAGTTTGACGATTTCGAGATGCTGGTCAGCCTCTTGGGCATCCAGGCGACGCAATTCCAAGTCAATCGTCTTGACCTGTGCCTTGGCCGCAGAAATCTGGAGCTTCATGTTTAGGTCCATCATGGCTCGCGAGCGATCATTGAGCTTCTCTGACTCTACTTCAGTGACTGCCTGGGAAGCCCGCATATCTTCCAAGTCGCTCTGCAGGTTGGTGACGAGTTCTCGAAACCTCGAAACCGTGTACTCCATGTCTTCAAATGCTTCTTCCTGCTGCCCAGCTCGTCGTGCTTGTTCGGTAATGACACTGTCCTTGAAGTCCAGCTCTTCCTGCATCTCCTTTTCATTTTGCACGTGGTTGGCCTCGAGCTCGTCGTTGATCTCCTTGAGGCTCTCGAGGTCTTCTATGACGGCCTTGAGTTCCTCGATTTGCTCCGACATGCTCATGTTTCGTTCCGTCAAGTCTTCAATCATGTCCTCCGCTCCGAGCGCCGTATCGAGTTGCTGTCTGAGGTCGTCCACAGCTGCCTCTGATTGCGCCAGCTTTTCCTTTGTAGATGCATATTCGTCCTTGATCTGGCCGAACTCTTTCACGTCTTCCTCCAGGCCCACTATTTGGTCCCGAAGCTCCTCCTCCTGGGCTTGTGTCAGGTCACGGAGTCTAAGCAGGGCTTCTCGTAGACGCTCATTCGTCCTCTCCATTTGCAGCCAACCAGTGCTTGCGCGTTCTTCGGGTGTCATGCCGTTGCTGTATTCCGAATTCTCTTCTCGAAGCACCTCAGCCTCAAGCTCCAACTCTTCCGTCTTTTGCTTCAGTGCTTCTACCTCCATTTTCAATACCTCGGCCGTTTCCTCCGCCATCTCCCGGTCAAGGGCCGCCAGCTCAAGAGCTGTGTCATTCTCGGCCTGCATGGCTTCAATTGATTCGAACTTTGCCTCTGCTTCTTTGAGTTGCTTCCGAAGGTCTGCAATTTCCTGCTGCTGGGGCTGATATTTTTGTTGGAGCTTTTGGATAATTCCTTCAAAGTTGTCTCGTTCACCCTGCACTTTTTCCAATTGTTTGAGTTTATCCCTGTCCTCCAAGCGCTTTCGTTCCAAGACTTTGAGTTTCGCCTTGAGTTCCTCGATCTCGCGGTTGGCTGCCGCGGCATGCGAAACAGATCGCTGAGCAGGTGCAGCCGTAGGCCTTTTCGATACTGGCGCGATGGAGGACGATGCCTCGGGAGAAGTTTGGGCTGCCATTCTTTCCAACGCAATGGCTCGTCCCGCCACGGGACTTTTTGGTTGTGGTGACAAAATCTCGCCATCGCTCTTCGTTGGAGACCCCGGGCCGGTATCTTCGGCGGAGCCGCTGTCCCGTCCGGCCTGTGAATCAGCAGAAGGCCTTCGTCCAGAATCTGGGCGGGACAATGCTCGGAGGGATCCAAATGGGCGAACGCCGCTCGCAGACCTCGTATGAGCACCACCTGTCTTCGATGCAACAGTCGACCCAGATGACACTCGTGCTGCTCGTGGCGCGGGCACAGCTGGTGGACCCATCGACAGTCTTTGTGATGTCGTCGACGATCGTGTTCGCGAAGCAGTAGCCCCTGCTGTCGCAGAAGCAGAGGGGGCTCGTGCATGAGAAGGTGTCCCCGTTCGTGAGACTGCGGTACTCGAGGCGGCACTTAGCTGCTTGGTTGGTGATTTCGCCGGAGATCTCACCAGGCTAGTCGGGCGAGCCCTGGGAACAGGGCTGGGGCTAGGTGCATTCAGACTCCTCCTCTTGGCCAACGCAACATCGCCACTGGGTGCTGTCTTCACGGATGCAGGAGCAAAACTGCTTGGGCGAGCCGGCTTCCGAGCCGGTTTTGTAGTCGGGGGCTGGGCAATGATTGTTGCCATCATGGGCTTGACAAACATGCCGTAGCCCGCGGGACAATCAAAGTACCTGATTCCTTGAACGCTTCCATCATTTTTCCCCGTCTTGTCCTCCAGCTCAACACCAATCCACTCTCCAACCTGGAAGCTGGTCTGCCCAGCAAATCGGACGGTAGCCTGGCGGCCATCGCTGAGTTGCACCGTCTGGCCAGGTTTAAAGTCTGGCATTATGAGCAGTTACGAGAGAGAAGTAGGAGCATCGTGATTCTGTTGGAGGCGGTAGAGCTGACGCGGTATTGTTGTGAGGCTGGCTGTTGTGTTCCGTCAGGGGGTGATGATGGCATGTTATCCACCAGACTTGCATGTGGGCGGCTGGTCGACTTGTTGCTGTCGTCTCAATTAGACGCGTCACAGGCCCTGTACGGGGTACACGCGCCTAAATTTTGGGCCTTGTTGAAACCTGTCGTATTAATACATGTAGAGGACGGGCATGTTCATGCCTGACACCTGAGGCCACAGCATCTGGAGATCTGAGACAAGGCACGGCTGCACCCACCCACACCTGCACCTGCACCTGCACCACCTGCACCCACGCTTGCTTCCATTTCCGGTTGCACAAACCGAAAAGAAACTATCCCCGATTCTGCTTCAGACGGAACTTGGAGAAACGCACATCTCATTTCAACCAAGGAGACTTTGCAGTCCACCGCAGTCTCAATCAATATTCTTCTTCTTGACCGCCATCGGGCGCCTTACTCGAGCCGGGCCAATACAGAACATTCTAACCTCCTTTAGAGCCGCCAAACGTTTCTTCATTCGCTTCCTCTTTGTAATGATACATGAAGAAATCTCCTGCTTTCCTGCGAGAGTTAGGAAGACTTTCCTCCTCGGCCATCTCGCCTCTCAAAATGAGTCTTGTCTCCATCTCGCGGGAACCTCATCTCTAAACGGTCCATCCCTCATCCATTCCATAATCTCGAATCCCATCCGGCGTTCCGTTGCTTCATCCAAGCCTCGATCTTTTGGCAATCTTATAACCATCAGCCCCATTCTTTTCGACACATCCACAGTTCCTGTTGTGTCATCTGGTCCGTCATTACTTTCTTGAACATGTACCACCAGGTCAGGATTTGCCGTTCCTCGCCAGAGACTGGCCAGCCACTGCCAATGGTCCGCAGGCGTGTATCTGTCCGAGATGGGCATTGCGGATGCATATTTGTCTGAAAGTGTCAGGCTCAGCCCGCCCTTCACCAAAGCAACAGGTATTTTGGGGGCGGCTGCTGGGCTCTTGTTGTCACGGGGAGGAGTGCATGGTTCAGTTGAAAAGGCTTGAGCGACCTTGGAGTTCTTGTCCTGGATCCCTTTGCGAAAGTTTCCTCCCATATCTCCACCAGTGACATGGTAGGCAATCTGCTGCGATTTCCGCCTCCACGAGAGAATAGTTTGGAAATATGATGAGAGCAAATCGTCTTTGCAACTATCCCCCTCAACCTCAGCCGCCGATCCAGCGTCGACACCTTTATCCTTTCTTACACCCGAGCCCGGTGTATCAGATTCGCCCAACTCGTCATTTGTCCAGACTTTGAGGGTAACATCGCCGCCAGCGACGAGGACCTTCTCAAGGGATCGACCCACTTGATCGAGAACAGCTGGGTTGGCCCCTTCAACAGCAATAAATGCACCTCGCTTATCAAAAAGTGTTCGGTGGTGACCCGTACACGGCAATGGGTCAGAAACAATTGAAAGGATTTCAAGCTTTTGATTCAGAGTTGGTTCCATTGATGCCGTCTTTGCGTCCAAATTGCGTGAGTGCTGGTCCCTTGTTGGTGAGACATTTAATCTTGTTGACGGGATGCCCACATGCCTCCCCTCTGATACTGAGGACTCGGAGGGAGAGGGAGGAATTGATGATTGAAGCGGTGGCAACCGCAAGGATTCATCAAACCCGCTGTGTCGACGACTGAGAGGCTCTTTGTCAGTGGCCCAGGAAGAAGACCCCAGAGGGCGAAAAGGCGGAGGCATAGGACCGCTCTGTGATCTCGGGAGACTTGCCAGATCTGGCAGCGTTGTCCCTGCATAATACCTCATCAGGTTGGACGCAGAATCTGGTGGCGTTCGTCTCAAATCCGGAGGTGGCCTGATAGTGTATGCCCCAGGCGCTCCCGTGATAGCATGGTAACCGCCGGCACAGTTGGCGCGTCGTCGTTTGACCTCGGAGGAATTTTGTTCGCTCTTGTCAAAGTCTCGGACAGAAGGCAGCTGATGTGAGAATGGTAGGCTGCTGGTTGGAGACTGCTCAAAGCTTGATCGGCGAGAGGAAGCAGCTGTGTCCAGGCGCCTCAATGAGGGCTGCGTCTGGGAAGCAAAAGAATGGTTTCCAGCCGGCGATGTCGAAAAGGGGGTCGACGGCGTTCTTGGAGTCGAGATGGAACGTCCATGGCATTTAGGGCACCGACCATGCTCGTCTGTCGGGGAGGTGCTCGTCCAATTTCCCTGCGTCTTGGTGCCTCGCCGGGGCTGATATCGATAGTTGGGATACTGATGTTGGTGTCGCTGCTTCTCCTCCTCGGCGAGCTTCTTCCAGTTGTCCTTGACATCTTCGCTCTCATGCTTCCACTTGTCTCCAATGATTTTTGAGATTTCTGGGTTCGAAAGCTTGGGATTCTCTGCAGTAACCTGGGACTGATGATGTTGACGGTATAGAATGAATGCTGAGACAAGAAATTCGTCAGTCAGATATCTTATGCGGGGTTGAATAACGTCTTCTAGGAGCGGACTTGGACTTGGAAGAGGTTTTTGTTTATTTAGCCCATTGCTGAATTGCAGCATGCAACTCGACAAGACGCCGAGTATTTCACGACAGCCTCTTGAGGATGTATTCAACGAATTGGCGCGGGGTGGGACAGCTCACCATTCCTTGGCCTGGGTATCTTTGGCGCTGGAGTACAAAGACAGATGATGTCTCGAGGGCCGTCTTGCGTGGCCTGCCCAGACGTGCTGATGCTGAGCGGTTCAAACATGCCGTTGTTGGCAGGGGCAGTGTTTATCGTTGATGCTCTTTTCCTCCCCAACCCTGTTCTGAACGGACTAGGAGAGAGTCTCCCATCTTGGGCCAGATCGAAACCTCCTCGGCTTCTGAAGGGCTTCTCGAGGCTCATGTGATGGTGAACTGAAGCACCCACGGTTTCCATGTCTTGAGTGGCCAAGGACAGCACTTGTGTCATGGTGCGGTGGGCTGGGGAAGGGGGGCAAGCGTCGGTGAAGTCGGCGTGACCAGAATCATTCAACCCAGTTGTGTGTCCTCAGCTTACACCACTGTCCCCAAACCTAAACGGCAGAGGTTTTTTTATTAGGTGTGGCTGCTCAAACACCTTGGAGAAGAGGAGCAAGAGAAACAAAGCAAAAAAGAAAAAAGTATTCTGGATGGCGAGGGATAATAAAGAATGCTCGAGAGTCGGAATGGTGGGAAAAGGTTGTTGCTAGAGCGCTCTTTGCTCGTTTGGAACTGGTGCCTTTTGGTATTCTCACACCTCAAAGGACCCGTCAGCTGTACCTCAAACGTCGACAGGTACTGGCTTGCCAACAGCCCGTCTTAGGACAAGCTCATGGCTGGCCAGCTTACATGCTCGCTAGCCTGCCGCCATTATTCTAGCTCGTGGGACTGCTTCGCCTTTACATGTCTCGGGAGACGTTCAGAGTGGGTTCGGCAGCCAGCCCCAGGCTTGTCAGAAGGTTTCGATCGCCGGTCAAGATCGGAAGCAGGCAAAGCGAGGGGAGCTTGGTCTTCTCTCCAGCAAGTCGGGATTATACTTCAACTACGGATTGCACCATTGACCGTTGTTTCTTATTTCGGGCTTTTATCATAATGACAATTCAGATGGGAAAACTCTCCATGACACCGGTAAAGGAAAAGTGTCAGGGCCAGGAGGGGCAACTCAGTTCTGACAACTAAAACCTCCTTCAGGTCAATGTCGAAATTCGCTTTCAGACGCACTTCCGTCTCTCTACTAGACTGCTGCTGCCTCATGCAGCATGTCTAGGGGAAAATGGAGCACGTAGCTGCCTGTCTGGGCGTCTCGAGCTGCCGGCCATCTTACATTCGCATCCACTAAAAGATTGCCACCGTGTGGCTTTCTCATCCCAGTCCGTTCGACGAAAAGGCTCCTGTTCCCACCACCCGTACCCGCCCCAACCTCACTGAGCGACGACAATGGCCAGGCTCAATCCTCGCAGGAATGTGAGACGGCTGGCCTCTGGAATGCTACAATGCCTGAGACAAAGACTATATCTCACCATCCGGACATGGCCGACATTTCCTGCTGCACGTGATGCTCAATATGCGCCAATCCATGACCATCTGCCTCTGCAGGTTGTATCATGCCGTGCGTGCGTTGCACCAAGGCGGAGAAGGCACGTCTATCGACCCTCAAGTGGACAGACAAACAGGGTGGTGGCTGATGCGTTCTGTTGTACGGAGGGAGTACTGGTACCCCGTAGGTGGTGCTTTTTCTCAGTCCCTGGATGTCTCAGACTGGCAAGCCGACGTAGTGTGACTATGCCTCGCAGAAGAATGGTCATGACTTTAAGGCTGTCTCTCTGTCAAAGACTTGATGAAAGTTGGCGGCGCTTGCATTTTGAGCATTTTTCATTGTGTCTTGCTATATCCCTTTGTGTCTGGCGCTCCGTGCCTTGCATGTCTGCCCGCTCTCCCTCTGCGCTCTCCCTCTGCGCTCTCCCTCTGCGCTCTACCACTGTCACTCCGAAGCTTTTTTTTGTGAGCAACTTGGCCGTCTCGACAAAGTCGACCGTTTCGTCGACTATCAGCGCTACAAAAGTACACTAGTCCGTTTCGGCTCTCCTATAAGCTTGAAAACGGCAGGAAACACCCTGTGGGTATTTGAAAGACAGGCAAAGAAAAGTTTAATTTGAAATACGTCCGGTATCCCAGCGCCGTCTAAACTTGTCTCCTTTAGAGGACACGTGCCTATAGAGGACACGGGAAAGAACTGAAACTAACCCTCTGCTGGACGCCTTACTATAAAAAACAAAACTCAACTACGAAATGTAACCTCGTCCGGCTTCACTGCTCAGTAGCGTGGCACTACGGCGAGCGTCGAGGAATAAGTCCTCACACTCACTGACGTCCTGAATGTCAATTTGGGAGCGGCCATTTGCCTTTGCAAGAATGCTATTGCGTCGTGTCGTCAGCGACCATGTCTTAGACAGTCCATAGTCATCATGTGGAGGGGACCACGCCAGCATTTGACACAGGTGCCGGTCTAGTGCTAGCGATGGAATACGACAGAAGAGAAAGGGGGGGGGGGGCTCAAATCGCGCCAAAGCGGGAGGGAAAGCTTCTTCTAGCTCATTCATACCTTGCTGGGGTAAGTAACTGCAAGCAATAGCGCAGACTGATTCGTACGCCGTGGTCGGAAATTTTATCGATTGCCGCATCCGTGATGGCCACGCCTTCGGTGGAGGCTCTTATCCGCACAATCTGCTTGATCTCTTCTGCTTGGTATGGCGCTGTAGGAATAATGAGCAGTCGGGCGAGGAAATCAGTAGGAATGCCGTGGGCAGCGACAACGTCGTCAGTGCCCCTTATTGTGCACATTCCGCGATTTGACGCCAATACCACAATGGGGGCAATCGGCGATTCCAGTGCTCTGTTGAGGTAGGTGAAGCATTCTATGTCAAGCATGTGTGCCTATCATTACCCGCCCCCCCCCAAGCATAGTTGTTAGCTTCTTTTCGTGTCTCTTCCCGCACATGAGATCTCTTGGGCGCGTTGCAGACAGGAGTGAAACAAAAAAGAATATAAAGGGCTTTCTTTTATATATCTCTGTGTGTGTGAATGCACTTACCTCGTCAATGAACAAGACACCGGGAACGAGTTCAGCCACACCTTGGTCAATGTATTTGCTGACCACCTTGTTGATCTCAGTACGTAATTTCTCCGTAATCTCAGTCATTCTGGGCTTCATGAGCTGGCCCATCATGCTCATGATATCCTGCCCACCTTGGGGTCTGGCGTTGGCGACATCCAAATCATGAAGAGTCACATCTTGCACGATTTCCTTCTTCTTATGAACCTCTCCTTTGGGGATGGGGACATATTCCTCGGCCTCGAGGTCGAACTCGGTCGCATAGGCATCTGATCTGCCGACTCGCTTGCAAGCACCCGTGTTGGCTTCAATATAGATGACGTCGCCGACAGTAACTCTCTCCTTTTGAATCGCTTCGTAGATGCTAGGGTCCAAACGTAGCTTCTTCTGTCCCTTGGCGCTCTTCAACCCGATGAGAAGAGTGCTGATCGTCTTGCCATAGCCGCCCAGCGGGTTCTCAGCCTCCTCGGGCGTCAGCTCCGTCACCTCGCCCTCGTACACTTCCTTTGTCTCCCGGACTTTCAGACCGATCGCTCTCCGGAAATTCTCCATCAACATCTCCGTCTTCTTCACTTCGGTGGAGTACACTTCGCTGCCGACAATGGGGCAAAATGGAATCTTTGTGCCCAGTTCTTGGCTAATCGCGAGCGCGAGCGCTGTCTTGCCGGTTCCTGGACCACCAGCGAGTAAAACGCCTCGTCCCGCCATTTTGTGAGCTCGAACCAAGTCGACAACAACACCGCATGACTGTGGCAAAAGAAAGATGACGAAGAAGCGAAAAAAGAGTCAGGTACACCTGGTCGTTGGGGCTTTAAACAGAATACTTGGTCCATACCTCTCTGGCAGGTGCTTGTCCGACAAATCCAGCACCATTCTTGTCTGCACGTCCGTCCAACTTTAATCCAAGGCCCTTGATGTGTGTGTGTGCAGCTGTACGGTTGTCCCGTTTGTTGCCCTTGACTTCGCTGATTTGGACCATCTTGGCGGGTTTGCCAATGCCGTGCCTTCTTGGTCCGGGTTAGATGAGTTTTGGGGGGGGAAAGAAGGGTCAATCGTTCAAGCAAAGAAAAAGATGGTGGAGTCGGGATCCTGATGCTGGTTTTCGGACGAAAGCTGAAGGGGGGTTGGGGGGTGCGCAATTGACGGAGATTTTTTCCTTTTCGACTTCTTTCTATCCCGCCCGAGCTTTCCTTTTCCCTTGGAGGTTTCGCTCGCGCGACAAAACGCGGGTTTTGCGATCGCGTCACGTGATGATAGCGATACGTGCTTCGAAACTACCCTGTACTCTATTCTCGGAACTCACGTTCATAAAGACTGCATGCGCCTCGAGTAAAAAAAAAAAGGACTTTTTATCTGTCAAGTCGGCTCCAGGCCTTCGGCTCACACGGAAGCATTGCGTGATGGTTGGTTTTGTACGTTGGAACGGCAGGAGCAAATTTTTCCCTTGCGAATGAATCTCTATTTGTGCTCGGTCACTCCATTTCGACTAGACGGAGCCCGATCGCATTCTCTCCGAGTTCACAACACCCAACAGCACCGACGAGCCTTCTGCCTCACCGGAAAAGTTGCTTTGCGTCTCCACGTCGCCGACCTTTGGCAATGGAGGCGGCTTCTTGAGAACGATGACACCAACAGCACTCCCCAGGATCAAGGTACACCCAGCCAAGCTCATCAGCCCCATCTGATGGCCAAATATCCACCGGTCAAAGCTGGCAGCAAAAAGCATGTGCGTGTACACCATGGCGTTGGCCCGGTTGGATTTGTCGGCCCCCAGTCCGGCTGTCATGAGATACTGCATAATGAAGCCAGACCATCCGAGTGACGACAAGAGCAACCACTGCTTGATCGAGGTTAGTGGCATCCAGCGCAGTGAGGGCTGACCGATGTCCAAGACAGGCCCGAGAGCCAGGCATGTGGCACAGATGATTGTGCATATCGCGGCGAAGACGTTGACCGATATGAGGGGATGGGCTCGTTTGCCGATGGCGCGCAGGGCTGTGAATGCACAAGCAGCACCGAGCACACCCAAGAGAGCTACACCCACGGCCAGCAACCGTTCATGGGGCGTGGTATGGTGATCCGCGCCAGGGACGGAACCGTGCGGTCGCTCCGCATCCGTGGCTTCATGATTGCGATGATTCGTGTCGTCCGAGGGAGTGTTGGCAAAGAGAGCCGTCGGCTGGGCAATGAGAATCACACCAAGCAACGCCACAAGCGTTGCCAGCTGCTCAATACGTGTGAATGGTTCCTTCAGAAGGAAATAGCACACGAAGCCAGCGACGCCGGGCGCCAGAAACGTAATGACGGTGGCATCGGCGAGCGGCAAGTACATCATGGACCACCAAATGCCGAATATGCCGAAGAAGCCGCCAATGCCTCGCACCAATATCAGCCATCGAACTTGCCTTCCGCCAAAAGGGTAGTCGGGAACCTTCATCCACCACATGTACAATGAGCAGCATAACCATGTCACGCTCTGTCGCAGAAGCAGCATTTGCACGGGATGCATGCCGTCGCCCTCGAGCTCCAGAAACCGCGCACTCAGATTCATCAGAGCAGAAAAAAGCTGCGATAGGGCCACAAGTATGGAAGGCTTATTGGCTGTCCAGAATTCCTTCAGCATCGGCACTTTTCTTCCAGTTATTAGAAGTTCACCGTGATATGATCCATGAGGGACTGGCGACAGGCGACCGCTCGGGGCCGGACTCGACAACAGTCTTCCACGCTCTTCGTCCTCGATTGCGAGTGCCTTGTCACTCGCCCGTCCGTAGGGAGACAATGCACTTGTTGGTGCTACATCTTGGGAAACCATGGTGTTATCTGCAGAGACTCTGCCTTGCGCAATTGTTCTTGTGCATCCCGGCCAGGCCTTGGCATTCTCGGCTGAAGCCATCGGTGGCGGTCCTCGGTCCGTGACCCAATTATTATTATTGCGAGAATGAGGGCAATGCGAAGCGAGATGGAAAACACAGCATTCCTAGGTCCGTCATTTCACACCGAAAGGCAACTGCAAAGAAAAAAGGGGAGGGAGGAAACAGAGAAGAGGACCATTGCAATCAAAATGGCGCACATGCGCCGTCGACTTAATGCACGGCAATGGCACTCCCCCATCTGGACCCGGACCGGGCATAAATCGCGGCTCCAAAAAAGTTCGTCGCATTCAGGGTGGAGCCTCTGAATCCTAATAAGGTAGGTGGTGAAAAATCGCTGCATATGCTAAGCATATCTCAAAGACCACAATGTATATAAGTGCGAATTCAGTCAGCCCGATATCGCATTCGGCGGCTGCTGGGTCGGCGGAAAAGCACCGGACCAGCGTTGGGCGGCCCAATGCCAGATCGCCGAGGGTCTGAATGCCTCAAGGAATGAATGGGCTGGGCTGACTGTGATTGCTGAATATGTGTGCCGGGTTATATTGATCGAAATGTGTTCACAGCACAACATGTGCTGCCTGATCACAGATGGTAAATGAATTTGATCTTGATCATGATTCCGTTCCAATGTCCAATGCTTTATGCAAGCGCCAGAGCCATGGCATCAAAACGCCGTGCCTCGGTTCCAATATAAAGTCATAAATGAATGGTTCCCATGTCAAAAGTTCCAAGATTCCAATCCCAAACGCCATTCCATGACCATGCAACCAAATTTTATCCCAGAGAACAATATTTCTTTAACCCATCATCTTTTCTTCCCCAGCGCATCCGCCTCGGCCTCCGCATCATCATCCGCCTCACCCAACTCCTCTTCCGCCCTCTTTGCCGCAGCACCAGCACCAGCACCGGCACCGGCACCGGCACCGGCACTGGCACTGGCACCAGCAACCCCTTCCTTCTCCTTCTTCTTCTCCTCATCCGCCGCATCCTTCATGATCTCGTCTTCGCCATCTCTAAGAATCTCACGGGCCTTCTTGATCTCTTTTTGCTTCTCAAACACCTCCTGGACCTTGCCCAGAAAAGCAGGGTTCTTGCGAAACGCGAATTCAAAGTCCTCGTACTTGATCTTTTGACGGCCCGAGTAGTGCGCCGCGCGGGTGGCTTCAAAGGCGATGGATTGCATGAAGTCGGTGAGGATCTCGTCGAGGACGCGTATCGTTTCGGGGAGAGGGTTCTTCACGTCGCCGTGGGCGTAGAGCAGCTGGGCTACTAGTAGTTGGAGAGGCTTGAGTGACATGCTTTATGGGTGGTGCAGGAGGTGCGGGGAGAAGGGAGAAGGGATATGGGGACGTACGCTCGTTGTGAGAAAAGTTCATTTTGCCGACATTCTTGCCGGCGCGTGCTCGGGGTTCCATCTTGGTGGGTGTTGCGATGTTGATGAGTTGCTATGCGATGCGAGACTTGAGGCTTGGGACGGTAGCGTTGGTGGATGCCGTTGATTTGAGCGATTGAGCTGTGCATGGAGTGAGTGAGTGTAGTGAGCAGAGATGGCGATGCCTGGGTTGGGATGTGGTGATGCTGGAATGCAGTTCTTGATATTTCAATGTTTGGCAGGAGCTTTGTTGTGGTGGGTGGGCCTTGTTGGTGGAGGGAGGACACAACACGCTCGTCACTGCCTGCGCCGCGCGGCAAATCCTTCACCGCCCAGAACCCATGAGCTACGTGGTGTTACCCGGGAGAGCTACGACAGCGGAAACCGTTCATGATCCAGCATCGCGACGTTGCACATTTGTGCGGATTTGCATCCTTCCCGGTCCCCTTCCCCAGTCCAGTCCATTGCAAAAAAAAAAAGAGAGAGAGACAAAAAAATATGGTGAAAGATGCCCTTGTACTTGTTTTCCACGAAGCATCGCTAACCTGGCGCGTGGTGCGCAGTCCGCACTCTTCAATTTCCGATCTCTCCTCCTCGTTCTGCTCCTCCTCATTTGCACGAGCGCATACGTCCACCATTTCACACCCGGCATCATGGATCGAAATAAGAACGGGTACGATGCAATCCGATGCGCTTCTCTGACCAGATCATGGCCATGAGCAACGGATTGTACTGACAAATGTATAGTGTCATGGGCATTTTCTGGAAATGCGCGAGAATAGGAGAACGGCTCAGTCCTTACATTAGCATATGCTGTGTCCTCATGGCTGTAAGTGCTGGACGGGTGTGACTGGGCAGGCCGTCGCCACGATAGGAAATGTTTGCTAACCAGTCGATAAGGCATCCATTCTCATGAACTAGATAGAGTTAGACCACTCTACGCTTTGATACGCGTCACCTCTGTTTCGAACGGGGGAAAAGGGAAAGCGGAATCACACTGCAGTTTTATCTACGGCTTGGGCTTTGGCGGATGCGGACTGACGTTTGGGATGGTATGGGATGCAGACAAGATGAAACAAGTTCATACTTGTGGTCTTGCATTTTTGATACTGCGACACTTGGACTCCACGATACTCGGCGAACATGATGTGCACGCTGTCGACGTGGTTTCCTCGCAAGAGCGTCAGCAGAACATGCCGCTGAATCGGTCGATATGGTAGCCGGTGCGTTGACGATGAAAGCGATCTGTTTCCATTCCGTGTACCAGCTTGTCCCTGGCGCGAAAAAAAAGAGCTTTGCCGGCTCGCCGCGGCAGAGGTTGCATCTTTGATGCTTGACATTGAATTGAGTTGAGATAGCCGGCCTGGCTCGGGCGCGCCGTGTTAGAAATGAAGGCTCTTTCCGAGTCAAAAGCCCGAAACTGTTTTGTGACATGTTTTTGGGTGCGCGCCATCTCCGTGCCCGTGAACGTGAAAAAAACCTCGTGACCTCGGTTCACACAAGCATCGGGCCGGAGATGGTTCGGTGTTCCAGTGGCGAAATCTTGAAGTCGAAACGGACCAAAGTTTTTGGCTACTTCTTGCGGCCCAACCTGTGCCTGGTATTTCACATCGGGCCTCGGACTTGGCGACGGATACGATCGATCCGCCTTCTTTACCTCGACTTTTGAGAAAGATCCAGGGTGGTTAACCCCCAAACAACAACAAGGACAAGGGGAAGTGGGCTCAGCTTCTAGAATTTGTTTTCGAATGTCGGAACAACCATGAACAAAACTAGCGGATCCGTCGCAATTCACTCTCGCCTCGCCTTCTCCATCATGCCCTTCCGGAATGGTGCGAATAGTGCCACACCTGGACAAACGCCCCGACGCACACAACCTTCCGCCGGAAGTGTGAGTGTGCGCGCACCCGGAAGGAGGCAAACGCCGTTGACAGAGTATATCAACTCAATTGTATGGCATGCACGGTTTCGGCAGGTGTACGTAATTGCTTGTTGATGGCCGTCATTTTTCTCTTTCAAAACCTCATTGGCAAGTCGACGAATCAGCTCTTGGGCCAAAAGTACCAGCGCCAATTGGCACCAGCCGAATAATCTAACTTGATTGATTGTGACCGAAGAGATCTCGATAACCCGCCACGTGAGCTGGGAATCCCGGCCCGGCCCAACCAGAACCAGGACCTTGTTAAAAAAAAAAAAAAACGTGGCCAGCGTTACCGAGGTATTGGGACGACAGGAAATCAGCCTGATGCCTTCTGCCTTCGGTTAATACCCATCATATAAAGTACATGGCCGGAAGAGACTGGCCAAGTACTCGGTACTCCTTATGTAGTGCCCATATCCGTGAGTGGTCGGTTACACTATTACACAAGATACAAGGGATTTGTTCGCCAGACGATCCCATGTTCTCTCAAGGATGATGCCTGCTTTAGGCGGCCTTGCTATTTGTTCGAGACGAAGAGTAATTTATTGGCGACTACGTCCCTTTGGCAGGGAACAAACATCCTGTGCCGACCTCGTGCAGACGGACCCGACTCCATGGAAGTCCCCCTTGTAAATGTCAAGCCACCGTGGTATGTATGACAACGGCCTTCGTGTTTCAGTAGTTTCAGTTCCTTCCGGGAGATAAGCGAGGCTTGTCAGCCTTTCGCAATGTGGGCATGCATACATTTTATTATTATTAATATTACACCGAGTACGGAGTGGTGCTCTGCTGACGTGGAGGGTTCATCCTTTGAAATTGGCCGCAATCATTGTCAAAAGGATGATGACTGGTGGTTTCGTCTTGCCTGTATTGTTGGGGGAGAAGTCTTCCTTCCAAAACACCCACTGGCCACATCGTGCCAAGTCCTGGCTGACTGGTACAGTGGTGGTGGCGTTTGGCTCAATGCGTGGAGCCATCCTATTGACTTGCCTGCCCCATTTGAAGTGTCCGAATTTGGTCAGCAATGCGACTACGAGCGTCGAAGCTGGAGCTGGGGATTCATGGCAACTCATGTCCAGGATTGCGGCTGGCCGGACCGTCGTAACCAATGATCAGGTCCGCTGGATACTCTCCAAACTGGCAAGGTCTAGCTAGTGTTGGAAATCAAATTGATTTGGAGACAGGCTGTCAACTTGAATTCTGCAGCTGTCGCGCATGTATAATGCAATGTGTGTGTGTGTGTGTGTGTGTGTGTGTGTGTGTGAAAGCCATGAACAAGAAGCGATTGCCCATGTCAGAGACCCATGCACGAACCCCAGAGACATCATATTGATATGTGGACTGATCCCAGCAACTCTGCGGGCAGGCACACAGGAAATCATGATAGATGGAACGGCGTGTCGTACGAATGCGGGTGTTGGTGGCAAGCTGAAGACGCTATTTAGCCTGCCACTCTTGAATCAGACATCTCCTCTCGATGTCGTCGATGGACTCAACATATACGTGATGAAGTCTTCATGGGAAATTTAATATCTGATTTATAGTGTCGAGAATCGGCACTGGTTGAATTTGCACTGGCCTCCACCCCTCCCATCAAAGGGCTGTGTGCCCTTGCTTGCACATGCAGCAAGGAGGGCTGATTCCTTGTCGCATGAGGGGCTTTGTGGAGTTTCGTCTCCCTCTCTCGTGAGTGAAACTCCTTAATAAGAGTCAAAGCCGTTGCCGGGCTGATTCTCTGTGGTTTCCCTTTACATGAACGAGCTGCAGTTGTAACACTGTGTTGGTTACACGTTACTGGGTCAGGAGTGCCGAATCTGATGACGGATTTTCCCTTTTCCTCAGATGTGAAACCCCTGCCATCATCTAGTGACAGGTTGCGACAAATTCTTTGGGCAACGATAGTTGGAAAGAATGATGCGGGCGTTGCGTGACGGACTGACGGACTGACGGCGACAGTTTCCTGTTACCTTGCATCCGGTTTCAAATGACCCGGAGGTGCCACTACGAAGAGACCTGGTGAAGAGAAAATGGGCTCATACCCATTCATCTGCTTGGAGCAGGAAAGCAAAGTGTACATGTATGTAGTGAGTGCACCAGACTTATCCCAGTTCCACGGGCCACCCAGTCCCAGCAAAGCGGCAAGCCTGGTAACATACATAGTAACATTGTCGGAGGGTCCCTCAGAGATCCGGGTATTGTCGTCCAATAGGCAGCTTGGCAGTGGCAGATCTAAACCCAGGCTGGTAAGTTGAGAATGAAGGCTCAACTGTGGTGTGGCGTCCCTGGCCATGGGTCAGAGAGTGCCGCACGATACCAGTTGGTTGCGGGCATGGCAGCCACACGGCATGTAATAATTAAAGGCGAAGAAGTTGGCGTTGGGTGCTTGTGAGAGGGAAGGACTTGATTTTTTTTTTTTTGAGGAAGGAGACGAGGAGCGTGTGGAGGGGGCCGGGCTTTAGAGCCTGAGAGAATGCCACCATGCCTAATTCGGGGGTCTACTGGCCCTTTGCGATGCGTGTGCTGTGAGTCGTGACCCAAACGGCTGAGGAGTTGCTGCTAGATATGCACGCTAAATAATGCCGGAGGTCGCCATGCGTCGTCCTGTTCAGCTCCAGCTTGCCAGTGGCAGTATTATATCAATCAAATGGGATGGATGGATGGATGGATGAGAGAACCCTGGCAAATCATGCACCACACGGCTGCTTGGAAAGAGTCACCTGGCCGCTTAGGATGAAGGCAAAAGAAAAATAACCGGTCATAGAATCGTGGGATCAGCGTTGAGCCGGGGAACATGGGCTGACCAGAATGAACGGTTTGACACCGAATGACGATGGAATCAAAGGCTCACAAGACGTCAGGTGGCCAGGTGAACGAGTCAGGCAGTTGCAGCTGGCAGCTGGCAGCTGGCGACAATTGTAGGAAAGACAGGTTGTCGAAATCAGGCCAGCTCTTGCCATTCGCAGTGCTTGTTGCTTGTGAAGAACTATTCGCCAATGCGTCCAGCCTCATGAAAGGGAAGGTGCAACATGTTGAAAAAAGATGACGATGCAGTAAGTAATTCGTGCATGTACGCGACGGGTCAGGATGAAGGCCCCGTGGGAGCAGCAACTCGGCAATGCAACATGATAGAGACGGCGTCAGTAATCAAGATTATGAGTCGCTGGGTAATACAACATTGACTCGTGACTCGGCAACATGTTGCTTTTTTCAACCCTCGACAGCGAGGGCGGAGGGTAATTATGGCGTGCATAGGTTGTCGAAGTCTAGTTGCCGGCTAATCTTACGAAAGGACTATTATGGCGTTGTTAGACGTGGATCTTGGGGGAAAAGCGAAATGCGCCCCAGAGGTCGGACTTATTCAAAAGGTTGGAATTGCTCTTGCCCTGCGTTTGCAACCCATCCCTTTCGGAGCCCCAACAACAGACGATTCAGTCGGGCCAATTATGTATACCAAAAAGTCATCATGAGAATGCAGCGAGCCCCTTTCATTGAGAAAGAGCGAGCAGTGAGCACACATTCGTCGTGGAGAACAACAATGTCAGGCGCCCACAGCAGATATCACCCCTGGCTTGCAACAGAGACATGCAAGGGCAAGCAATGGCCTCTCAAACATATCATTTTTTTTTTCAGCTCCAACAAAAGTGAATACCAAAGGCTCACGCCGCGAGCTTTGTATTGCTCTGCTCGGTTTCATGTTTTGATCGCCGACAGAGTGCGGACATCTACCAACAGACGCTTGTGGCAACCAAAACATAACATGACCGTGATGGCATGAGGAAGGGCAGCTACCTCCGAGGATGTTGCCTGCAGTGTTTCTCCGTGTCATAATGTCTGGGCAGAACCGGAGCGGCCGCCACAATACAGCACCACTGTAGGTATTCAGGTACCCAGTGCTACAGCCTGAGCGCCGAGCGAGAAGCCACTTACGGGAAGCCGCCAACGCCGCCGCCACCACTTTGTCACTTTGTTAGTACATAATGATAGACTGGAAGACACGGCTCGGCCATTTCATGATAGTTTCGAGAATGGCCTCTAGCACTGGCATCCACGGCTTCCAGAACTATCGAGCCGGAAGTAACCCTATATAGAGATGTTTGGTAACGTGACTTGGCATTAGTAACATCACTTGGCACAATAGCGACTCGCACAAAGGCCAGACCAAATGCCATTCTTCTCGATACCTTCACAAAATTTTTTTTTTTCAAATTCGTCCCGAGTCTCTTGGCTCTCTCTGGACAGAGTGCCGGTCGTCCGGGGCCCGGGGCCGGGGCCTGCGACCAGGGACCTGCCCTGGGATGTGAGAGGCTTATTCTGCATGGTGAGATTATTACGGCGACGCTGTGTATGATGACCGGGGGGTGTGTGCGTGCGAGATCAGAAGCCATGTGTGTTGCGGATGGGCCAATTTCTCAAGAACAGTCTGTATGATTCAGCATTGGGCTTTATCGGCCAGCACTTCCGCAGTAAGATGGCTAATTGACAGTTGTCGAAAGATGCCAAGCAAGTAGTTGTGCCACGCTGACGATTTCGGTAGAAGTTACGGATATTATACCACGTTTGTTTTGGTATCCTCGGGCCATCCTCGTGCGAATTTCCAGATATTTTGGACAGCTCTTCCTACGAAATCTATGCGTATTGTCGTCGACCTCGTGAATTTAGCAATTGGGCGTTCATATTGTTGTATCGTGACCCACGTCAAGACACGCACTCGGTTCAGGTCGGAGGGCCTAAGCCCACGCCCCCCTCCCCTGAGACTAAGAAAGAGGCTTACGCATGCACGTACTTATACACACACCCCCTGTCCCCATCGCATCGGAAAAGGACCCAGGACCCATCAAGACCCATGCGAGGAGAACACATTTAACGGGGATGGGGCGCCAGATCCCACCTTTGCGAAGTAACGGCACTGGGCTGGCACGAGACCCGCGCAATAACGGGACAGCCGTGGCCACACGCTGTAACGGTACAAAGGTAAAATGAGCCACGACCAACACTGCTGGAAACAAGACGAGAGCCAGAGCCGGAGCCGGAGCCAGAACAGTAGGCAATAGTAGGCAACAGAGAGGCACTGGCCACTGTCCTCTGTTGGATCCGACTCGCAAGGGGGCGGTCCTCACCGACCGAAAGGATTTGGAAGCATTGGCAATTATTCGAGGGAGCAAGCGGTTCAGGAATTGACCGCCGCCGCCGCCGCCGCTGCTGTCGGAGCGCCACAGATGGTTTTGTTATCAAGATGCAGGTTGTAGGATCATCACAGTGAGCAATGGCTGCTCAGACCAGACCATTGCATCACATCGCATCGCATCGCATCGCATCGCACCGCATCGCACCGCATCGCATTGCATCGCAGTGGCTCACTCCGGTGGTGTAGGCGCCCCAGCGAGCGAATACGAATGCAACAGAGTCTGCTCTGGTACGGAGTAAAGTATGTAAAGGTGAGATGGGGGCGGGCGGGCGTTACTAGACTCGAGCGATTATTGCCTGTCCGTGGCCAAATCCGCCGCTGATACTGCTGCTGCTGCTGCTGCTGCCGCCGTCTCCCCCCCCCTTTTCCTCGGGCGGCCAGACCACCTACCTGCACGCTGCACGCTGCACGATGGTACATAGCAATCAGGACCAGTCTGAGTGCCAGTAATAGTAAACACGTCTCGTCCAGCTGCGCTGCCCCCACCAGCAAGCAGTACATGTACGGCAGCTGAGACGGTTGCTGCTTGACCCAGAGCACCCAGAGCCAAGTCGAGTCACCCCCCCTCCCAAACTCGTGCCCAGACTCAAATTGCCAGACATTACTCGTGCCTGCCCTGCCTTCCTTCCCGCCTTCCTTCCTCCCTGCCTACCTGCCTGCCTGCCTGCCTGCCTGCCTGCCTGCCTGCCTGCCTGCCTGCCTGCCTGCCTGCCTGCCTGCCTGCCTGCCTGCCTGCCTGCTACCTGCCTGTATGTATTCGGTGCTCCGGGCCACCAGACAAGGAGGAAGGAGGACCTGGTACGTACCTCCAACTCCGTACTACGGAGTAATGCTAGTCATCTCTCATCTCCCACCACTGACCAGACCGCCCCCTTCAGAACATGGAAAGCCTCGACGGCACCGGAAAGTCACTATGGCACTAATTCTAGACAGATGGGCGGGGCCCCAGCGGCGCCCCCTCTGCCGTGCCGCCAGACGGTGTCTGCGACTTTCATGGCTGCCCGGCGCCCGGATCGATGGCGGCGTGCCCTTGCGCTAGTCTAGTCATACCATTGGCAAGACCGAACCCATCCCATCCCATCCACTTGGTCTGCCCATGCCAATCCGACCGAATCTGATCAACCCACCGTCCACAGTCCGTCCCCTTGCCAAAGTCCCGGCCCTCCTTTTCACCTCCTGTAGCCGGTACCATGTCCATGTCATGTCGTGTCCTCCCTCCTTCTCCTTCCGTTTGGGATCTATTTTCCTTATTCTTCCTCCCATCTGCTGGTTTCGTTCCCAACTTCTCCCACTTCCCTCCTTCTCTCACAATCCTGTCCTCGATCCCCTCGCGGAACAACTCTTGCTCTTGCCCTATTCTTCTCTCCTATTTACTACTCTTTTTTCTATTCTTCTTTCCTTCGACTGAACAACAATTACACTCTCTTGATCTGCCCACTCACATTGATCGATCTACTACATACCCCCCTGCCAACCACAGGACGACAATTCCGGCACCGACACTCTCTCGCCAAAACAAGTCTGAGTTGAGCCGCAAGAGGACCATCTCTCTCAACAAGACAAACAGGAGGATATCGACATTTCTGTTTATACTGTACCACCTTTACAAAACCGGCAGCAGGGGATCAAGCACGAAACCGCGAGATACACCAGCAGACCCCATATACTTCCTCGGGGGAAGACGCCGTGGAACTACTACATACCTGGATGTAAGCACAACAAGCCAATGTTTGATTCTTCTGTTGTTCGAAACCAAGTCGTGCAGTGCAGGCCTGTGACAGGAAGGAACCTGGAGTGGGACTGAAAAGCGTCTGGTTGTCTTTGTCGTTGGGCTTGTCCTTGTGTGCGTGGCTCGTGTGTGCGTGCGTGCGTGCGTGTGTATGTCTGTTCAACTTCGGTGTTGCTCGGGCCTGCATTTGGGATTCAGCTACACGATTTCTGCACCTCGCCCTCGATTAGGCGACCTGAGTCTGCAACTGCCCGTGCCTCGTGACAGTGCGCTCTGTTGCACACTGCCTTGTTTGCGTTTGCATATTCGATGGGGTCTTTTTTTTCTTGTCTTGTTACTCCCTCCCTGGGTCTTGGTGCTAACGGCTGGGCAATCACTGTGTAGCGACCAACCTTGATTCACCAAACCGACGACTATTTGTTAAATACGAGAATCTCCCCGGCAGACTTCGTCTGGTTGCAAGCCTGCGTACTCCTCGACAATCTTGACCAGTTACGCAAAAACAAAAAGGGCTTTCAAAAAATGCTACCAGAACAAAGCACCGGTGGCCCTGTTGAGAGGTCACGCAGAAGCCTCTCTACTTCAACCCCTTGCCCCAAAACCGACGGTGAATCCATGCAAGACGCGGATGTCCAGATGCAAGCACCACCTCAGGATGAGTCGCCAACTTCGAGCACCACGCAGTCATCCTCACAAGAATCACCGAGGCGATGCGAGGCCGCTTTGCGATCTTCAACCCCTGGATCCACGGTTCTCTCAAGGAACCCCTCCAGCACCTCGACTTCATCGACGCCGACCCCTGAGCCAGCTTCAACACGCCGCCACTCACGGCGGACATCCTCTCATCATCACTCATGGCCCGTGGAGCCCCCTGTCACGAGATCAACACTGAGTGAATTGGATGTGTCCAAGATCATTCACAACCCGAAACTGCGACACGACATCAATTTTGATCCCGAACTGCATTTCAGACCCAATCTGGATGGAGAAAAGGGCCGAAAGAAGCAAGAGAGGGCCAATCAGTTTTGGAAGGCAATGAAGGAGGAGTTGGCCATGTTCATCACGGACCGGTCCAGTTTCTACGCCAAGCACGGTGAGAGTGACGATTGGACGCTGCCGTCACTACTGAAAGCCGTCAAGGATATCATCCAGACACTAGTGCCCCAACGCGACCGCCAGTTCCTGGACGAGGGCCTCAACGTCGAGCTCCTGATGCAGCAGTTCCACAAGGGCATCGCTGACCTCGAGAAGCTCGCCCTTTGGCTCTCCCGCGTTCTCAAGTCTCATTGTACTCCGATGCGGGATGAGTGGGTCGACACAATGTACACCCAACTCAGCAATGGCAACCGAGACTCTGATCTGGACCAATTGGTGACTGGAATGCGCAGCCTGCTCAGCGTTCTGGAAGCCATGAAGCTGGATGTTGCCAATCATCAGATCCGATGCCTGCGACCTGTCCTCATTGAAGATACGACACACTTTGAGCAAAAGTTTTTCCTGAAGAAAATTCAGTCTCGCAAAGTGGACATTGGTGGCGCCCGAGATTGGTACAGAAATGCCGGCAGAAATTATTCAGCCACCCTCGGCGGCGGCGGCAGCAGCAGCAGCAACACATCTCACAACTTTGGCGACATGGGCGTCTTCTTTGAGGCCCTGTCTCGCTTGGTCTTGCCTTCATCTGGTGAGAAGCGTGTACCTAGCACATTCCTGTTTGACGAGGAGCGCATCTTGAAGCTTCGATCCGACATGGTTGATGCCATCAATCTGGACATTTGCATGCGCATGTACGAGGACCTAGACAGGGTCGGACGTTACAGCGCCAAGATGCTTGGCCGCAACATTCAGCCCTTGGATGAAGAGACGCTCACTTCGTCGACGACATCCAGCTCAGAGTTTAACTTTAACACGCCCCTTTCAAGCTCAAGACCGTCGAGTCTTGTTCTCAGTGCCTCTGACTCGTCGGCTGCCTCTGACTCGTCGACTGCCTCTGACTCGTCGGCCGCCTCTGACTCGTCGACCGCCTCTTCTCCACGATCCTCTCTCGTCATTCCTTCCTATGTCGCTCCCGAGAACAGTGAGTCGAGAATCAAGTCTAAGAATGTATACAACTCGCTCGTCGCATTGCTTCAATCAGCCACGCCCTCGTCACGACACTCAAGCCGCTGGCAGACTATGGCGCCATCCATGGCGCTCCAAATCTTCCGCTACACGGACGCACCGTCTGAGCTGTTGCCGACCTTTGAGGAGAGGCTCATGGATAATGTTTGCCGAGTTGACTCGCAAATCTACCGAGAGGTTGAGCATGCCTTCCACAGCAGGCTCATGGCCGAGCTGACCAATCGAGTACGCAACTTCAAGGCGCTGTCCGGCGTCTCCCTCTTCGCCGTCGCCACCGGCGGACGCGGGCTTAGCGGCAGCGGCGGCAGCCATCTAGCCCGAGACCTTGACTCGGGGCTACGTGATGGACAGGACGAGGGAGGCATCGAGGACATGGCAACTCGGCTTGCCCATCTCGGTGTGCTGCACTGGCGTGTGTGGGCCCAGCTGGCCTATCTCGGTGACAACGAAGACATGGCCGTGGATTCCACGTCCTAATTTGGATTCACATTGACTGATGCTCCTCCCTAGCTCTACTGCTAGTCTTTTCACGGGAACGCCCGTGACGCTCGTGACGCCCGTGACGCCCTCTCCGTCTCCAACTCGCGGTAGAATATCTTATCTCGGTCGGCAGATTCCATCTTTTCTTTCCATAACAAGATATCCTCGGGGCTTTCACCAAAGCTTCTGCTTGACACCTAAAGAAATGGGACGCGGCTCATCAACCTGGCATGATCTAGAATCACACCAATATCTATCTAGCTGGACTTGCGACTCTTTTTTACATCATCCATTTCTTTATTATTCTTTTTTTTTTCTTCGTTCACACAGGTTGATGCATTCCCCCAATTTGGGCCCTGCGAGTTGGAGTTGGAGAGTAGATTGGGCAATTGAGATGATCGAGTATACTTTTCTGGCGTCTGCATACTGGCTGCTGCTGCTGCTTTTTGTTTCGTCTTTGTTCATGCAGGTTTGGCTTATACTAGTTCTGATTTTTATCCCTGCACCTTTCCCCCTCCCTTTTCGATCCTCCTCACGCAGGGACAAGACTTGCCTTTTCTTTTTCGGTTCATCCGTCGTCATTTTGTCAGACATGGCGTTCATGAGAGGCGGGATAGAGAGTCGGCGCAGATATAGCCAGACACGTTTACCCCAGCTTCGCGGCTGCAAGCCTGACACCAGTGGAGTGGATGTAGGATGTATGGAAGCGCCGCAGACGCAATACATTTTGTGCATTAGCCAAGATTGAGTGATAGTTCGAGTGCCCGTTCTGGCCGAATCAATTAGAGGGCTGCGGCTATTGAGAAGCATCAATACAGCATATAGGGCGCTAGTCCATGAATACTACGGGGTTATCACATGACGATTGATGATGTGCGTGTATGTGTTGTTGTTGTTGTTGTTGTTGTAGGGTCGTGACGGTATCTGGTGACGAACGCCACAGATTCGTCCTACTTGGCATTGTCTGCTGGACCACGGCCGTGAAGAAGATGCGAATGCTCCTCTACAATGAGTCGTGGTTGGTTCTTGCGTGATTCTCTCACGTCTTGCGAATACGCGTGCTCTCCAAGAAAGTTTGCCGGCCCCCATAGGCCCCCATATGCACGCACCCTGGCTGCGGGCGTGAACAGTCGGACGAGAAGCAAACTCGTCATGCATGGTCTCTGAGCTTATTTAAGAAAGAAAGAGGAAGAAACGGAAAGATTTCAAGGGACCGGAAAGGGCTTATCGATTGGGCCCTTTTTTTTTTTTTTTTTTGCCTTTTTCAGGGTGGCGGCACGCACGGATTGGAAGCTGGCTGGTCTAGATTCGGTGTAACACGTGTGAAAGTGGAAATCTAAGCGGGTCGCTTTGTGGAAACATTTTTGACTTCTTCATGAATCATCTCATCTGGGTGGATGAGCTTGTCAGGAAAGACATATTCATTCAGGGATGGGAAATATATCTTGAAAATAGGGGGGGGGGTGGATGAAACAACACTTTTGGGTTTGCACCCCCGGCTGACGGAACAATTTACAGAGCGTGCTGGCTGGGACTGGGGGGATCCGGGGGGCGGAAACCGAAACCGAGGTTTTGGGTTTTGCGGCATGGATCGCAGGGCTGCGTGGAAGGTTTTGGAAGCATCATCACCTTGTTGGTCTGACGGGGTGGGTTTGCCTTGCATGGCAAAAACCCTGATGTCTGCCGCTGTGCAAGCTGATATGTTTTAAACTCCGAGGCGGGGGGGTTGGGGAGGAAAGTTATTTATTTTATTGATGCGGTCCACAGCGGGGCGTCCATGGTTTTTTTTCTTGTTATAGGGTTTGGCGAGCCGCGATAAAAAGGGTTCGATGGCGCTTGAATTCATGGAGAACGCGGGGATGGCATCAAAGGCTTGTTTTGCGGCTTTGAACAGACTGAGACTGGCAGCCTTCACGTGCTAGCATCGCGAGTGACTTTTGCCGGCCCTCAGTCCGCTTCACACAAGCTTTAGTCAACGCATCATACAAACAGTAGTACTCATCAGTTGTGTATTTCCTAGAATGTCGTCATCCAACAAACATCCCATCCCGTCTTTTCTATCCACCAAGAAAACAGCATAAAGACAACAAGTATATATAAGAACATGAAAATAAAAAAATAAAACAAAGGGAAGATGGGGTTCAGGGTAACCCTGTCCCACAGCCCCCTTTTCACCGTGATCCCCATCGTTAATGACATCATCTCCTTTGGAAGAATGCTCCTCAGAGAATTTCGAGGCGGGTTGATGCTGGTGGCAGGTTGTGGTGTCTGTCCATGCTGTGTCGGCATGGCAATGCTATATACATGATGGAAGAACAAGTGACGAACGTGAAGAGTATGCATCAGGTGGGCTCTTGACAATGGTCCCGAGTATTATTCGGAGAGTTATGCAGAGAGGAGTCGGGCTCGCGAGGGTTAACAAATAAAGTGTGCTGAGAATGCTGCTTCAGGAACAATGACGCCGTCGGTTCTACCGTGGACTCAGAGGACTCTTGCCAGGCCCTTGGCTGCGTTTTAACCTGGATAATTCTTCCTCCAATTTGCGACACCGTGTCCGTTCCTCCTGTAGAAAGCAGTCAGTATAGTCAGTCAGTATAGTACCAAGAAGGAAAGTTGTCATTTCCCAGTGACGCGTGAATTTGATATACGCACCCTGAGGTCCTCCTGGAACTTCTTGCGCTCTTCCCTCATCGTAGCCCTGAAGCGCTCGCTCAACACGGACGCACCAGCGCCTAGCTTGGACCCATCGCCGTGAATCTTCAGACGCTCGCTATCCAGCTCCTCTTGCAGCGCGGCCATCTTGTCCCGCGCCTTTTGCAGTTCTGATTCGAGCAACGTCCTGGCAGCCAGGGCCTCGTCCAGCTTGGCCTCGACATCGGCCTTTTCCTTTTCAGACCCAATCGTCTCCTTGGTGACTCCCTCGAGTTCCTCGACCGTGGCACCGAGCTCCTTCTTCAACCTGTCGACTTGGTTCTGGAGCTTGAGACACTCGGAGCTTTGCTTGATGGCCGCCACTTCCGCCGCTCGCTCTGCACGGGATCCATAAGCACCGTCCAGTTCGGCCCTGGCAATCGTCACTTCCGTCTTGAGCTCCGCAATCGTCATGTTGAGTTGGTCGACCTCGTCATCCTTGATCTTGAACTGTTTTGTCTTGGCAGCTAGTTCTTTTTTGAGTTCCTGGGCCGCCTCGTCGGCCGCCTTGTTTTCCTGTGTCAGAGCTGCAATCTCCGCGGCAACTTCCACCATCTTCTCTCCTGTTTCCTTGCTTCCCGATTGAGCCGTCGATAAGCTCTTTTCGGCCGAAGCCAGACTGTCCTGGGCGGCCCTGAGGTTCTTCTCGAGCTCTGCAATCTTGGCGTCCCTCTGTTGAATGCTGGCCTCGGCCGCTCCCGCTGCTCCCGCGGCGTTTCTGGCCTCCTCTAGGTCCGTCATGGTATCGGAGAGCATCCTCTGGGCGTCCATGGCGTCCTTCTCGGCGCGGCTGAGCAGCTGGCGGCTCTTCTCCAGCTCCTCTTGTTTGCGGGCCAGTTCTTCGTCCTTTTCGGCATCGGATTTGTTGTTGAGCTCACGCTGCTGCTTGATCTGTCGCTTGAGGACGTACTTTTGGTCTCTCAAGGTGATGGCCTGCGCGTGCATCCATTGTACCCTGTTGGAGAAGGAACCCAACGAGTAGGGCTCCGCAACATCGAAGCCTTCGTCATCAGACATGTCCTCGTCGTCCTCGGGCAGGCCCTTTTCGACTCGGGTTCTGCGGCGATCGTCCTTGCGCTGCTTGGCTTCCGAGAAACCTCGCTGAATAGAGTCCCATAGACTGGTAAGCACGGGGCCGATTTCGTCGTTTGCGTCCGGCGAGGAATTGGCTCGGGCAAGTTGCGAGTCGATGGACCGAATGGACTCTTCCAGATAGGCCATCTGGCCATTGACATCGGATTCTGATGGGAGCATGGTGGGCGAGTAATGGGGGTCGGACATCATGAGGAGGTCGCGAAGCTGCAGGTTGACGGCCTCGATGCGCTCGCCCATCTGACTGCCGCTGGCGAACGAGTCTTGCTCAGCTTGCACGGCAAATAAACCGCTCTCGAGATACTCCACCTGACTCTTGAGCAAGTCGGCCAGCTTGATGTCCGGAGCCGCGGAAACCTGGGGTGGCTCGTCGTAGCCATGGTTGACCTGTGGGTTGAATCGGACAATGGTGTCCCGTAGCGACGAATTGAGGCCCTGGAGCTTCTTCAGCAGACCGTCGGTTTGGCTCCGCAAGTATGTATTCTCCTCCCGCATACGATCCAGCTCCACACGCATCTGGTTCTGTTCGCGGATCGGCGACTTGAGCGGAATCTCAATGGCGTTCTTCCGGGCTCGCTCCATCCCATCGAGCTGATAACCTGAGGGGTCGTCAAAGTAGGTGTCATCGCCCATCTGGTCCAAGCTGTTCCGGCTATGAGAGTAGGTGTATAGGCTCTCGGGACTGCCAGGAATTCCGTTGACCAGTTGACCATTTTGCGGCGACGTCTTCTTCTTTGACGCCTTATGTGTCAGTTGCAGGATGGCCGCCGTGTGTTCGAGGATTTTTCGATGAGGGATGAGTAGACGTTTTTCGAGTTCAAGTAGCTCTGATGCTAGTTGGTCACATTTTCGCTCGCATTCGATCCTTTCGCGCTCGGATTCCTGGGACCGACCGTTCTCTGCGCCCTTCTGACCGAGCCTGGCCATGGACGCCGCGGCATCTCGGTATTTCGATTGGATGGCGAGATTGGATCTCGTTGATTCCACGCGCTGAGAGATCAATTCAGCCTGCTTCTTCAGTTCGTCCACCTCCTCTTGTGATAGAATCTCGTATCCCTTGCTGTCTGAAAGTGCTGTTTCTGTGAGTAAATGGACCTGGATTGGGTCCTTCAAGTCAACCTGCGGCGACCGCCGTGTTGACGTCGGGTCCGAAGCCTACATGAGAACGCGCATCAGACCCCTTCATGTTTAGAACCGTGATAAAACGTGTGCTATGCTGCTGTGCTGCTGTGGCACAAAAAGCCCTTACCTGATTGAATCGTGATCCATCTTGAACAAACCCATTCATGATCCTGTCCTGGCGGAATTCGTCTTGTTTGCTGTTGGGGCTCGAGGCAGGAGGCGTCAGGTTGGAAACCCCGTAGTCGTATGGGGTCCTACCCGTCTGGTGGCTGTTCATAGTACTCCGCAGAGCAGTAGTCGTCGTGGCCTGTCTCCTCCCGTTTTATGCGTGTATAGTCATGAGTGCCTCAAGAAACAACGATTTCCAAGCAAGCACATAGGCAGAAGCACACACGCGGCCCCCCCCCACCCAAGAAAAGAGCAAAGAGAGCAGTTGAGTATTGGAAAGCCAAATCAGTCAGTCAAGCCCCCATGAAGTCGAGACCTTGGGGGCGCAGTCGTAGGTGTCCCGAATCAACCGTGCGGGATTGTCGAAGATGTCGCGCAACAACAAAAGGAAGAAAAAGAAAAGCAAGTCTCTCAGAATACAGGTGTTGTTGGGCGCGCTCCAAAAAATAAAGGAGAAAATCTAGCTGCGCGGTATTGGTGATGTACTGCCCAGTAGAAGAATCGTAAACGGTGATGTTAGCAATAGCAAATTCGAGCAAATGGTCAAGGTTGGCGGCAAGCGAGAGCAAAAGGGCGTGGGGATGATGGTAATGGTAGGAGAGGATCATGAGGTAGCCTCATCTCATTGGGGTGGAGGCGGCCAGGGCTGGCTGGAGTGGAAGCGGAAGCGGAAGCGGAAAAGGGGAAAGGAGACAGGGACGACAAATACAAGGCGGGAGGCGGCTGGGAAAGTGGGTACTGTGCACTTGTCGGTCGGGCACACGCGTTATCATTGGCTGTGGTCCCTGAGCGGCAGCACTGGAGGGGAATTATTGTTGGGATGGAATCGTGAAACCACCCAAGCACCAAGACTGGTCTCTCTGGCATCATGCATCATGCCATGCATCATGCATCGAGTATCAAGTATCATGTATCGTGTATCATGTGTTCCGTATCAAATGCACATACGGATCCGTACGGAGTACTTACTTGCTTTGGATGTGTCAACATCTCGCACTCCTGCGGGCATGGCTGATGGGAAAAAGGAACAGGAATATCCGTTCGGGGCCTCTGCCTCACCCAGTCTTTCGAACCCACGAGACGAGGAATGCACACACACACCTGATCATCTAGACCCGCCTCTTCAAGGCCCGGCGCGTCCCTCCAAATCGCATGAGCACCACCAATTCGACGTCGACAACGACATCTACTCCCTGAGTAGACGGGAGCACTGGGGCGTTTATTATCTGGCACGTCTGGACTCTGGATGCATTATTAGCCCTTGTCCTTGTGTACCTGCATGCCGGGTGCACTACCCGGACGCGTCCCCTGAAAGGGCCAGCTCAATTGGGAGGCTAGTCAGACACCAAACCGGCTTTGCGTTCCTGTTCTAGATCATTGGGACAAGACGAACGACGCCGGCCTAGAGACAGCATGACAACAAGGTGAAGTGCCGCGGTTTGACGATAATTCGATATTCACTGGACTCCAATTGTTTTCATGATTACTGCTAACGGTAAAAATATAAAAATGGCTGATTTGATACACCAACGCTCGCTAACACGATTCTTCCTCGTACAAGGGACTACAGAGCTTCCCGAAATTGGTCCACAATCTGCTGGCCCATGGTCCGTCGCCGTTCCGCCTGCTGACCTTCAGACTGCACCCCAGATGATACACCAGTGACTGGCCCATTCTCTCCCTCAAGCCGTCTACGTAAGCCCTCGAATTCGGCGCTGCGTCTGTGAGAGCTTAGTCCAACCATCCAGCCCGGCAATCGCCATGAGATGAGGGAAGCGGGCATCACGCCTCCTCGCCACGCATTGCCCACGACCCAACCAACAAAGGCACCGAGAATGGATCCGGGCCATTGTAAGAGTGATAAATGAATGGCAAAGGCGTATTGGTAGGATTTGTCGGATAGCGTGACACCGGACGACTCGTTTGCTTGCGAGTTTTGCGATGCGGCCACGCGATACTTGTACACATGAGGCACCATGGCGTGGTATTGGGCTAGGATGGCAAAGATGATCGGTGTTGGGCCCGCAGGCATATAGTTGAAGAATCCGGCCGAAAAAGGACGTAGAACGACCATGATCATCGGCGGAATGATGGCGGTCAGGAGTGACGACACAAGCAGAAACGACTTGAGCGGTTTGTTCAGTTTGTTGTACGCGTTTGCGGGCCAAAAGAGGTGTGTGACGTCTTATCTTGTGAAACTTACAGCGTACTTTCGCGGGCCCCACATGCGTTCGACGACGCGCAGATTGTACAGTGATATTGCTGAAAATAGCACCTCGGTCGAGTTGGTATAACATAATTGATAGGCGAGTAACCTCCAGAGTTGTCGATACTTCCACAGATGCGTGTCGATGGAGATGTAGAAGTAGTGTTTGACATCGAGCATGCTGGCGCCGATAGATGCTGAAACAAGACCGAGAACCAGCAACCTGGTCACAGGGGCGTTTGTGAATGTCATGGCAGGGTTTCGTTTGTTTTTTTGTTTGTTGGTGATGTCTTATCAGTTTGGAGGTAGTTTGGGAGGTAGTTTGGGAGGTGGTGGGAGGTGGTGTCGTTAATGTGGACGCATGCTGATTTGTGGCCGTTCCAAGCGGCGCGAGGATTCGGGACCAAGGCTGGCAGGTGGACTAACGACTGATTATGTCGTCCGGAGTCGCGCAGGATGTTCGAGACAGGAGCGTAGCTAGTTGGCCGGTGTAAATGCTGACGTCGCGAAGTTATCGAACTGCTTCGTGGCCTGTTTGTGAATTTAATAGCGGGACGCTGGCGACGGCTATGACGGGCGTCACGTGCACTCTCTGGGCCGCCAGTGGAACGACCCGACGCTAATAGAAGTACTTGAATTGGTGAATGCATCCATCTGCTTTCTCCAAATAGTGAAGCAGAGGCCGGTTCGGTTTCCTACCAGCACAATAGCACAACATGAATAAAGCCGATACCCATCTGTTCAAGGCGTGGAAGCAAGCATAATCGTGACTCCGTGACCCCGTGACCCCGTACTCCGTAGAAGGCATGTACTAATACATACAAACTCCCATCGCAGTTGCCCCCTTGAGCACCCTGGCATCCGGCATCCCGGTGATTACCCATGGATCGATCCCATAATCCCGTACATGTACATTTTGGCACCCGAGTGACCTCACCGTCGCCATCCAACACAATCCTACACATCTCATCGTCGCTTGTCTTCGCTACCTCGGCAATCCTCTCCATGGCAATTATCCTTCACTCTATTTTCACCTTCTCAACTCCTTGCTAGCAGGCCAGCCTTTTCATGGCAGTGAAGAACGAGCGCAAGACTGCATGCAGCTCATCAGCTTGTCACAAGCAACCGACAACCAGCGGCGTCGGCAACATCTCGTTATCAGGCGAATTTCTCTCTTGGGCACTTGTTTGAACGGCTCCTCAACTGATCATATCGACCCATCGATTCCGTCACGCACTCGTATACAGTCGGGCCTCGCCTGCCCCAGGGGGGAACCCAGCACCCACAACTGACTGACCTCGAAACCGCAGCATCATCACAAAGAAACGTCGCTCCAAGTTTGCCCAGTACTACGCGGTGTTGCTGCAGTGTGCTTGTCGACACTTTGAGAGGGGAGCAGAACTGAGCACTGGAAGAGGTAAATGTAGTATGCCTCTAGCAAATGTCGGCTCCATTGTTCTGCACCAAATCGTCTTCATCACCCACCTGGTCTATATCAGCTTGGCCTTTACCCATGCTGAGCCCAGCCTGCTCGTCCTGCTCTACTTTCTATCCAAGCTTCTGGCCAGACGACCAGAAGATCTGGACCCTGCCATATGGCCGCCAACAGCGCCCAAGTTCTAGATGCAGCCGAAACTGGCCCGAACTCACCTGAGTGCGGGTATGAGTCTCCCAATGAGCAAACCCAGCCTGGATTCTTCTCGTCGCCTTCCCCTACGCCTAGCATGCAACGAGCCCAACTGTCTCCTTCATCTATAGCTGCAGCCCCGGCCCCAGCCCCGGCCTCGAGCTTGCTGCCGACAACGTCAATGGCTGCTCTTCGTCCTAGAATCTCCTTTGGCCCGCACCTCTCGGCACCAAACCAGGCCTGCATACAGGATGTCGTTGGCAAGGCCGAGAAACTGCGTCCTGGTGGCAAGGTGACACTGAAAGATCTAATCGCATGTTGTCAGTGGACGTTCTTTACAATGGTGCGCATGAATGAACAAATGCTCCCGTTGCGGCATTGAGACTGACAGGAACCACGTAGACCATGGCGACGGGTGGTGTGGCCAATGTGCTTCATGCATGTAGGGACGACCGAGGGAACAGTTTCAAGCAAGAGCCGGCACCGCTGACAGCATAGTAGCATATTATCGAGGCAGTTGGATCACCATCGTTGGCACATGCTTTTGCCTCCTGAACATGGCGCTTTTCGTAATGAACTGCATCCTCCTGTCTTGTCGTTTTTATATGCGCCCTGGCACTTTTACGAATTCCTTTACCGATCAAGTCGAATCACTATTCATACCAGCTTTTGTGAGTCTCTCCGATTCAGACTTATACAGCGAAACCTAACAGATGGCAGTTTGTTTCGTGAGAAAGCCACGAGGACCTGGTCTTGTTTGCACCGACTAATGTTTGTCCGCAGCATTGCCATCATTCTTATAAACATTTGTGAATATGGAGTTCCTCATTGCGGAGCCTGGTTATCACGGACTATGCAGATTTGTTTCTGGATCTATGTTGGCTTAAGTACCGTAGCCAGTGCTGGCTTATATCTTGTCCTATGGTCGACTCTGTATGTGCAAAGTCTGCCCTCCAATCCAAATCATACCAAATCGCGTCTAACATGCAAAGAGTATTTCCCATCCACATGATGACGCCTACTTGGGTTTTCCCTGCCTACCCACTCCTGCTCACATGTCCATTCGCGGCGCACCTTATTGACTCCGCAGACGTCGCTGGACATCCGCTCTCCATCAACAAAACGGCCATAGCCTTGTGCGCAACCGCTACGCAGGGAACGGGCTGTCTGATTTCTTTCATGATTTCAGCGGCCTTCATTTACCGTCTCATGACGCAGAAGCTACCTCGAGACATGCAACGGCCGGGTGTGGTGAGTGTTTGCCTCAAAATCACGCGATAGAAGAGTGATTATCAGCCACTGGGTCAATGCTGACCAGTCCCAGTTCATCTCTATTGGACCATTTGCATTCACGGCCGCTGGCATAGGTAGGATATTTCGTCGTAGAGGTGCTTCTCTGCCTTTGGCTGATATTGACAGCGCAACTTGGGAGCCGATCCAAGAGCATCATTCCTGACAACTTCCTCGACACGCCAGTCACGGCCGATGTGATCAGAGTGGTATCTGTGCTCGTGGGACTGTGGCTCTGGGGCCTCGCAATGTGGTTCTTCCTCGTGTCGGTCGGCTCGCTGTGGAAGTATACGCGGTCGGGGCACAAGATGCCATTTCAAATGACGTGGTGGTCGTTTGTATTTCCCAACACAGCTTTGGTATGTAGCAAGCAGGACGTGTCGTTGCCCCGTTGCCCGTTTTTGCAGAAGAGAAAACTAACAGGGTTCTTCGAAAAGGTCGTGGCAACAGAAACTATGGGCGACGTCTTCAACAACGAGGGCATTCATCTCTTTAGTGCAGTCATGACCATCGGCCTCGTTGTGGTTTGGATCGGCGTCTTTATCACCATGGTGCGCTGTCTACGGACAAGGAAATTGCTCTGGCCCCAGGATGTCCATGTCTAGTCGACAAAGACCGGGGCTCGATCGTTTTCGCGTCCAAACGTATCCTTGCTTCACAATGGGCTACCATTTGGTGTATGATGCAGAGCATGTGCTCCCGTGTCAAGATTCTATTTCTCTCTAGGGATGCTTGCTGGTGTCGAACCGCGGCATGTAATACTAGTTTGAAAACCTAAAAAGTAACAGATAGTACAAAACAGCGATTCCATCAGTCCCTCACTTGATATTTCGCCCCTTTGTCATTTTTTATCTTTGCTTCTTTTTCGCTTAATAATGATGGAGAAAAAAAACACGCCTTTCTTTCTCTCGCTTCAGTGGCTAAACGCGCTATGCATATGCTTCATTGCAGGCATTTCGTCGCCAACGGAATCTTCTTATACAGACATACCAGAGCCCCCTTTTTAGTAATAAAATCGAGCCCAGCCCACCACCGCCGCAGCCATGATGACCCACGCAACGAGGGATTCTTCGAAGCAGCTCAGCTTGACAACCGCGAAAGGCAGAGTCGTGTGCAGACGTAGAGGCCAGTACACGGGTGTGCAGAAACGCCTGTTCACCTAGAGCTTAGGCCTTGGCTCGGCAGTATCCGCCGTAGCATCGAGATTGATCGTGACCTCGCCTGTCTTGGGGCCGTTTCCAAAAAAGATGACCTGGACTGTAACATCGTCGCTACAAAGGCCGTTTAATACAAATGTGTTGCGTGACAGTGTGAAGAGCAGGAAAGAGGAGAGGGGAGGAGGTCAACGTACCGATATCGCCTTGAGAAGGGGGAAGGAAGCGTGAGCAGCGCCCTGACTTGCTCATCGTTGTTACCACCCAGTGCGTTCCTGACCAGATGCGTCGCGACGTTGTTGTCCTTGAGGGTGAAGCGATCCGTTGCGTCGGGGTTGATGCCCCATTGCTGGACACGAACGGGCGTCTTTTGACCGTCGAGGCTGTCGGCATTGGAGTGTTCTACGGGCAGAGGTTTGTTCCGGGACCCAAAGACTCTGGACCACGTTGCTTCGAACAGGGACGATGAGGACGACGATGAGGACGACGACGACGATGATGATGATGATGAGCTGATGGCTCGGGATTCGATCCATTGGCCCACGAGGCCGACTACTTCTTCGTTGGTGAGCATTTCCCACAGCCCGTCTGTGGCGAGAACGAGGAAGTCGCCCTTTTCGGGATGGATCTTGGTGGTGGTGACGACGGGCTCGGCCGTGACGTAGGGGGGGGTTTTGAGCAAGGGGGAGGGGGAGCGGCCGAAGAAGCTACTGCGTAGCTTGCCGGCTACGTCGCGGCTCCATTTGTAGACGGCGTCGCCAAACGCACGGGTTGGTTCGAGACCGCCGAGGACGCGGCCGTTCCGGATAACGTTTTCTTCACCGGGGTGCTCTTTGCGCATGCGTGCGGCCTCGTTGGGGTTCCCGCCCGTTTGGTCCTCTGAGAGCGCCGTGGCCGTCCACTTGCCCGAGTCAGAGCGGCGTCCGAGGACGGCGCGTGAGTCGCCTGTGCAGGCTACGCGGAGGAGGTTGCTTCGGCTGTCGTAGAAGGAGAGCAGGGCGCAGGACCCGGATAGGGCGGGCTGGAGCAGTTCGGCGGCTACAGCCTTGGAGCTGGCCTTGAAGACCTTTTCTACGCTCTTGTGCACGATTTCGTCGTCCAAACGATTGAAGCCTGTCTTGATGGCTAGATCGATGGCCTCGTTGGGTGGTAGGCTTGTCTCGGCAGACTTATATGTCTCGTTGAGCTCTCGTGCGACGTAGCTGATAAGGCTTTCTCGCAGCGTTGCTGATGTTGTCCAGCCGCTAATTGGGAGAAAAAGACAAAGATAAAAAGAAAGTCTCACATTAGTAGAGGTTCTGCTGTGCCTGCTGGGAAGAGCGGGAGCAACTCACGAATGGCCGTCGAACACACCCCAGAACATCCAATCGCTGCTTGTCCCGCCCACCACGCCGGAGGATCGGCTGGGCACCTGGACGATTTTCTCGGCGTGGTCATCCTCGATAGGTTCATTGCTTGGCAATTGTACCAAATCATATCTCGTCACGCCCTGGCCACGGTTTACCAAGAAGGACTGCTCTAGGTTTCGCAGCTTCTCCGTCGCCTGGTCCGGGGTCAACATCTCGACGAAGCGGCGTCCGTCAGCCGTTTGCTTGGAGATGGGCATTTCGCCGACTATAGTACCCTGACGTAGCTCGTCTGCTCCGACAACGAGAACGGTTCGGGCGGCAAGGGCATCACGGGTGGCGCCCTGGGTCGAGGTGAACCTGCGTGTGACGGACTGGGCGCCGGGAACGCAGGTTGAGTTGAACGAATACCAGGCGCCGTAGCCGACGACGACGCTGGATACCAGAGCAACGGGTAGGCGTCTAAAGTACATAGATGATCTCAGAGGCTCATTTGCGGTGGTTTGGCGATGAGCGTTTTGGCTGGCGGCAGAGAAGAGAGCTCGGCGTGAGGTTCGCGAGGCGCGCGGAAGGTTGCAGACGGCGCTCAAGTATGATGATGTAGTCCGGAACGCTTTGAGGGCCGCTCGATGCATTGGATCGGCGAGCTGGGGGGGGGGGAGGCACGAGCGTCGAGAGCTACAGAGTATTGTCAAGGACGACGGAGGAGAGGCGGAACGATGGCTCTGCCACAGAAACGTCGTCTGTCCTAGATGACGCCGTTACGTGAGGATTGCGACTTCTGTTCTCCGGTGAGCATGGGTGCCAACGTTGAGAGAAAAGAAAAGGCAGGAATTGCGATGGTGGAGGAGGAGTTGACATTGTGGTGCTGCACTGGCAACAACTGCTGGAAGAAACTGCGATGCCGAGACGTCCAGCACGGGATTGGCTGCCGGCCTCAACTGGGGGTGGGTCCCACGCTAGACATTTACATTGTACATGTACTCCGTACGGACCATATTGACCCAACTCATCAAAGTCGTTGTGCACTCACTCACTCACTCACTCACATCAACCTCCAACAGACTCAAACTCAAACTCAAACTCATACCACGTCCAGAATCCTCGCCAAATCGCGCTCCAATGGCCCAACCAACGCCTTGCCTCTCCGGAGCCGAGCGCATCCGTTCCCTCCAAGACGATGACTCCATATTCCAAGCCTTTGACGCATACCCCTGGACAAAAGATAAGATGTTCCTGGTATGAGCCTCACTTCTGAAAACTTATAAAAACCAACAAAGCAAGGTCAAGCAACAATCGGTCTCATTCGTCTGACACTTCTCAGTCCGGCCTCTCCGCCATACTCGCCCCCCCCAATTCCTCCAATGGCTCACCCGCCGACATGGCTGTCCACGCCCGCATCTTCTACTATGCCCAGCGGGTAGGCGTGCAAATAGACTTTGCCAGGTACACAGCCTGGCTGGCCGAGAATCCGAATCACTCGCCGGCCCAAGTCTTGCCAGAAGAGTATCTGGTATCCCAGACCGAGCCTCTGCTCCCCTGGCAGCAAGCGGCTCCAAAAGCAGATCTTTACGTTGATCGGAAAGCCGGTGCTGCGGGCTCTCCTGACGGCCAACCCAGCTACCCGATGGGATTCGCTGACATGTTGAAGTTGCTACAGGAAGGCAAGGAAATTCCAGGCATACGGCAGATCCCCAATACCATTGCTAGAGACCCCGTATGTTCCTGCACCAAACCCTCCTCATCGTACCGCCTTGCGAGTCTCGCCTAACAAACATTTTTTCTTCAGTCAGTGAGACCTGTAGGGGCGCGCGCAGCTCCAAAGAAGCCTTGGGAAAAGGAAACCATTGAGCAGGCTCCAGATCTGAGTCTCCCCAAGGCTCTCGACACCGAATTCCCTCCTCTCGATACAGACCCTACGGAACCTGCGTGAGACTGTAGCATCCTGAATTCCTCCTTTTTCTTAGCATCACGAGCAGTGCACATCGGGGAGGCGTCTTCCTTTCTTCATTCAATTCTTGCGAAGATGCCCAGGCTGTTCAACGGCGTGAATTAAAACTGTCCTTGGCATTCGTCGCCCCTCCGATCACATTCAAGAGCATAGCAGCATGCAATTCAAAGCAAAATTCCTATATTATGCAAAGGCGATAATGACTTCAAGATCTGAATAAAAACAGAGGCTCAGTATCTCCCTGTACTCCTTTCCCCTCCTAACGATATGCTCCTCCAAATCGTGGACCAGGTCCCGTCCTACCGCCACCCATGCCAGGGCCGACACCAGGACCAGGTCGAGTGGTGACGGCGTGGTTGGTGCAAAGCATGCCAACTCGGGACCCAAACTTGGATCCGCGGAGAGACACCATGTGCTTGCGGATATGTGCTGCCACTACCTCTCGGTGCTGGGATGTGGCATTGTTCAGAATCCACTGGACAAGATAGTTGCCATACTGGTCACTCGCAATGTCGATCAAGGGAATTCGTGTCCGATCCAAGCGGCCCTCGCAAACTCGGTCTAGATAGCGTCCCAAGAACTCACCGCCGCCAATTTTCAAACACTTTTCCACCACTTTGGACGCAAACTGGTCGGTACTGTATTCGGCTGCATAGCGAATGACGTGATCAACGGCCCTGCCCCGGTCTGGGGGTGCCCCATGTTCGCAAATGTGCTGAATGCACCAATTGCCAAACTGACCATGAGCGACGATATCAATATTGGCGAGAACTTCTTCAATACAAGGGCGCTAATGGGGGGAGAGAGATCAGAAATGGAGCCAGCCCGCCTTTGTCAAATCGAACAGCTTACCTTGTCCTCCTCCAAACAATTCTCAAAAATATTCTGGACCACCAAGCTGCCCGTTTCGCCCAAAGCTACTTCATGCCACATGCCCCGCAAAGCTTCGTTGACGTATTTCATAATTTGAGGCGGAGATTCGGTCCATCGAAGCTCAAAAAGCTTCTGCCATACATGGCAAGCATATCGATGTATAACTGTTTCGGGAATGCGGCGGAGAAGCTCATGCACCATGACGGCCTTGTACTCTTCCGGCACTGAGTCAAATGCTTTTTGCACCACGTGGCATCCAAAGGGGTCCATGGATAGATTGAGTGTGCTGCCGCGAATGGCCTGAGCAATCTTGACAACCTGCTCTGGCGTTCCATGCTCAAAGCACCGCTGGACGAGAAAATTGCCAAACCTGTTCACCATCAGTGGATATGCCTGTGCCACAATAGCCTCGACAATGTCATATTTCTGATCAGGCGTGCCGACTTTTAATTTCTGTTGTAGGAATATGGAGGCTTGTTGATCATTGTTGCACACAATCTTGTCGACGATGTATTTCCAATTGCAAGTCACATTACGGTCGAGCAGACGGCGATAGTTTAGAGGCTCAGTAGGGGGCAAATATGTCGGGCCCTCGGCAGCAAGTCCCTAACTTTGATGTTAGTGAGCAGATCTTTTTTTGTTGCCACAGTGACTCACTTCATTCTTCCAGCCGGTTTTGGACGTGAATTCAGACGCGTGAGGAGACAGTGGCGTGCCGACAGGCTGTTGCTGATAGCCGGGATAGCCTCCTATGCCCAGAGCACCTAGCCCAGGAGGCGGGGCCAACGGCCCTGATGGCATGGCTCCTCCTCCTCCTCCCATTGCCTCGTATTGGGCCATCGGCCCTCCGCCGATGGGGTTGTACCCCATGTTGGCAAGATGGTGTGAGTTGCCGATTCGGTGATCGTACCGATGCGCTCGACGGCTGGCGGATTGATGCATCACGAGATCCGAGTCTGGGCTCAAGCGATCTCCACGGTACCCCTCCATTAGCTGATAAGAGACAGGTGCCTCAGGAAATCCCGTATTAAAAGCTCGATTTCCCAGCCAGGATCCTGGTTGGGGCTCATTACTGGTTGTCCCTAGAGGCCCATTGTTGGCAAAATTTGGCCCCTTTGGATTGCCCCATATGCCCTTGGCCCGGCTAAAAGCAGTCGTGGATAGATTGTCGCTCATGTCCGACTGGTCATCATCCACAATGGACCAAGTACTTTCCCGAGATGCTGTGCCCATGTTTCGAGTCATGTGAATTGGATGCATGTCCGACTCGCCCTCTTTGAAAGTGCGAGTGGACAGTTCCTGGTCGAGTTTGGAAATTTTGTTTTGGGCTTGTGCAAGCTGGAGCTTCAATCGAAGAACCTCGTCAGTTTCAGGACGAGCGTCATCCAAGGTGGCACTAGCTGGACGAGTACTGGGCGCTGTAGACGAGAAGCCCTCTGAGGCTGGCGTAATGGGCAGCGAGTTACTGGAGGATGTGTGGCCTGGCAGCCTCTGACACATGGTTATATTATCGTCTCCAGACCTGAGGGCTTCGTTTTGCTGGTTGAGAACTGCCTTTTGTTCTGACAGTCTTGCCAAAAGCTTATCCATCGGGTAGCTCTCATTTGTATTGTGACCATCCGCGATTTCCTGCTTATCAACTGTGTCAGATCAAGAATTTTCACCATGATTTTGTAGAACTAACCTTTGGGCAGCCTTGATTGACAAGCTTTGATGATGCCAGCACGTGAACACTTTGTTGACCCTGATAAGGTGACCCCGTTTCCTAGCAGAAGATTGTAAATCCTGATGAAGTGGGTGTTGAAACAAGACAGGCCCCAGAAGAAAGGATCGATGAGCCCGTGTGAAGACGGGAATGAATTTTTCACCTACATTACCTTGATTGGCAGGTGACGGCCGGTCACTGCCAGCCTGTGAAGAGTCTTCCTGAAAACAGCTTCCAGGGATGACACCAGTTCGTTGAGAAGGGGAGCCTCTGAAATCCGGGGTGGTCATTGTGAGTTCAATCTGGGGATGGTGCAGACCAAAGCTGCTGAGATGTATTGAAAAGGAGATAAATAACAACCACTGTGCTCTTCACGCGAGGCACAGCCAATAAGATTATGAAGATTTCACTCAAAAAAAACAGACCTGTTAGATCGCAGACAGAGGTGACGTGGGAAAAACCAAGACAGTGGGTGCAGAGAAATTAGAAGAGATGGAAGAACAAAAGAAGGGGACGAAGCAGAAGAAAAGGAGAGATGGCTGTGAAAGAAGATGGCTGCAGTAGATCTTGGCTGGATGGAGCTGACGAAAGAACGACTGAAGGAGAAAAATGGCAGGTGCCGGCAAGTGCTGAATTGCCTGAGGTCATCTCCGTGGACCAGATTAGACGGAAATGGCAGGGCAATAAATGGCAGGCATCGAGTGTCAAGCGAGCATCTCCTCTGACGAGAGAGTTGGGGATATGGAGATGGGAAAGACGATGGGACACGAGAGATGCCGAGGCCGGAGAATGAATAAATCCCATCGTGCCCAAGCTCGGGAAAGCCCTGAGCAGCCGCATACACCTGGCAAAGGCGGTGGCAGGTGGAAGGCGGAAGGGGATGGATCAAGCGCGTCACTTGTACCAGCCACAGGCCAAACAGTGCATCATCCTTCAACATGCTCTCGAGAGTCGAAAATGTCGTGTTTCAAGCTCCCTATGTTGGTGGAGTCTTCCTTTCACGATGCAACTTTATGTCCTGCGTCATGTATTAGTCCGTTGTTCCGTCACTTTCCTGGAACATTTATGTCTGCGAACAGCCCATCGATCTGAGAGAAGGTAGCAGATGGAGGTTGCCTGAGACAGGGAAACATATCTATGCATTCTACAAAAGCATGATTGTACGGTAAAATTTGTACAACATATATACACACTCCGCCTCTCGAATCAATATTTCTCCGACATGGCCACCACCCGTGGAGAGTCTTGGATTCCTGCCGTGGCAGCTCTCTCTCCGTGACACCGACCCAAGCCTTGTTGTTCTTCGCGATTATTTCCTGCCTATCGGAATAACGTCATATCACCATCGATCGTTCATCCCCCACACCAAATCTTGCCCTCAGCTACCGCTTATCGCTTCCTTCCAGGTTTTTCAGCTGTCATGCGTTAGCAGACATTGCAACATGAGTTGTCCTTAAAAAAAATACATACCAGGAGGTCCATTCTTCTTCTTTGGCGCGCTCTTGCCACGTTGTTTTAACCTATGTGCGATTAGGTTAGCCATCTCGCGATACCCAGCGTCGACCAATATCCAAGGTCAACGTACTCCTCAATGTACTCGAATCGGTCTTCTTCACCCTCGTCCCATGTCGCAAGAACCGGACCAAACTCTCGCTTCACATCTTTAATGGTCGCCATCTTTCTCGGATAGTAAGCTGCGAGGGCCGGGCCTTTTAATCGTTGACGCAGGACCTTGTTGCCCATGCGCACACCTTTGGGATTGAATGTCGTGGCAAAGACTTGGCATTGTGCCTGCAAAATGGTCAGCATGAATCTGGGAATCCGGGCTCGCTTCAGCACACCTTCATCAAATCCAACAATCGCGCTCGAGGAATACTCATCTTGGCATGGTTGTCGAGGTTGTCATTCGAATCCAACTTTTTTTTTCTCCTTCACTGGCAGATGAACTGACGTTGATGGAAGAGAAATAAGTGCAAGGGGCGTGGTCTCTTCTTTGATTGGCCACAGAACTTTCAAAGGTGGAGCCATCAGCTCGCAGCTGTAGGTAAACTCCAGTAATTACCAGCCCATAAAAGTTTGAACAACCGTCCAAATTCATCAGACATCTTTGAAGATATATATCTTGCACGAATATATCCATTCGTTTACTTGGCCAGCACTTTTTCATTGTCTACAGGAGAGTGCACCCCCAAGCGCGATCCCAAATTTGGCGGTTCTTGGTTGGATTTGCGTCAGCTTGGGCCCCGTTGGCATTGACATGACTGTCAACACTGGTGAAGAAAAACATGTCGAAACGAGAAGCGCCTGTTCTAGACGGTGAAGGGGATCGTGGTTCAAAAAGGCGGGTTATCCAGCCAAACGTTGAGCATGACGAATCTCAACGCAAACCCTGCAGCCTTAATTTTCCCGTTCCCACCATGCCGCCTGCAGTAAAGCCTTGGAGGGCATCAGAAATCACTGCGACCCTTCCGCCGTTGCCAAAAATCTTTGATGCAGGACTTGAGCAGACTGTATTCCGTCATCCTGGGCTAAGTACCGCGGGTCCCAGCTACGAACGCCTTGAATGGCTAGGAGACGCTTACTTGGAGCTGATAGCCTCGAGTCTTATTTTTCAGACATTTCACTCCTCTCCATCAGGGAAGTGCTCACAGCTTCGAGAAATTTTGATCTGCAACAAAAATCTGTCGAAATATTTTCGTGAATATGGTCTGGACGCTAAAGCACAACTGCCGCCAGATGTTCACAAATTCCGCGGCCAGGGTAAATCAAACGACAAGGACATGATCAAAATCCACGCCGACATGTTTGAAGCATACGTAGCCGCCGCCATCATGTCCGACCCTGAAAATGGCATGGAAAACACAACATCATGGCTCAAAACCTTGTTCGGCAGGACCATTGAAACGCAAATCCTGCAGAATGAGAAGGAGACGACCAGGGAGGGAGATGTGCAGACGTTTCATCTCAGTGCTAAGGATCAGTTACGGGCAGATATCGGGGCAAAAGGAATTCAATTGCGGTACGAGGATAGGCCGGGACCCTCCAAAGACAAGCACTCTGGCTTGCCTTTGTTTACAGTCGGCGTCTACCTCGATGGGTGGGGGGAGAAGGATAAGTTGCTCGGCTGGGGCACAGCTCTGGGGAAGAGGGAGGCGGGCCAAAAGGCTGCGACAAAGGCTTTGGAAAACAAGAAGCTGATAAAGTTATACAAAATGAAGAAAGAAGAGGCCCAAAAGGCCAATGGATGAGAGCATACAGTGGTGGTGTATGGATGAATATAGCCAAATACACCAATGTGTACATGTACATGAGAAAAGCGTAAATACTTGTGTGTCTCTGCTGTTGATTTCATTGATCATCGTTGCTTTTGTTGCTAATAAGAAGAACCAACTTGCAAGTACCGCTTCCTACACTTGTCACTGTGGCCTGGCATTCTCACACAATTTAATACCCATGACTTACCCACGACTTACCCTGCGGTGCTCTGTGGTGCTCTGCGGGGCGGGCTAAATAGGGAGCATCCGTTTTGCCTCGGTTAGTCAGCGGACAGCGCCTGCCATTTTATGCTTGTGCTGCTTGTGCCAACCTGTTTAGATAGTATAGTGGGGTGTAGCAGCCCAGGGGGACCTCGGTCCGTTACGTTGAAATAGAGACATCCATCGACTACCATCCGTATCATCTGCATCATCTGCATCATCCGTATCATCTGGCTTTCGTCACTGACAAAGCTTGGCTTCCATCTGCTCCGCGCTCGGGATTCGCGATTTTCGTAACAGCTGCTTTCCGCGGGAAGAATCCGTATCGCGGGCCGTCTAGGTACCCACGCCAGACGTCGACAATAACGCCAGACCCTTGACCCGCCGTGTCCGGGTCGTGTCCGGAGCCAAGCGCGTCACAGCGCAGAAGCGTCTGGGGAACGAGAAGCAAGCCAACAAACAAAGACACGATCAGGTGCGGCAGACACTGCGCCAATTTTCCGGCATGGCCGACTCTGTGGGTGCGTAAGAGGTCTCCCCATTCGATATTGTCCTTTTGTTGACGTCGTGCATTTATTCAACAGACCGCGTATTCGTCCATGCGCTCAACACGGTCAAGAAGATTCCCAAGACGGGTGCGTCGCGGCCGCCGCCCTCTGACCGACTGCGTCTCTATGGCCTCTATAAGCAAGCAATGGAGGGGGATGTCGATGGCGTCATGGAGCAACCCACAGCAGGTCCCTTCCTCACAGCAGAAGAACTTCAAAGAGAACGAGACAAGTGGGATGCGTGGAATGCGCAAAAAGGCCTGAGTCGGACAGAGGCGAAACGGAGATATGTCGAGGCCCTCATCGAGACCATGTATCGATATGCCAACACAACGTACGTTGGCGCCGAGCCAAACACCTCGATCCAACCAAAAAAAAAAAAAATAAAAAATAAAAAAAAATAAAAACCAGCCCTGCTAATAATCACCCTTCAGTGATGCTATCGAACTCGTGACGGAGCTAGAATTTGTGTGGAATCAGATCAAGCACAACACGCCGAGCTCGACCGACTCATCCCCCAAAGCGACCGCGTCCTCAAACAAGGCACGCCGCCAATTCCAGCAGCCCCTGAGCGGATCCGAGGGCCCGATGAAGATTTTGAGCCCCATGAGCGAACAGGACGAGGCCGAATTACGATCACAAAAGTTGGTGGACGTCGATGATGAGGTTGAAGAAAGTAGGGAACAGAAGTCGTCGAGGTGGCAAAAGAAGGTCGAGCGAGCCGTGACCAAACTGTCGGCAGAGGTTGCTGCGTTGCGGGAGCAGATTACGACGGGCAGGGAATGGCGGTCGAAGAGGGACCGAAGCTTCCATGCGTGGTTTGGCTGGATACTATGGGTGATGTTGAAGCACTTGGTCGTCGACTGTATCCTACTTGCCATTGTCCTGATATGGATGCGGAAACGCAAGGATCGTCGACTCGAGGATTTGGTCCGATCTACGTTGAAGCTTATCAGAGAATATGTACAGAAGGTCCTGCCAACAAGGTGATTGAGCCACTGAGTACTTAACAACGACAGATGAAGCGAAGTAAACAAGACGTGTTACAATCAAGTTTTCTGGGGCCGCGCGGGAACTCGCTTCGAGGCGGACGAGTCTTATTATGGCCAAGGCCCAGAGCAGACGAACTGCTGACAGAGGAACTGGCGCCCATCACTCGCTAAGACATCATGACATTGGTTTCCAATCAGCAACAGCTTTCTCCAGACCCAAGCGCTCATGTTCAAAATGAGCTCGAGGACGAACATGGGACTTCCTCCCTTGTGCTGAAAACAGACAGGAGCAGGTCCTTGCCAGCATACAAGTGCCAGATAGACCAATGCAAGCATGCGAGATTTAATGTATTATATAATTTACTCTCATGAGATACAACCCGTGTTTTCACAAGGCTGCCAAAAGCCCTGTGGACCCGTCCTCATTTACGTCCGTATGTAAGCGCCGGCGACACGACTGAACTTGCCAACCATGATCTGTTTTCAACACCGTCCACCCACCCCCCTCGTCAACATCCATCCCATCAAAAATCTCCCCTTGCAACAACAACAACCCCCCTCTTTCCACGACCAAAACTCCCCAAGCCATCGCCCTCGGCACCAAGTCCACCCAAACACACAATGTCAACAACCCATTCATCAGCCACGATGATCCCCAGACCTCCGACCCCGCCTCGAGCCAGCCAGCGCCCACCCTCCGACATCCCCGTCCTTACATCCGTCACCCCAGCAATGTACGTCCCGACCCCCCCGGACTTCTTCGTCAAGACCTTCGAAGCGCCCACCACCCGCGAGGCCCACCTCGCCGCCAGCCTCGCCACCCTCAACGCGCACGCCTCTGCCGTCAAGGCCAATATCCTGGCCCTGACGAGGCGCGAGTGCATACGCATCGCCCGCGAGGCACCGCCGAGTCAGCAGGCGGATTCGCCGGAGCCAAAGGGTCTGCACCCCGATGACAGGAGGTCCATGATTGCGAATATGGAGGCGCCGAGGGGGTCCGCCGCGGGATGGGAATTGCCCGCCGTGCCTGACTTCGACACGTGGCCTGCTTTTGGTCCGGAGGAGGCGAGGGAGATTAGGATGATGGCGACGGTGTCGAGGACCATGATTGAGATGAGCGGGTATGAGAGGCATGTTGGGCTGGTCAAGGCTGGGTATGCGGAGGCGTTGGAGAAGGAGAGGGAGAGGGGGAAGGAGAGGGGGAAGGGGGGCACGACGGTCGAAATGGATATTGATGTGCGTTTGCCTGCGGAGACGGATAATACGATAATGGACGAGAGCGGAAGTTGATTCGATTTGATGGCCCGACATATTCACCAGGAGGGGCCTGTACACAATTTTTACGGCAAAAAACTATTTCCCTCTGCGATTACGATGCGACTGCGATCCTCTAGTCCTCTTCTGTCTTGACCCCCCCCCCCCTTCCCTGACATCATTTATGTACAGACGACACGCTTCTCCCGCGTGAGAAAAATTAATAACAAAAGAGACTTCTTTTTATCTTGGTACAGCCGCCGTCAATAGTATGTTTACGATCCGTAGGCAACCTGGCCCATGGGCCTGTCCTCCTCCATTCCAGGGGCCATTAGGTTCGTTCTGGGGTCGCCGGTAGCCTTGGCTACTGAACAACGTGCCATGGTTGGTGAACTAGTTCGAATCTGTTAGTTGCAAGTCGTGGATGTGCAGCGCCCGAGAGGAGGGGTCAATGGAGAATATACCTTCTAGAGATGACATCTGTGAAATAAAAATTGTCAATGACCTTCTTCAATGGCTCCCCGGTAGCCTTTGATCCCTTGTTATGATCCACCAATTGAACCTTGCTCAGCTGTCGCAGAGCGACGGGCTCAACCACGTCGTAGGCCGCCAGGGCAGGAGAAATCTCAACCATGCGGTCGCGAACAGCAGTGAGGTTGTCGTATGGCAGAGATACGCCGAGGAATTCACTAGCGGCGCGGAGGATCTTCCAGTCAGTGCGGGAAGCACCGGGCAGGGAGGTGGCGGCACGGGTGGTCTGCACGCGGCCCTCGGTGTTGATGTAGGTACCAGCCTTCTCCGTGTACGCAGCACCAGGCAGGATAACGTCGGCAATCTGAGCGCCGCGGTCACCGTGGTGGCCCTGGTAGACGACAAAGGCGTCCTTGGGGATATCGGCCTCGCTGAACTCGTCGGCACCTAGCAACCACACAAACTTGGGCTTGGTCTGGGCGACTTCGGCGGAAGGTGTGGTGAAGCCAACCTCAAAGGCACCGGCCCTTGAGGCATCTCGTTGAAGAACATTGTAGCCATCCCACTCGGGAGTCATGAAGGTGGCGGCGTTCTTCTCGACAAAGGCACCGACGGTCTCGTAGAAGGCCTTGGCATCGACGTGGTCGGTCACACCAGATCCCACGATTATCATGGGCCTCTTGGCGGCCTGGAGCCTCTTGCCAAAGGGACCAGCGAGGGCCTTTTTCAGGGCAGCGTGGTCGGCTCCAAGGTGCTCAAACTCGAATGTGGAATCCCATGTCTCGCCAACAACACCAATCTCGAGGTCGGATCGGAGCCACTGCTTGCGGATACGGGCGTTGAGGACAGCAGCCTCGTGTCGGGGATTACTGCCAACAATCAAGATGCAGTCAGCTTCCTCGATGCCCCAGATGCGGGAGTTGAACAGGAAGCTGGATCGGACATCGACACCGTGGGCAATGGGTTGGCTGCCGGTGGGTGTATCCAGAGCGAGGTTATCAGAGCCAAGCTTGTTGGCCATGTCCTTGGCGACAACCAGGGACTCAACCTCGGTCAAGGCACCAGAGATGACCTTGAACTCATTGCCCTGGGGCTTCTTGGATTCCCAGGCCTTGGCAACCTCAGTAAGCGCCTCTTGCCAGTCAGCAGGTTCGAATTTTCCTTCACGACGGACCAAGGGCATAGTCAGCCGCTGCGTTTTGAGACCGTCACAGGCGAATCGAGTCTTGTCGTTGATCCATTCCTCATTTACGTCATCGTTGAGGCGGGGCAAGACGCGCATCACTTCGAGACCACGGGAGTCGACACGGATGTTGGAGCCAAGACCATCGAGAACATCAATGGACTCGGTATGCTTCAGTTCCCAAGGACGGGCTCGGAACGCATACGGCTTCGACGTCAAGGCCCCGACGGGGCAAAGATCGATGACGTTTCCAGACATTTCAGAGTCCAGGACCTGCTCCAGGTAGGTGCCAATCTGGAGGTCGTTACCGCGGCCGGTGGAACCGAGCTCAGGGGCACCGGCAACATCGTTGGCAAATCGTACACATCGAGTGCAGTGGATGCAACGGTTCATTGACGTCTTGATCAAGGGTCCGATATTCTTGTCCTCAACGGCACGCTTGCCACCAATCTCATGAAATCGGCCACGGTCGGCTCCGTATCGCATGGACTGATCCTGGAGATCACATTCACCTCCCTGGTCACAAATGGGACAGTCGAGGGGGTGGTTGGCCAACAGGAATTCCATTACACCCTCACGGGCCTTATGTGTGATGGCTGAGTTGGTCTTGACAACCATGCCGGGCTGCACTGGCCAGGCACAAGAGGCAACGGGCTTGGGAGCCTTTTCCACCTCGACCAGGCACATTCGGCAGTTTCCGGCAATCATTAGTTTTCTATGCCACTTGTTAGGTCTCAATTTGCAGATGCTCGGCTCGTCGTAGGGGCAGGAAATCGTACTCGTGGTAGCAGTATCTATGGTGAAATGAGTTAGTTTTGTCCAAAAAGCTTCCTCTCACTCGTCATCAGCTTGCCTTGGAATGGTAACGCCTGCTTTCTCGCAAGCTTGAATCAGGGCAGAGCCAGCTGCAAAACGACACGGTCAGATATAATTTGAGGGGGCCAAGGCAAAAGTCCGCTCATCCGATCGTCATGTCGCACCTTCAATCGAGACCTTTTTTCCATCTGGCACCATGTTAGCACAGATCCAACCCTCAATGGCTCCGGGGGCAAAACGCTACGCACCAACTGTCAATTCGACCTCTGCTTGACGTCTAGGAGTTGTCGCAAAAGCCCGCGAGGCGTTGGCGGTCCGCCTGCTTGTCCGCCAAGCTGAACGTGCCAGAGACTGTCGGAGCATCGTGTCGCCTTGACGGAAGTAGGGAGGGGGAATGGGCGATACAAGGCGGGCGGCGGCGAGATAAAGACTCATTCCGTTGACGTCCACCAGGAAGAGAGAACTGGCCCGGCGGAAGCATTAGCAATGAATGATCCAACAGACATCGATTAATTTACATTCGCACTGATTGGCTGGTCGATCGCACCCTTTCTGCCTGAGGCCACCCACCCACTTTCTGCAGCGCACTACATCTCTCACAAGAATTTTTGCCAAGCTGCCGAGTCCCCCCCTTCCTTCTTTTTTCTCAATTAATTGTACACGGGCACACTTTATTGTAGGTGAGCTTGAGCTTCACGTTTGCATCTGTGGACGCGTTGCTTTCAGTCGAGTCTTCCTCTATCTTGTGCTCAAGATAAATTTTTGCATTACGCCGTTTATGGAAGCATGGGAGAGATTTCAAACATCTCGTTGAGCGTTGCCTCTTACCGCCGGTCGTGACATTTTTTTTTTCTCCGCCAGGAAACAATTCATTTGCGCGCAGTGTCTTGGTATCGTAAAGTAGCGAATGATTTGTTTACACGTGCTTCCTCATGGCAATGTAGCTTTATGAGCTGCAGCTACATTGCATCGCCCTACCCACTCGCGGAACATCGCCAACCCATCTTTGCTCTTCTTCGGCATCACCCTTGTATTCTCTGCCATCAAATGACTTGCCACTCCATTCATCTTCAAAGGGATTTAAAGTCATGTGCATGATGCGATCCAGCACATCACGCTCGCCTTCCTTTTCGACCCGTCGAATCAATTCATCCAATACCCAGCCTCTGGGTACAAAGTTGGGATTGACTTGGTTCATGGCCTGGATTCTCTCTTGATCTCTAGTATCACTGACCTGCTCGCCCTCGTCCTTCCAATCTTCTACAATACGTGCTTGCCACTTTTCTAGCCACTTGGCCAGCCGTTCCCGGGCTTCATCTTCTCCAACAACGCCGTCATTGTGGAAGAAGACGGCCGCTTTTTCCTTTCGGACTTCATGTGAGGTGATATCTGATAGCTGAATATGGCCAAGTCGCCGGAAGAAGTGGTTAAAGTCGAGCTCGTATGTTTCCAATATGTCAAGTGCTGAGCTAAACAGCTCATCAAAATCCGTCTTTTTGAGTCGGCGCAAGCCAAATCTTGCCGCCATCAACCTCTTGTACTCGGTCAGGAACGTCTCCTTGAACTCATCGCCCGTCTGAATGATGAGTTTTTCTGCTCGTGAGATGATTTCTTCCTGGTGGTCTTCCTTGACCCCCTCCGAGATGAAAGTGGCATCGTCAATAAGGCCACCAGCGCCCATCAACTCCCCTACCGCCTCGCCAAAGCGAACGAGGTTCCACCAAATGATGGTTGGTTGGTTTCTGTAGCTATATCGCAGCATATGATCATCATGGTTTGGTGTATATGATGGATCAAAATTGTCCATGAAGGCAAACGGGCCAAAATCTATGGAGAGGCCGTACACTGACGTATTATCGGTATTCTGTTTGTGTCGTTAGGTTTTGGAAATGGTCTAATAAGGTTGTCGGAGGGAGGGAGGGAAAAGGGGGGGGGGGTTCCCTTACCAGAACGCCATTCATGAACCCGTACGCTTGCCATGCTGCGACGCATTTAGCACTGCGACGAGCTATCTCCCTGTAGAGCCTCGTGAAACGATTTTCTGCCGTCTCAGCTGGTCCCTGAAGGTCCTTTTCCCCAACTCCGTGCCCCGGTGGC